>PVIA01000904.1:90836-339797 GCA_004024845.1 Tonatia bakeri
GTCCATAGTTTTTTTTTTTTTTATCTTCTTCTATTTCTTTGGTAAGTCCCTTTAACATTTCATATAATAAGGGCTTGGTAATGATGAACTAATTTAACTTTCCCTTATCGAAGAAGCACTTTATCTGCCCTTCCATTCTCAGTGATAGCTTTGCTGGATAGATTAATCTTGGATGTAGGTTCTTGCCTTTCGTGACTTTGAATACTTTTTCCAGCCCATTCTAGACTATAAGGTTTTTATTGAGAAATCAGCTGATAATCTTATGGGGCATAATTTTGTAGGTGACTTTCTCCTTTTCTCTTGCCTCTTTTAAGATTCTTTCCTTATCTTTATTCTTGGGTAATGTAATTTTGGTGTGCTTGGGTGTGTTCTTACATGGGTCCCATTTCTTTGGGATTCTCTGGGCTTCTAGACTTCCTGGAAGTCTACTTCCTTTACTAGATTGAGGAATTTTTTTCAAATCAGTTTTGAATTTCTTGCTTTTCCTCTTCTCCTTCTGGCACCCCTATAATTTGTATATTGAAACGTATGAAATTGTGCAAGAGGTTCCCAAGCCTCTCCTCATTTTTTTGAATTCTTGTTTCCTCATTCTGTTTCAGTTGGATATTCATTTCTTTGTTTTGTTCCACATTGTTGATTTGAGTCCCAGTATCTTTCCCTTCACTGTTGGTTCCCTGAATATTTTCCTTTATTTCACTTTGTATAGCCTTCATTTTGCAACTGAACTCAATCATTACTGTGAGCATTTATCTACCTTCTGATAAACCTCCATGTGATCTCCATTTCTGTGATTTTGTTCCTGTTCTACTTGTTTGCTTAGTTTTGTTTGTTTGTTTTGTTTTTTCTTTTCTAGGTTCAGGTGTCAATAGTTATGAGTTTGTTGTCATTTTACTGTTCATAATTTTTTTTATCTTCTTCTATTTCTTTGATAAGTCCCTTTAACATTTCATATAATAAAGGCTTGGTAATGATGAACTAATTTAACTTTCCCTTATCTAAGAAACACTCTATCTGTCCTGATTACCAGTGTTTTGAACTCTGCATTAGATAGGATGTCCATCTCCTCATTGTTTAGCTCTCTTTCTGTAGTTTTGATCTCTTCTTTCATTTGGGCCATATTTCTTTGTCTCGGTGCTCCTATTAAGTTGTAAAGGGGCCAGGCCATAGGTATTCACCAGGGTGGGGCAACCCTCTTTGCTGCATTGTGGTGCTCTCTCTGAGAGCGGAGTCAGAGAGGGAACAATGCCATGCTTGCTCCACTCCAGCCCCACTCTCCAAGGAACTCTCCTATGAGACTGGGTTTCTCCCACCTTCATAATCCCCATAGTGTTTTACAGCTAGAGGTTTTGAGTCTTTTGTTTCTCACTCAGCCAGTCTCACCTCACCCACGCAATCCTCTGCCTTGCTGTGGGTCCTCTCTGCCTAGCTGCCCATTTCTGCCCCTCCTACTGGTCTGGATGAATGTTTCTTTAACTCCTTAGTTATCAGAGTTCCATGCAGTTTGATTTCCTGGCAGTTCTTGTCACTCATGGTTTTTAAATTGGTTGCAATAAATGATAAATAATCATTCTAAATTACTCAGTTTGCTCATTCATCTTAAAATGATTTTTAGTAATGATGGGTATCTAGATGAATTCGAGACATATTGGAAATGAAGTGAGAAGTTGAATATCCATATACATTTTAAAAATATATAGCAAATATGAGAAGTTAGAGAATGAGGATATTATAAACTTCATCAAATATTGGATTTTGAATGAAAGACATCATAAATTGCAAATTATTTTTGGCACTTAAACACTCTAAAATTCAGACAGTATGTATTAACATACTTGTACCATATCGAGTCTGAAATGATTATGAGTAACCATAATACCCACTGCTAAGTAGTGTGATCAATCACATTATTGCACTGAAAAACTGGAATAGCAGTCACAATCATAAGAATTCAGAATTATGAATTCAAAATAGAATTGTACAGGATTTTATTATCCTTATATATATGTCTCACTTTATGTTTAAAGATTGCTAAATCACATGTGATTACACAAAGATTTGGATTATCAAGGATTATCAATTTAGACTACAATCATAGATTTTACCATTTTCAGATTTATTATTTAGAAGTACAAATAATTGCAAGCCACACATACAAAGGGAGAGAAATAGGATTGTGAATTAAGCTCCCCAAGTCTGCTCATGTGTTACAATTCACTCTGTCTTCTGATTACGGTTCCAGTTGGGGTGGCATGTCGCTTTCCCATTATTAAATATTCCCCTTTTTTTTCAGAAAGTGCCTTATTCCTCAGTTCTAGGTTCTCCTACTTGCAAACATATGACTTTCATTTTATGTAGGACTTGAATTCTGATGCAGTAAAACCACGATGCTTCGCTTCACCGTTACTAACATTCACAATGCTCAGAACAGTGTAGTTTTATAAGGTGGCATTTTCCAACACCAGAGCAGAGGCACATAAAAGTGACTGGCATGGCTCAGTTGGTTGGGCACCATACTGTAAAGCAAGTTTGCTAGTTCGATTCCCAGTAAGGGAACATAACTGGGTTGCCGGTTCGATCCCTGAATGGGGCATGTAGAAGAGGCAACAAAATCTTGCTCCTTCTTCACATTGATGTTTCTCTCTTTTTCTCTCCAACCACTTCCCTTCTCTCTAAAAACAAAGTAAAAAAATTCTTAAAGAAGTTACAAAAGGCTTATGTTTTGTTTTTTAAGAATGTCCTCATCAAAATTTCTGCCAATTTGCATAACTACGATCTTAATTCTGTCTTTTTAAATTTTACCTTACTCAGTGTGGGAAGAGCACTGCTTAAAATTGCTGATTATTGGCTATTCATTACTAATCCATGGGGCAAATGTATTTGTTGAATATACTGTCGAGCTAGATGTATCGCTATGCATATTCATGAAAGCATTTATAGAAATTAATTCAATGTTTCTCTATCAGAGTTCCAAACCATCTCTTACCTTTGTCAAAAATAAGATATGTATGACACGCTCCCGTATCAATTTCCCTTCTCCTGTTTTTCTTATTACTTTCTTTACCTCTCCTCTTTCATGAATTTCTGGCATTTGGTCAATACATTCAGAAATAACTGCTGCTGCTGAATTTCATTTAGAGAAAATGACAACACACATCCGTGACTGTGACATTTAACCCACTAAATATAAAAGTAAAAGAGCATATTCACAAATGCCTTCACCAACCTAGCAAGCAACAGAAGATTGGCTCCGGGTATACATAGAATATTTGAAAACAATTGTACTATTATAAGCCTGCAAATACTAAGACCATACAGGAAATTATAACTTATTCATATGCTAATTCATTCATTTTAAGAGAATAGTGATAAACTCTGTAGGTCTTTTATGAATTTACAACTTTGAATTTTCAGGGAGTTGTGCACTATAAATTATTTTATTCTAAATTCCTTTTAACATAAGCAATCCCCATCCAATGATTTGGAATCTGCTGGGAAAAATTATTCCATAGATTACAATCCTTCTTCTAGGAAATACTATTAGCTTATTTGCCAGGAATTTTATGACTTTGGTTTTCAAGAAGCTTCCTTCTTTTTTATTGCAGAAGTGATCCCATTGAAGGAACAGTTTCCCTGGCTGTTTAACCATTTTCTACTCATTGGATAGTACTAGTGACAAAAGAAGCAAACTAATCAGTTAAAAGGCCTTAACTGCAAAAACAGAATTTTCTGGAGACGTAATTCTGCCTCAAGCCCCAGACTGTGGGACTGCCCTATAGATTTAGAACTTACCAAGCCCTCCAGTCACATGAGCCCATTCCTTAAACTAAGTCTCTTCTCTGGGAAGGTCAGTATTTCCTCTTAGGGTCATTCAGCTAACTGGATGTGTTCCACTCACCTTTTCAAAGGCAATCTTATTTAAAATCAGCTGATTATAGATGTTAACCATACATGCAAAACACCTTCAAGGCAAAAACTTAGTGTTTCCTTAAAAAAAAAACAACTTGGTGCTATAGTTCAGCTAAGTACACACACAAAACATACCATCACACGATGTGGTCCCAAACATGCAAAAGACCATCGCATCAGAGAATAGTTCACACTTGTTCTAAATTCACAAATCCCCCTTGATGATGGATTTCTGTTGGCAAACCTGATTTTACAAGATGTTTGGTTAGAAAATATTCTGCTCGGTTTCAAACAACTGCCATCAGAAACTCATACTCCACTAGCATCCTAGAAACACTGTCTCACTAGTGTTTCTCTAGAAATACTACTTTTTGTCAAGCTTTGCTCCCTGTGGTGACAGGGAGCATTTCCCAAAAATGGCCACAGTAATGCCTCCCATCTTATTTTCTATAATGTTTTCATGGCATCTTTTTCCCACTGAAAATAGTATAGAAAAAGGCTATTATATAATTTTATCAAAATATTGATTTTGAAATGGATGATGTGTCTTGATGTAAGATATTTGGCATTTAACTACTCCGATTCATTTTTAAGTGAATTTCTATTTATGTTTTTGTTGATTTATATTTTCTCATTATTCTTAAAGTACTTGATCTAAAATTTACAACAAAATGTCCTCACTGAATGGACTGGCTTCCAAATGTCATCACCTCTACATTACACTGTACTGGCTGTTCTCTGGTAATCCACATTCTGTTTTTTGCCTTCCCTGTCTAGCCATGTGACTAAGTAGAGTTCTGAGCTTTTGGCGCCAGGTGAAATGCACCTGTGAATTCACAAATGCCTCAGGGGTAACAGATTTTAGAATGCTTGTTTTTTTCAAATTTTTTTTTATTTCTCTATAGGAGTGTGTTTCCCTCACATTTCATGAAATTTCCCTTTCTATTTGATTGCATTACCACTTATATCAAACTGTTGTATTATAGAGGCAGATTTCTTTCTCTTGAATGTTAGACATCATTCCCTGGATCAATGAGGTGTCATTCCCTGCCTACAGATCCAGTGAAAACTTTATAACCATGAATGAAAATTTTGCACACATGTTGTCGGTGGCTTTGTTACACAGCTTTTTAATGACCCACAAATGCATTCTGGCTAATGTCTTTTTCAATAGGGGATTCGAATATTATCAAGTAGGAAATCCTAAACCTTAATCTAGTATGAACACTTATCTGCCTTGTTCTGGGTTAAGAGAAAAAAATTGGGACTGAGATCTCATTCTTTTTCTGATCTTCCATTTACAGTTCACCCTTTTTAAACTATATTTATTTACATAAAATATAGCTCCAAAATTCTGCTAGATTTGCATATTTATTTCCACTTGGCTTTTTGGTTAAGGAAGGCATATACGATTCTAAATGATACTTAAAAATAACATGCCTGCGTTGATTAAAACCTTAAATTCAACCTTCATAAATTAAAAACTTGGTACCTCCAAATTCTGAGCATTTGGCGGGGCCTGGGGTGGAGACAGCAAGCAAACCTCCTCACTTCCTATGGTTCCACTCTTCTTGTAGGCTTACACTGTCAGATCAACTTGCGTATCTGCTTTCTAGACTCTGAAATTCTCATGACACCTCTTCTCTCTTTTACCCACTTTTTGAGTTTTGACCTCTTATTACAATTGATAATAACTTTCCACTATGGAAAACATTCATGCTTATACTTTTACACCCTTGGTTAAATTTATTCCTGGTTTGTTTGTTTGTTTTTTAAATCAATTGTAAATGGGATTGTTTTCTTACTTTCCCTTCTTGAAAGTTGTATTATTGTTTTATATAATAATGCAACTATATTCTGGATGTTTATTTTGGATCCTGCAACTTTACTTTATTTATTAGTTCCAATAGTTTTCTTTTCTTTCTTTTTTTTTTTTTTTTGGTGGGATCTTAACACATTGGAAAAGGAATTGAAATAAAAATAATTTCCATTTTTAAAAATAAATAAATATCATTAGGGTCATCATTAGGTAGTGATGACAAGAGTAACACATATGCCCTGAACTCCATGCTAATTGCTAAAATCATACTGGGCTGGACTTAAGGTATGATGAAGAATTTGCCTATACACCTACAATGCCCAAGGATTGGAAACAATACTTATACTTGACATTCATGTGGTAGATGCTTATTAACAAGACCAGCATCATCTGAAGATGACCCCTTAAGGAAAACAAAATGAGTTTATCATTATTTCTTTTGCCCCTGTGCCGTTTTCTCTGTCTCCAACTCTAGGTTCTCCTACGTGGAAATAAATGACTTGAATTCTCATTCAGGAAAACCATGGCACTCCATCTCGCTGGAACTGACACTTGCAATGCATGGTACAGTGTGGTTCTGGAAGCTGGCACTTCCCAACACCAAGGCACAGGCAAATGGATGTGACCAAAGGGTATGTCTTTGTTTAAAACAGCTTTCTCATCAAAAGGAAGTTCTGAAAATTGAAATGACTACAATCTTGATATTGCCTTTTAAAATTATTTTCTTTAAAATTGTTACATTTCCCAAAGTGGGAAGGGCAGTATTTAATATTGTTGGTTGTGGACTATTTATTACTAACTCATGGCACACAAGTATTTACAGTATATGCTGTTGAGCTAAATGTAATTTTATACATATTCATGAAAGCATTAATAAAAATTAGCTCTCATAATTTAGCTGGGTCTTTTAAGATAGATTCTAATATTCCATTTTTGAAGAAGATATATAATTTGCTCATTAAAGCAAATGACATGGAATGAGTCTTCAGCAGTTGCTAGATAATCCAATCAATTATCAGATACTGTGAATAGCCTGAACTCTCTAATTTCCCATCCACTAGTCTGGCTTATATAAATATCTTGACTGCCCAAAGGGAAATGCAAAATTCATCACATAAGCTAGTGAATTTTAATTGGGATATCAGACAGAGAAATAATGCAGTTCCAAATGCTCATGTTAAATGTTTCTTGTATGAATTTCTTATTTATCCTTGCTCTCATTCAATGATTTGAAATAATAAAAATCACATTAAGGAAGTATATTTCTTAACAATGACTTCACAGAGAAAAAATCTTAGAAAAAGGATATAATAATGAAGTCCAGAAAGTCGGAGAAAAACTAAGTTCTATAAAATAGTATTATTGTGTGAAAAGTTTTTTGATACCATACTGTTGAAACAGGTTTCAGATAGTGAACTGTGAGTCAATAGTAGCTCCAAGAAAATTATCTGTGCAACAGGGACATTCAGAAGAACATTAAGTATAGGTGTCTGAGCAATGCCTTATAAGAAGATAAACATTTTTTAGAGGAGTGGGCAAAGGTTTTAAAGATATATGTTAGTAAAAGACAAAGAAGGAAAGACAAAGGATGCAGAAACCAGGGCAAAAGAGAGTGAAAAAGGTGGGAAGATTAAATGTTTTGGTAAGAAAAATTGAATCAATTTTCCTGTAGGTAGAGGTCCAAGTGTCTTCTACATTTGTCAAGAAATCATAAGATATGTATGACATGCTCCCTTATCAACTTCCCCTGCCCTGTTTTTCTTATTACTTCCTTTACCTCTCCTCTTTCATGAATTTCTGGCATTTGGTCAATACCATTTGGAAATAACTTCTGCTGCTGAATTTCACTTAGAGAAAGTGACAACACACATCTGTGACTGTGACATTTAACCCACTAAATATAAAAATAAAAGAGCATATTAACAAATGTCATCATCAACCTAGGAAGCAAGAGAAGATTGGCTCAGGGTATACTGAGAATATCTGAAAACAAATATACTATTATAAGCCTGTAAATGAGACCCTACAGGAAATTATAACTTATTCATATGTTAATTTAATCACTTTGAGAGAACAGGCGTAAATTTTGTATATCTTTTATGAATTGATAAGTTCGGTAATTCATTCTTTAAACTTTCATGCCACTATAGTTTCTCTGGTTTGTGAAATCATTTTACATTATATTATAATTATGCATTATTGAGTGGGGACAATGAGTGATTTATTTATATTGACTTATGTCAGAGACTAAGTGATATTACTAAGATGCTTGTGATGAAATAAATCCTTAAGAATCAACAAAAGTTAATTCTGTCTCTGAGATTTTAAATATTTGTGTGTTGTAGAGAAAATGTATATGTAATTCAAATATCACACCCCTAGAAAATAGAAGGGAATTGAATCGTTACCACAGTCTCACCCACTGGGCTTCAGAGACACCTACTGTGCTAGGTAATGTCATATATCTATACCTAATTTACACTTTCTTTAGCCCTTGAACAATGGAACTTAGTGCTTTGTAATAAGATGGAATTTTAAAAGGAAATGAAAACCATGTTGTATATGTATACAAAAGTAACAGTGAGAGGCTGGGAATAGCTCCCTTGTTTTCTCCTGTTGACACACGTCCTTGTAGTGGAAGATTCTCATAGGTCAGAAATGTTCCCTCATAGGAGGCATGTGATGTGCTTAAAGTGTTGTTTATTAAGAGCTCCTGTTGAACTGTCTCTCAGCTGTGCAGAAGCCCATGTGTCTTAATTATCATAGAGTCTAAGAAGTGCATTTGTTTCACATTCCATACCAAAGTGACCAATATAAAGCCAACTACAGGAGCCAATGCTCTTTGTAGGCTCAGGACATTGTACTTTCTCTCAAATTTTATTTAATGTGAAAAAAAGGCTAAGAGAGAAAAAGAGGTGTACATATACGCATTCTTATTTTCATATTTCTAGTTAATATTTCAGGTACAAATAAAATCCTTATATTTACTCAACTGCTTCCTATCACTTAGCAACATATAATTAATAAATTATTACATTCATCTAATTTAACCCTGCTGAAAATTGTTAGCTTTTTTTTTAATCTTGCCAGGCCTGGCAGAAATAGATGACACAAATAGTTTATTTCAAGATAATTTATTGAGTTTACAACTTACAGCAGTAAATGCACAGTAGAGTAGAACTGAAATGGATTGTGAACTCCTAAGGATAAGCAGTAGCTAGAAGCTATTATCACACCTAGCTTTACAGGGAAGAGATTATTTTCATCAGACCTTACAGTAACCATTTTAAGCCATGGAAGTGGGGCCACCAAAATGCCACTGTTACCATAGAAAATGTGACCATTGACAAAACAATGAGTCGCCATGGAATACAATACTAAGCACTCTCAGTCTCCCTGAACTTTGGCCAAAACTATAACCAATGGAAAGGGGATCTAAAGGTTAGCTTTCTAGGGCACAGAAAAATAAAAAAAATAGTGAAGAATCATTCTGCATAGACCACTGAGTAAATTTGTAACAGCCACATACTGAAATTAAACACATAGTCTGTATCTAAATATTAAACATTTAAGTCAAATAAAGCTTATATACACATTGAAACTATTTTAATTACAACTTATGTCTGAAGGTTAAATGATTATGTAGAGAATTTTAAGAAATATGTAATTCATAGTTCAAACAACTTGAGATTTTATGATGTTTATTTTAATTTTAATAATGGTTGTCTGACAGAAGAATAAAATGAACAGACTCATTACTGCTTCACGAGCGACTCTCATTCCTATAAAATGACCAGACAAGGTTACAACATCTACTACCTAGGTATCGTTCTACCTTTTCCTCCTATTCTGGGTCATTTCTCTTTAGGGCAAAACAACTTTCTTTTTCCTTAACAAAAACACATCCCTGTCTACTTTGTATACAAAGCTGTTCCTCTCTACCATCAGTATTCTTATTTATAAATACCAGTGATAACTTTTATCCACAATGACTTCTTTTTCACAGAGAGCATCAAGAGATGGATCGTTGTGAACTTTCATGCACCAACATTATGAAGCAGTCTGGAAGAGCTTGTGAATACATATTTCACAAGTTTTTGTAGACATAGGAGTTATATTATACTAAAATTAACATTAACATACCCAAATGCAGGTACTCTATAAAAGATGTACAAAGTATACCAGTTTATTCTTATAAAGTTTCCAAAGAGATGATACCTTATATGCAATTATATATTATACTTTAACAAGTATATTTATAATTTTATGTAAAAATATTCAGAGCAACCACTTGTGAGTTCTTAAATTCTTGTGAATTTAAAATATTTTTAAATTCAGTTAATGCAAATTGCCAAAGGAAATTTGAGTGTAAATGCATTTCTTCTTTTTCCCCTCCTCTTTCTCTCCTCTTTCTTCTTCTTTTCCTCTTCTTCCTCCTCTTCATCCTTCTCCTTTGTCTTCACCTTTGCCTTCACCTTTGCCTTCTCTTTCTTCTTCATCATAATGATATTTTTGCTAAACCACATAAAATTGTCAAATTTTTGGAAATTACTTGTACTTCATAGTAAAAGAAAAAAACAGTTAAATACCAACTCCTTAAATTTGCCTTATCTACATTATTTACAACTGTGTCTATATTTTAAAATAACTACCTTAGAACCCTGAAAAATCTGTGAAAATCTTATTTAAAATACTTTTGTTACTTATCCCAAAGTAAGTTTAAGACTTTTTTTTATTTTTAAAGGAATTCTATTTATGTTATCACCAAAGTACAAGTGAATCTCAAAGGAAATATTAGAATTAACTTTTTTCAAGTTTGCAAATGAGATATTCACAAGCCGTGTTTAACAGTTTATCTTGAGAATAATTAATGGTAATGGGTATCCAAAGAAAATCATTGCTATATAAATTACAAGTACTATAGGTAATATTCATCAATTGGAATGGTTTTGAGGCGAGTAGCAAACTAAGCAAAGACCGCCTAAGTGTGATCTCTGAAATTGCTGTTTAGGGGTGCCTCAAAGACCAATCAGCCACTTAAACAAGGACCTACATTTTTTTTTCAAACAAACAATGGGATGTGCAGATAAAACACAGATTTAGCTTCATGTCTTTAAGGTGTGATGGAGGAATGCTTCCATGTTGTAGAAAAAAAAATTTTAAGGCAGACTTCTGAGTAAATATACACAATATGGAATTAAGGTTAACAATAAATATTGCAAGTCAATTTGGTTTATTTTTACTTGCAATTAAAATCATTATTAAGAAATTGCATTAATTAGCTAATTTCTGGTATGTAGTTATAAACACTTAAGTTGTCCAGTGAATGAACATGTGTGTATGTGTGTGTGTGTGTGTGTGTGTATCTCAAAGTGACAAATGGAAGATGTAATGTGATATGAGCCCAGAGGCCAAAATCACTTGCAAAAAGAATTATGACAAACCTGTGTGTGTATGTGTGTGTGTGTGTGTGTGTACACATTTTTTTTTTCATTTGCTGGACAACTAAAGTGATTATTTTATATATATATATTATTTTATAAGTATATTTTATTTGTAATTATGTATATTTTATAAGTATATGTATATTTTATAAGTGATTATTTTATATGTATATATAAAATCAGTATGGATTCCATTATTGTTGTTATCTACTACACTAGTTGGGAAAAATTAGAATATGTCATCTGTATATTGTCTTAGTGTGATTAATGGCTCAAAATAGCCACACAGATGCTATTGTTCTGAATAACTTTAAAATACTTAAATTTATTCTGTGCAAATTTAGTTTATTAGAAATAGATAACAAGTAAAATTTTGAATAGTATGATTATTTCAATAATTTTTCCTAAATAACTTTTCTTATGACTTTATGATTATAAACATTTTAAGAGAAAATATTGTAGACAGATAATTAAATTTGCTAATTTAAATTAAATTAAATATCAAATTCCCACTGTATTGTTTTACTTTAAACATAAATTTCAATTTGAGGAAAAAATTGAATACACACATTTATTATATGAGAGCTGAATGGGGACAATAGAAGTACTAGCAAAATGAAAAATGAATAAATAAAATAAAACAGGCTGGAAAGCCCCATTGAGATAAGATGTTTATTCCTATTTACCTCTACCCTCATAACCAGTCAAACATGAAAAATTAATTCAAGACTTATTATATTTCATTTTGACATCTAAGATAATTTTGGATGGCTTTCCAATGACAAACCAAGTACATCATGAAAGGAAACTATCTCAAAATATAATGTAAAATAAAAGAGAAGAAAATGAGAATATTAGAACAAATTTGAGAGGCCAAGCAAAAATTCAAAATAAAGGAGCAAAAAAAGTTAAAACTTCAAGAACACAAGTGCATGTTATTTGGTAAGCTTGATTCATAATGAGTCAGTTGCATGCTTAAAAATACCATTTTTGCCATTCAAACAATTTGCTTTTCAAAAAGGGCAGCTAATCTGAATTTTTTCTCAGTTATATTAAGTCTAATAGAAATAATCAAGATAAAATATGCAGAGATGTTTCTGTAAGAAAAATAAATCAACTCACTGGACACTATTTTCTCATAGGATGGTTAAGGCAGTTTCTCATAAGTGCCAAAAGCACCAAAGCTATAAAAAGATTTAGCCAACATTAGGGAAGGGTCTTGAATTAAGATGAACTAGAAACTTCCAGAAAGCTCTTTTGATTACGGGTAGTGGAATTTATTCATAACAACCCTGGGTCCAAAGGTAGTGCTCCCATGAAATAATTATAGTATTTCCACAACAATAAATTATGAAAGGACAACAGTAACACGGTTTTAGGTGAGCATGTATGTATCACTTACATTTCCGTCAGAAGAAATCTCTCTGGGTATTTAGAAGAAATTCAACACACAGTTTTTGACATAGTAGGTTGAGAAGGTGAAGCAATGTCTGTGAAGCAATCCAGTCCTGTAATAGCATGCTTCTCCCACACCTAGGGTGAAGTGACGAATGGAAGATGTAATGTGAAATGAGCCCAGAAGCTAGTCTCTTGCAAAATCTGGAATTATGACAGATCTGTCCAGCGCAAACTGTGCTATAGACTGAATGTGCCCCCCAGCCTCCTGGTCATATATCGAAGCCTAATCCCCAGTGTGGTAGGTAGGATTTTGAGATGGGTCTATGGAAGATTATTAGGTCATTAAGAATAGAGCCCTCATGAGTGAAATTGATGCCTTAACAAAAGAGAACCCAGAGCACTCCCTCACTGCTTTTGCCATGTAAGAACATAGGGGGAAGACAGCCTTCAATCAACCAGAAAGCAGGCTCTCATCAGTATGGAATCTGCCCCTGCCTTGACCTGCTCATGCTTAAGAACTATGAGAAATAACTGTTTACTGTTTAAGCCACCCAATCTATGGTATTTTGGGTATAGGGGACCCCAAAAAGACAAATTACAACCATATACCTTACACAGCTACTGCCAGAGATGCAACCAAAGTTTAAGAGAGAAGAAAGAAATTCTTGAGCTCCCCCCTCCTTCATATCCCCCAATTTCTCACCCCCCCATTGAACACATGCTGCCGGATATCAGCTAAAATCAAAGGAGGACATTTATCTTGAGATACAGTGCAGAGTGGCAGAAGGGAGAAATATTACACAGCAGAGCTATAAGGAATACATGACTTAGAAAAGGATGGAAAGAGATTCTAAATAGGGTACTAAGGAAAAACGTTGAGTAAAGGTATTGTGGTGGTTCTTCAAGGTTTTATAAATTTTACTTAATCATTCTTTTATTGTTGGGCTGGTTCAAAGTTCTATTCCCAGACTGCAGTCAATGAACCAAATTTTTGTTTGTTTCAAGTCCTTCCTCCCATAGAATTACCAGTCAATTTCTTAATGATCTTCATGTATATCTTATAAAAGCACTTCCCAAAAAGGACCTCTCAAACTCCCAATACTAATGTAAAAATGTTGAATCAATGACATGGTCTCATCACTGATTTATAGATACACAATGAAGGGTCAATCCCTACTGTGGGAAAACATGCAAAAAATATCTCTAAAAATTTTGAAGCCACTAGAAAATCAAAGAAATATTGAAAATAATTAAAAACTTTACCCTTTCAAAGCTCTGAAATAAGTTGTAGACATGCTATTTACCAGTTCCGAAGACAGGATTATAAATGAAAATGTCAAAGGACAGTTATCTATAAAATGACATCCCTGAGCTTTAAATTTAAATTACTTCTGAAATTCACTGTGGTACTGGAGATCTCCTTGGGATAGGTTACAAGGGAACTCATGAGGGTCAAAGGATGATGCCACCCTAACTTTTCTACTATTGCAATATAAAGACAACCTATAGAGTAGTTAGCAATTTCTATGAAACCTCATAATTTTAAATTCTCTCCTAATAGAGAGAGGAAGGCGAAGGGTGTGGTAACACACACTTTTCTTTCTTTCATCAGTAATAGATTTTGATTTGTCCTGCAGATTAACCGAGAACCAGAGTTGACCTTTATCTCAATGTATAGCTCACTGTTCATCCATAGTAAAACTTACCATGTTAGTAATCATTTTCCTTTGAAATCATTTTAGTTTGTCCAAAGGGCAGGTTTCAAAGAGCAGGAACAAACCCTCCTAGGAATACTAGGAGATTGTATAAACTGCCTTTCACTCTATTCAACCTTTTACTAACAAAGAGCTCTTTTAAACTCCAAGTCACACGCCAACTGCATCAAAGGCAGGATGAAACAATGCCTTCTGCCAGTCATTTATTTGAAATGGCCGAAGGGGCTTCCCAGGATGAACTGCATGTTTGAAAATACACCTGCAGATAGAATGGCACTTTTGTCCAGACCAAGAGTGAACTTCCTAATAAATTGGTATTTATATGATTAAATTATTTTACTCCCAAATTGATGAAGTCACATCAATATACGGAGAGGGACAGAATATGGTATAAGTCCAAGGGAAAGTTATTACTACAAATTTCTAATTCAAAATGTTTTTCTTAATCTTAAGTATTCCATGAAGGTTTGTAGATTCACTTGCACTTCCATGTCACCACTTTGCATTTTTCTACCCTCTACAGATTTGAAAGTTTTATCCCATTATATGTAAATATAATGTTTATTCTGTCTATAAAATTAGTAAGGACAATCTGAACATAAAGCAAGAAAAGTTATGGGTGGTAAAACTCTCTTTGGATTGCAGAAAGTTCCTACTTATTTTTCTCTTTTAAGTTGATTAAGCATGGCAGAAAGACATACAGGTGAAAAACAAAACCCATCCCTCAGATATTGTTTCTACTCCTGTTCACCTAGAACAACATCGATTTTACTTATTTTAATTAACTTGTCAGATTAAGGAAATCCTAGGATGGCTATTATTAATGGTTCTGTATTGTATGTAGCCAATTCATAGCTGAGATAAACTTTCAGTTGGAGGCAGAATAACTTGTACAAATTAACTCATCAAGTCAGAATGACTGAAGGAAGTGTGGGGAGTGGTGTCATGGGGCTGGTTTTGACAGATCACAAAATACGCCCATCAAGACGTTTTTCCCATGGCTCAAAACAGTTTCTGGACTCATCGATTTTGATGCCTTTTAGTGCTTCTGCCTTTTTTTGTTTCACCTCTTCCACATCAGCAAAACATTTCACTCTGAGAAGGTTTTTAATCTGGGGAAACAAAAAAGAAAAGTCACTCAGGGTGAGATGGAGTGATTAGGGAGGGTGGGGCAAGGACTCATATAATTTGTTCTAAACATGCTGGACTCTCAGCATGGTGTGAGCAAGTTCTTGTAAATCACTGATTATGAAATGGGCAACCATATTGAAAGGGTCTTCCAAAAAAATTCAGTGAAGCCAAATGTAGCTTCTCACAACACCACCAGCTGGTACACTGATACAGATGGGTTCCTAGCACACTCACCTATTGGGAGAAGCCTGTACTACAAGGGGCCTGCCCTCAAGAAGACAGTTCTGTTTTTCTGGAGAGTCCCCCCTTGTAAAATTACACCTCCCTCTTATCTAGCTCATGGTATCAAATCCCAGCAATGTGATGTCGACCTGCAGTTTGGCACCACTTTTCCAAATGCAACAGACATCATCTGGGCATATCCTTCACACCAAGGGCACGCAGCTGGTGAATTCCCATGGGAATGGGAAAACCATCTTGATGGGTGTATTTTGTGATCTGTCAAAACCGGCCCCCTGACACCACTCCCCACACTTCCTTCAGTCATTCTGACTTCATCTGCATATGGAAATCCAGACTCTTGAGAATTCTTTGGAGCGCCTCAGGACCTCCTTCCAGGGTCATGAATGTGTTGTGGTAAAATCTCAATGTTGAAGAACTGTGCTCACTATCTTGGGGTCACCAGTGCTCTCAGCCTCGTGTAAAATTGTCCACTCCTCACCATTTACTTCTGTGACACCAGCTTTATGTCGGAGCGAGACTCTGGTAGATTCCAAATACCCCAAAGAAACACCAAGATGCAATAAGGTTTGGCCACGTGGATCTAACAAAGTCATTGCAGAGTCAGGGAAGTTTATTTATGAGAGCAGCAGCCTTTGTAGAATGTGACTTAAGAAATGTATGATGCATCCTTACAGTTCACCAAAGACATGGACAATCTGTGTGGATCGCTCTTTTATTTTCCCTTCACACAGGGTTTCAAAGACACATCACTCTTCTTCTTCCCTCTCTACCTTTTTCCATTCCTTCCAACCTCAGCTAAAGGTGTGTACAGGATCTGTTTTAGATTAGGGTTAACTCTTTGCATCAAATTAAGATACACTAAAGACCACATATGTTGCCTTAGCCTTAAAAATTACTGATAGTTTCAAACTACCTCACTTCACTTTCTGAGGGGTCTGATTTGAACTTGTTAAGGCAGTTCCTTTGAAAGCTAGATCCTCCAGGCAAAATCCCAGCAGTTAATCCTGGCCCCAAAGGAATCTCTGGGAGAAGCTGAGCTTTGTTCTTTTTTATTTTTTTAATTGTTGACACTACTACAGATGTCATTCATTTTCTCCACTTTGCCCATCTCCACCAGGTCCCCCTGCCACACCTTCACCACACTGCTGTCTGAGTCCCTGGACTGTGCATGTATGCATGCCCTGGAAGAGACATTCTAGTCTCTTCCAGTCCCTCCACCCCGCTCCCTTCTAAGATCTGTCAGTCTGATCCGTGTGTCCATGACTCTGGCTTTATTTGGTTTGGCAGTTTATTTTGTTCATTAGATTCCACATATGAGTGAAATCATGCAGTACTTTTCCTCCTCTGACTGACTTATTTTGCTTAGCATAATGATGTCCAGGTCCCTCAATGGTGTTACAAAGAGTAAGAGTGTTTGTCTCCCTAGTATTCCACTGTGTAAATGTGCCACAGGTTTTTTATCCTCTCATCTACCAATGGGCACTTGGGCTATCTTCAGATCTTGGCTACTGCAAGTAATTCTGCTGTAAACATAGGGGTGCATATATTCATTCTGATTGGTGTTACAGAATTCTTAGGATATACTCTGAGAAGTGGAATTACTGAATCATGAGGGAGTTCCATTTATAGTTTTTGGTGGATACTCCATACTGCTTTCCACCATGGCTGTACCAATCTGCCTTCCGATCAACAGTGCAGGAGGGTTCCCTTTTCTCCACACCCTCAGCCAGCACTTGTTCTTTTTGAATTTACTGATGGTAGCCATTCTGGCAGGTATGAAGTGATATCTCATTGTGGTTTTAATCTGCCTCTCTCTGATAATTAGTGGTGTTGAATTTTTCTTCCTATGTCTATTGGCCATTCGTATGTCTTCTTTGGAGTTTTGTTCTCAAAGTGGGCAGGCTGGCCAAAATACCATACAGCATAGAACCAAACCAAGTGTGTGTTTTCCATACCTTCTCTAGTGCAGAATTTCTTTGTAGAGGCCCAGGAAGACCCACCCACAAGATACCCTGGGATCACTGGAGAAGAAAGGGTAGAAATTAGAAAGGGAACCACAAATAGATTCCAATGGCTCTGCATTCAAATGGTAGTAATGATGTAACCAAGCAACCAGGGACCTGTTCACATGGCACCTTGGTGTATGGCCCAGGAAGAAGTATTAGAAGAAACAGGTTTTTATTTACAATATTCCAACCTTTGGAGGGCTGGGAGCACTTGAGCTTCTAGCCTTTTCTTTCCCCATATCCAGCATATCCCTTGCTCCCCAAAATGCTAAAAGCCAAAGCCAAGCCCAACACCTTTCCATATTCTTATCTGTGCTTACGCTGGCTGTGCACACAAACTTGAGGCTGCTCTCTCCTTCAGGATCTGGGGTGTATTTGTCATCAGCCTCCGTGTTATAGTTCAGGAAAACATGTGCGGTGACACACTGGATCACGGTGAAGTCCAGGAAAGACACAAGTCCCGATCTTATGGCCTCTCCGTATGCCCCAAGTCCCAAGAGTTTAGATAAGAGTTTGGGTCTGGGAGACAACAGGTCAGCACCTTGCAAGGCGGGACCTTGATGGCTTCAGTTCAGAGTCAGCTAGAGCAGGCACGGACAGCACAGCGATATGTCTCCTTCCTTGCCACACCAGCCCGCATGGCGGGATCCTGACTACAAACCACACAGCTGCTTGCTTACTCCTCCCTTCCTACGGCTGCTACATCATGGTTCTTCTTCCTTGTGGTTCCTCACTTACTACTCCCTTTCCGAACCACACCGTGGCTCCTTCATGGCTGCCTGTTCTTAGTTTTCAGTGTTGACCTTGGGCTTCCTACATGACCTCCCATGTGGCTCCTCCCTCAGTGAGCTACATTTGCCAGTTTCCCTGTATTGCTCTACCTTCTCTTGCTGCCATCCTGAGTCAGGGCATGCATGACTCCGTGATACAGGGAACTGCCTCCCTGGCTATGCCAAGGGTCAGGATGCATTTTGAAAATCACATACACACCTTTTATGCCTTTGGCCTGGGGCAATTGCACAGCTCCCCTTCAGGGAAAATAGAGCTCTCCACTTGCCATTGTAATGCAAAGCATCTCTGCTCTCCCCACCCCCTAACTAAGGGTTGTGGGGGTTTTCTGGGGATCTCCCTTGCTCTATACCCCATTAACAATGATTCCACATTGCTTTTAGTTCAAATCAACATATTTCATTAATATACTCTTTAAAAGAATCTTTTTAAATTATTTTTAAAGGTGTAAAAACTATTCCTGTCAGTAGCAATGCCAAAGTACACATTTTAACCAAATTTTCTTGGGCCTACCTTTAGTAGTTAACTACTTGGCCTAACCCCCCTGTAAATAAGAATCGCAGAACATACAGCACCCTGGGATTGCAGCTGAGGGTACCCTTACTCTGGGTGGCCTGTGTTCATTCCCACAGGTGGCACTGAAATAACCTGGCAAACAATACCCCATTTGTTGGACTTTTGGGGAATGGAAAGTAAAACATAAACTATTGGTTCAGTTGATGGCTGTGTTATACAGTTAGCATTGCCAGTAAAACCCTCCTGGTCACAAAAAAAATGTGCTTTTGATTCCATGTAACCATCTGTCCTTTCTTATCACTGGCTAAAATTCCTTCCCTGCACACCAGGCCAGTATACCCAGCATCACATTTGTTCCAAAGACATATCCTGGCATTTCGTTTACTGAGTATTTACCGTGGGTGAGGACACTCTTGAAGATGGCTGAAGTTAGACCACACTGTTGACTCCCAAAGGAGAAACACAGGTAGTGTCTTATGCTTGCATCCTTTTATTGTACTTCCTGACCTCTCTGACTCTCTCCCAGGAAGTCAGTTAAAAAGGATCGGAGCTTTTTGTCAACCTGTCTTCAGCATTTTTCATGTATGTGTTCACTCTCTTAAAATGCAAATACAGAATGTTTTCTCAGAGTGTGCTCAAACAATTAGAAAAAAAGATTCAAGTACAAGGATTCAGGTTGGATTTAAACTCTACAGTTACTGTGAATAACACTGATTAAATGAGAATTAGCCCCAATTCTAATTCTTATTTATGGACAAATAAATTCTCATTCATTCTGAGTATACACTATACTTTGCAATGGCACATACAATGCTTCGCTAAGGATCTAAGAGGGAGGATCTCCCCCCAAAAAGAATTATCTTCTGGAGGGTGGGTTCCTCATGGTACAGGCTTCCTCCCATAGGCAAGTGTTCTAGGAACCCATCTGCATCAGTTTACTGGCTGGCATTGTTGTGAGAAGCTGAATTTGGCTTCAGTAATTTTGTTTTGAAGACTCTGAACATATCTGCCCATTTCATGATGGGTGATCTATGAATGTTCCTGCCCACATGGCGCTGAATGCACAGCAGTTTTTGATCAAAAACAGCATGACCTCTGTGTTCCAAGCCCCCTGTTCAGCTGATCTCACCCTGAGCAACTTTGTTTCCCCAGATGGAAAAAGTCCTCAAAGGGAAATGTTTTGCCTATGTGGAAGAGGTGAGACAAAAACAGCAGAAGCAGTGAAAGGCATCAAACCAATGAGTCAAAAACTGTTTGAGCAGTGGGGAACCCATCTCGACAGGTTTATTACATCAAATGGAGAGTACTTTAAAGGTGACTGAAGTTTAAATATATAAGAATAAATACACAGTTTTTTATACGTAAATTCTGGTTTTCTGGCTCCCTCCCTCACATAAATGTGTCATATGAACAGATCAGAATTATTACAGAAAATTTTGAGTAACATTTTTGTTAAAAAAATCTTTAGAAGTCATTATAGACAGGTACAGAAAACTAATTTACAAGAAGGTTATAAAATCATATCATTTTCATGGATTTTATGAGAGTCAACACAAGTTTCATTTAAAATACAAATATCCAAGGCTAATTTGTCAACAAAGATCATATAGGGTTAAAGCACTTAGTTTGTGTCAACACCTGCACAGCCACATGAGAAAAACTAACAGAATAAACTACAACATAGATTAACAACCGTTGTATAGAAAGTATGTGGTAAGAGCATAGTTGCCAAGGAACTAACCCTATTTAATTTGGCATTCTCAGACAATATATGAATAGATACTCAATATTTTTTACTACCCATATATTATTCCAAAATAGTTAAAATTGCAACAACACATTAGAAGTTATTCTCTGAGTTTTCTAACTAACCCCACTTGGATGTGGCCCTACATTAATTAAGATAATAATGACTTTTATTTCTAATCTGTCAGGTTTAAATGAACTGTCAGTGTCATTTTTTGAAATATTAGGTAATATTCTGCAGACTTTTTATATGAAGATGTCTTGACTATGAACACCGTATCCTGATGGGAAAAAGTAGAAAATCTATGCGTGTGATCAGAATTATATTTTTACACAGTAACTTATTAATTGATTGCTACAATACTATAAACATGTCTTGACAAGCTGTATACAATCAATGTGTTTAAAAATGTAGTTTCATGAAAGTCACAACAGAAAAGTGTGCCTCAAAAATATCCGTCCTGCCCTGGCTGGCGTAGCTCAGTGGATTGAGCATGGGCTGCAAACCAAAGTGTCACAGGTTCGATTCCCAGTCAGGGCACATGCCTTGGTTGCAGGCCACAGCCCCCAGCAAATGCACATTGATGCTTCTTCCTCTCTCTCTCTTTCTCCTTCCCTTCCCTCTCTAACAAATAAATAAATAAAATCTTTAAAAAAATATCTGTCCTTTGATCCAACAATGTCTTGGCTTCGGATGAATTATCTGTGAATATGCTATTCTGAGAAATCTGTCCAAAAGAGGATGAAATGACATTTATTTAATTTGTTCAAGCAGAATTAAATTAAGGCAATTATTGACAAACCTCAAGAAACAGGATGTGGCCATTCTGCAGTACTGACTTCAACTACCTCTCATGTAACAATGCTAAATTTGGCCAATAAAAATACAGATTATCCAGACAATCTGAATTGCACACAACTAGTTGCTTAATATAAGTATGCCCTACATACTGTATTATATAAGAAACACCTATGGGAAAATTATATGTTCATTATTTGATATTCAGTTTTATATGTGTCTATATTTCATCTGGCATGGTTATCTACCTGAGTCTCTAAACTAACCAGCTGACCACATCATGTATGTCAGAGGTACAAGGGGTACAAGGGGCTTTTTTGAAGTTTTTAATTGATCTTTCCCTTGCCATAAAGAATTAATCAAGATACAGAAGAATATGTTAGCAATGCATAAACTTTTTCTTAGCCCTTGAAAAAATCTAGGGAAATTCTATCATTCCATTATAGCGACGAACACATAATTGAGATTAACCTGAATGACTTTCATGGCCAAGATAAGATCATTAATCACTTCAGCCAAAGAAAAGGACAATTTTTTTTACCACAATTTTTTAACAGAAATGACTCCTGTGGTAGGAATAAGTGCCAGCAGGATGCACATTAAAAAAAAAAGTCAGCTATCATTGCAGCAGACTTCCTAGAGTAACTAAAAGTAGCACTGTTTGGGAGAGATTTCCATATTCATCAGAAAAGCTACTGTGGTGATTCTTTAAACACTTAAGTTATCCGGTGACCACTCCTAAAGGGCATGGCACCATGTTTTCAAGATAGAGGGAACTTAATGCCTGGTTTCCAAACAAGAAATAAAAACCGGGAAGTAGTCATGCTATCCCTAGAATGACAAAGTCACTCACAACTTTGAGAGGCTCCATAGTGTTACCTCATTATCCAGGGGTCACAGGGTGGCAATGCATTCCATTCGACCTTTCAGAATGGCGGTGGGCCTTGTACTCCCAGTTCAGTTTCCATCATTAAGTCCAGCTCCTGATTTTAGAGACAATGTAAGGCACCCTCATGATTCCACATGTCCAGGCAGGTGACATTTGTTTTCCCCGTGGGAAACCACCCACTGTACTAATCCCACAGGGGTGTAGGTAGAGGGGCAGGAACCTTGACCGTCTCTTCTTGTATCTGAAAGTCTTCTTGAGAAAGTTACCAGAATTGTAGTCAAATTATGATTAGAACTCTCTGGTGGGGGATGGAAAATTTAGTGGTCATTTAAATTTAAGTTGCCCAGAAGATTCGGAGGAATTGTTACAGAATGTTTTCCTCAGCCAGAACAGAACAATGCTGAAATACAAACATCATTAAGGTCTTCTCTCCTCTGCATCTTCAGGGATTAAGGCATCGCTTCCCAGTACTAAGGTGCTGTTGTCATTCTACAGCCACAAAACCGATGTATCTTTTGAAAATGATTAAAAGTTTGCCTTTTTCTCCATCATCCCCCACTTACATCTTGACCTTTAGTCTGGATAAATCAGTTGCACTTATCAGGAAGGGCATTTTTATGAAACTGCAGATGTTTACTATTACCAGGGTAGGAGGACACAGTAAGCGGGGCACCCAAACAGAAAGGTGTCTTTCAGAGCTAAGATCATGCCAGTCCACCAAGAGAATCGAAAGGCAGAACTAGAATTATGCTTGAGTCCCCTAGGTCGTACTTTGGCCAGGCTACCATCAGTAAGACGCAGCGACCCAACAGCAATGGGAACCATCTGAGTAGTATGGGTTAAATCTGTCACTTAATGCCTCCCAGCCCGGCCATCAGAGGAGGGGCTGTTATTTGGCAGCAATATAACATGACACAGATGGTTTTATTAGCAGCCACAATTCATTTTTGAAGTCTGTGGTCTCAAACATGAGTGACTTTAATCTGCCAGGCAATCTGTAGCTTTCCAAGTGGCAGACCAAACGATTACGAAAACATACAGAGTCCAAAAGTCAGTAAAAATACAAGTTTTTTTTCCAATGGGATCATGTTTAGAGCTGTGAAAATGGCCTTGATTGCTGCCCACTTATACAGGTAATCATCATATACATTTTATTTCCCACCAAACAGGCCCTGGGGTTGAATATCTAGAACAGCCTAGTGGACAAAACCTGGTTGCAATTTAGACACACATCAAACCCAAGCATTAGGGAACTTCTGAGAATTGAGTCATGTAAAGTTTTCCCTGAAGGTCTAGTCTTTCCTTTTTATGTGAAGCCAGTGCTACTTGGCTGCTCACTGTTCAACCAAATCAATCTACCATCATTTCTGTCTGATCATCACTGTGTATGCAACACTTGATATGAGGCAGCAAGGTAACCATTTATCACGGACACAACTGTTTCTGTTCTGAGAATCTGACAAACGATTGTAAGATGTTGCTTTCCACCTCGGGGTTTGCCAGGCTTGTGCTTCATGATTGACTGAGGTGTGGCCCCCACAGCAGTGATCTGTTTGAGGACTTCCCCTTGTTCAGGACCATTTGCAGCCACATGGTCATGGCAAACTCTCTTACATTTTTATCTGGTTTTACTACACGGGGAATGTAAGTCTTTCAAGGTGAGAGATGGACTGTGAGAATCATTTAGATCCTCTTAGGTCGGTTTCTTATTTTCTTTAGGGTCACCCTTTTTCTGAAATACAGGTTCAGTGCTTCATCTGTGGTATCACACAGGGGTGTTTTTGTCTCAGAAAACTGTCCCTGAGAGGGCCAGAGATCACCCATAGAAGCGAATGCCCATCAAAAATGCCCTGAGGGCTTTTCTGGTCACCTCCAAATGGATCCAAATTTGGAGACTGTTGGAAGCTTGGAGTTACAAAATGACCCTTACATTATCTTTTTTTACAAGAACTACGTGCTCTTCTCCCCCATCTCCCAAGCAAACCAGCATATCTTTGTAACTGTCACATAAGCAGAAATGAAATATTAGTAACAAACATTTCAAAGGGGAGAGCTTGATACTGACTGCCAGAGTAGTGAAGAAGTCTCTACTTTCCAAAGCACAGTGAGCAACAAACAAGTGACATTACAGTCAGTTGTCTGATCTAATCCCTTAATGATTCCCGTGCAACCACCCTTCATCTATTCTCATGGCCAGCCTACCACATAAAGCACCACTTATTGCTCTGTGCACAGTACAATTTAATATGTCCACTAACCTTTCCCATGGACTTCCCTCAAATACTATTAATTGACTCACAGGCATTGATCCTTCCTCTTCCAGAAAGCCATACCCTTTAAGCATTTCATCCTTCCTCTAAAACTATCAATACTTATGAAGATTTTGAGATTTTATCCTTTTTAAAAGCCAGTAGGTTAGCCTGCCATAGTTGAATGGATAGTAGCAGAAGGAACAGGAGTCCTGGGTCAGGAACGGAGGGATTTGTCACTCTAAGCATCAACATACTGGCACGAGCTCTCTTTGCTCCCCACCAGCCCCGTGGAATGACTTGGGTGTGTTCAGATGTGAGCTGAATACAGAAAGAGTTGTTTTACAGGAGAAAGGCCCTGAGATAAGGAAAACTGAACATTTATAATGGCATTAAATACGCCTGCCCTTTGTGCCACAGACATGACATCAATCATCCAAGATGGTTTGCTAAACAACGTTTCTTAAAAAGATATTTGGGAACAGAGGCTTCAATTTATGCAGAAACAAGGGCTTGAAAGTTGTGAAGGAACACAAGAGAGTCATAGAGAATTGACCTATGATTCCTGAATTGCAACCTACGACCCCCCAGCCTGTGATTCCTGTTAATGTGCATGCTTTGGAAGCAAAATTAAATGACTTGTTAAAATGTTTATTGTTTCATACATATGTGTAGGAGAGGGAACCCCAAAACCCAGAATTTATTTATAAAAGAAGTGTCTATTTGTTGTTACATGTTTAAACTTCAATCACCTTCAATGTACTCCCATTTGATGCAACACACTTATCATGACATTTTTTTCCACTGCTCGGTTTTTGAACTGGTGGATTTTGATGTCTTTTAGTGCTTCTGCTGTTTTGTTTCACCTCTTCCACATCGACAAAATGTTTCACTTTGAGGACTTTTTCACCCTAGGAAACAGACAAATGAAAAAGTTGGGGCGAGATCAGGTGAATAAGGGGGGTGGAACACAGAGCTTGTGTCATTTTTGGTCAAGAACTGCTAAACAGACAGCAAGCTCTGGGCAGGTGTGCTCATAAATCACCCATCATGACATGGGCAAACACATTGAAAGAGTTTTCAAAAAAAATTTCACTGAAGGCAAATGCAGCCTCTCACAACAACTCCAGTTGGTAAGTGATAGAGTTGTGTTCCTAGAACACTCACTTAGTGAGGGAAGCCTGTACTAAAAAGGGTCTATCTTTCAAGAGATGATTCCAATTCTTTTGGTTCCCTCCTCTTATGTCAGCATCATAGGACCCCACATAAGTTCATTATTTTTAGAATGCTTGCATCTATGAAAGTCTTAAATGGCATGTCCTTTTTGTAAGAATTGAAGTATAAACCAGTTATAGTTGCCTCTTATTAAAAGCCTAAGTGGTGACGGTAAAAAACAAAAACAGAAGATTGATGGAGGAAATATATATATCAGTTTGAAACATGGTACTACCAAGATGGCTACTTTAAAATGAATCACACCACACACACACTCAGCAGACGGTTAAGTACGTGTATCTTACGAGAATTTCTTTGGAACTTCTATTATGGTTCATTAAAATTCCCCTTTTATTATTTTGTAGTGTTGAACATTTTGTAGGTATATACAGTAGCCACATAGTGAAATTTTAATTTTGTGAGATTTCCAACTACTCTTGTAGAGCATTTTTATTTTGCCCCAGTTTTCCTACAAATCAGTCTTACATTTAAAGCAAACAAATAAGTCAGAAATAAAGCCCAGAGAAGTGTTTGGAAATGAAAAGCTGAACTATGCTGTTAAAATATTTTGTGCGGTTACTCTACTCAGGGTGAGAGCTGATACCATTTTGAAAATGAACAGGAGCCAATATCTATTGATAACTTGTATGTGTTACATATTTCATCATATCATTTCCATACTTTAGTTCCTTATCACAGCACCGTAATGAGATGCTGATAGTGACTGTCAGATTGGTGAGAAAACCACTACTGCCCAGTGCATAGTGAGCAGCAAGCAGGGTGCCTTTCACGCAGTTGTCAATACCCTACTTTATTACCTGTGTAGTAGCTATTAAACTCAGCTACTGTTAACTATTTATTTATTAGCTGTTATTTTCTTACTTAAAAATTAGCAAATAAAGCATGAGAGTTCACACTATTTATCAAATGCAGTTTCATCTAACTCCAAATGTATGCTATGTTTTTTCTATACATCAAATTTAGAAAAATTATAGTATTATTTTAGTAAATGATAACCATTCTGATTTATCAATAAAACTTTTTCCTAAATACATTTTATTTCATTCAATAATTGATCATCATTTTTTCAAACATAATGTCCATACCATGTTAATCTAAAATTTTATTAAACAGAAAAGAAATAATAAAACCTGAGTTTAAAAAAAAAAGACAAAGGTGATTTTCTAGGATATCAAACAGTTTACAAGATCAGTTTTCATTTCGGTATTGTGGGACACAGGAGTCCTTAATCTGCACACCCAGGTCTCTTCTGTAATTACTAGCAATTTAGAGATCCTCACTTTCTAGCGTCTATCAAGAGTCCCTCCACTGTTCTCAGAAAGGAAAAGAGAAGGCAGAATGAAACCTTAGATGACAGGCAAGCAGTCCTTTACTTTGATGAAGCATCCTTAGAGAAAGGTTGAACAGATGCTCCAATAATGCCAATCACATTGATTTTATTCTAATGTAGGAAAAAATATGGGAACAAGTAGGAAAGCAATGATGTGTCTGATCAGAAGTATTCTATGGAATTTAACAAACAGGTGATTTGAAGTAAGGGTTTCAAATGTTATCTCTTAGCTACTGCAGGAAGACAGATTGTTTTCAAAGTGATTCTGTATTAATAAAAGGAAAATATCTGTAAGCTGTACTCAAAGGCCCAGAGAAGCGATTGGATGACTGTATATCCACGATCTTAGGATGCCCTCATGCTGCCACCGAGTCAACTGCAATTCTGCATTTCTATTTTTGGAAGGGATCTCCCAATTTATTTAACAAAGGGCCCATTGACTTCAGTGGATTTTGGAGTGTGGGGGTGTTGATGATTAATTTTATCTTAATTTTTTAAATTAATAGAAGCAAGTACCCATGTCTAAAAGGACTGCAATAAGCATCATTTTTCTCTAAGTTGAGCAAAACATCATTACTACCCAGATATATTGTTATAATCCTTGTAACAGGCAACCAAATCAAATATTGATTTTAAAACTATATTATCTAGGTTCAAATGCTTTTTCCTTCCTTCTTTTTATTTTGCAAATGTTTTTTAAGGCAATGTATTTTATCTTTTTGTGCTAGAGATTTTTTTTTTTTAATCCATAAACATGGATAATAATTGTACCTAAAAGGTTTGTTAGGTATGTTGTTCCAATAAAATGTTTAATACAAAGAATAAATTTTATTACCTAAAAAACCTTGCATAGTTTTTAATTCTAAGAGATTGAACCAATTTGTCCCAATTTTGTGCATGGCAGCACATTTTTGTTTTTTATTTAATCATGATGATTAAAATTGTAATGCACAATAATTTTCTAGGTTCCTTGAGGAAAGTTGTATGTATTTGGATTGATGATTGATTATTCCATTCATTAATTCATCAATTTAGTTTTCCAGAGGGCATAGCACATGATTGAATTTATTTGCTAGATTTTTTAAGATTCTTAAAATTGACCTTAGTTGGAACTTAAGAAGTAAATGATTTGAAAGATTTAAAGCAGTTTAGAAGCTTATTCAAAATAATCAAAGCATTGTATGTATTTTCTTCCAAAGCCTTTTAATTTATAACTGAAAATAAAGTAATTTGGATGAGAAAGACTTGAATTCTGTGATTATCTGGCTGCAAATCCAAGGAAAACTTGTAAAACATATCATAGAATTCGGTCTCTAAATCTCACTGAAATTGCATCATTTAATATTCCTCTATGCCTATTAACATACTGGTTTGAAGAGATCCGAGAATAGTTTGTTTTTTTTCATGCTACAGGACTAGTTTCTACAATGTGACTTAGTACATGGCAGATGTAGTACATAGCACATGATAAATGCTCTAAATATTTTTGAATAAATTGGTTAATCTTTGTTCTTGAAGTTCTTAAGAATTTAATCAAAAATAAATACTTGAAATTGTTCCATTTGTAATCAGAGCAATTTAAAGTGTGCATTTTCAGTGGTCCTTACATTACTTTCCTTAAAATCAACATTTTAATAACAGGAATTAATGAGTAAACAAATTATTAAAAGGCTTATTTTTCAAAGTTTTAAATATATATTTATGTACATGCATGCACATCATTGTGTTTAATTAATTCCAGTTGTGGGAAAATAAAATATTGCTAAATTGTTCAAAAATTGGAAAATATACTCCAGCATTTAACACAATTTTTATGATATTTTTGGTTATATAGAATCATTAAGTATTAATATTATGCTTTGTTGTTAAACATTTCTGTGAAATGTTATCAAGGACAGACATTGACATTTTATTTCAGATAATGAAGGAAGTAAAGTGGAAATACCAATATCTCACATAAATTAAGAATTAATTTTCCAGTATAATATAAATATTATTTAATGCTAATTTAACTAATTTGTTGTAATATAGTCACATTTTGAAGTTAGATAGCCTTTATAAAACATTGTAACTGATTATTACTAAATTTATTTAACAATAGTCACAAAGAACAATCTAAAAGAATAAGGATGTAATGCATGTTTTACATACTTTTATAATATAATTTCAGTGGAATCTCAGTTCTTGAACTTAGTTTATTCCTGAAAGATGTTCAGTAAAAGAATTGTTTGAAAACCAAATCATTTTTCCCAGGTGTGAGTATAAAATGGTTGTCCGGGGACAGCTGAGATATTTTTTCCATGAACTACGTGATTGAGAACCAAATTGTTCAACATTGGAGAATTTTTAGAACTGAGTTTTGACTGTAGTGTGACTATAAATACATATTATTATACATGTGTATTAATATTTATGTAAATGAAGGAAATAAAACTGTATTTTTGTTAAGAACTTCAAGGGCCAGATCTAACATGTTATTTTTCAGAACTACGCAAATATATTTATTAAAGTTATTGAACACTTCTTAAAGAAGATGAATTACTAGGTTTGTTTACATTTGAAAAAAAAAGATAGTCACTTAGGGCATCTGAAATATTCCAACTCTTAACTTTGAGGAAAATATTCCAAAATGTCAGACAAATTTTGATTGGTCAGAGCAGATTCTGACTGAGAAAATCAGCTTAACTATTTGTCTGGCTACATATTACAGGAGTGTAAGATTTACTGATTATGCTACATGATGTGTCACTAATATTTCTTTCTTAATACCATTCATATTATTCACTGCCTCTGGCATGGTGACATGTTTCAGTAGGGGCCAGCTGTTGTCTTGAGGGAGAAGGCCATCACTACTAGAAGGCTGAATATTCTCTGTTGGCAGTAATCTGATAAGACACATTTGGAGGTGGCCATTTCTGTCGGGCCCATGGGTGGATTCTATGTTCCCCACCCTGGCCGTTCTGTGCCTTCCAGACCTCATGTGACTTGTGCTAATGACGAGCAGCTCTCTCATTGCCCCTTGTTTTCCTCTGGTCAAGTCCTCAGTCTCCACCAGGATTTAGCAGCTTGATACAAAGCTGCTTCTCAAACAGAGAGTAGACATTTTGACACAGAAAAAAAAGTGGGGGCTGCCCCAAATTTTAAGAATTTCTGCTATATTTTTAATGGACTCTATTTTTAAAGCTTGCCATAGACTTCAAAAAGTGTCCTTACTCATGACTGTCAATGATCTGTGAGCTGGCCCAAATTTCAAAGGACCTTTACTGCAGCCAGGTCTGCTGCAGAGCCTCCCCTTACTATGGGGCCGACTCCATTGTGTGAGGTTTTCAAGGAATGCATTGCATACATCAGAATGTTATGCAAAAATATGGGTTCTGTGCTTTTACAGTCAAAAGAGACATCAAAGAAGTCCAAGGACGTAGTGAAAGAAAATGTAGAACAACCCTGTGTTTCATTCTGGTCTCAGCCTATCAATAACCAAAGTTGTGGCTGGATTAGCTCTGGTGGTTCTGACCGTGTTTGCAAGATGCCCTTAAGTAATAGTCTTTAGGAACTTTGACAAGTATAGGTTTACTGCTTTTAAGACCTGGAGATTAACAGAACACCTAAGGCCACACAGTGACATCATGGATACAGAGAGAACAAGCACAAGGTCCTGGGATTCTCCTTTCACTGGGTTCAAGGGTAGGAGCTTAGTCTCATTCTTTATTTAGTCTTCATTTAAAATATAAGAGCAAGAAGGTAAGCAGGGGAAGAAAAAACAAACAGAACAAGTAGCCCAAATGATCAGTTATTGAAATCAACCAATATCTCTAAATCAAAGGTAACCCAGTGGAGGGAGGGAACCTAAGTCTTTATCCTGTAGTTGACCATGTGTTTATTTGAGATAGCCCAAGTTGAAGTGAATGCTTCATTGAAATGGATGCCTGGGCAAACATAGCTGATGTCAGTCATTTGCATTATTAAAAAAAAAAAGCCCGGTCTTATACCACGCCCTGTCAAGCTAGACTTGTGGCATGCTGCTGAATAATGGCAGTGGTAGCTAAAGAGTAGGTGGAGATCGTTTCATACACATAGACATTTTTATTCTTAAATTTTGGTTGCAACTATTATACTGCTTCTTGCTGTTTTATTGATTCTAGAAATTTTATTCCACAAATACAATTCCATGAACAAAATGGTTTGTCTACAATATCAGTACAGCATTTGTGTGTGTGCCTGTGCACACATATACATTTTTACCTTATTGTAATACAGATGTCCCTTGACTTACAATGGGGTTGCATTCTGAAAAATTAATCATGTGTAAAAACGTTATAAATTGAATAGGCATTTACTACACTGAACATGCAGAGTATCATAGCTTAGCCTAGCCTTCCTTATACATTCTTAGAACACTTACATTAGCCTACAGCTGGGCCATTATCTTGAATTTTTCTGAAGAGTAATTGCTTTCCTCCTCTTCCCTCCAGAAGCAGGAGATACACATGGGAGTTTTGTAAACATAATGAGATACAAAAAGTCAAAATACAATATCCAAAACTCACTGGCATTACAATGCACTGTAGAGTACTGATTGTTTATCCCAGTGACCACATGTCTGACTGTGGACTGTGGCTCACAGCTGCTGCCCAGCATCACTGAGAGAGAGACAGAGAGAGAAAAACAGGGAGAGAAAGGAAGAGAAAGGAGAGAGAGAAAGAGAGGGGGAGAGAGAGGGGGGGGGGAGAGAGAGAGAGAGAGAGAGAGAGAGGGAGAATCACACCGCATATTCACATATTGCCAAACTGGGAAAAAATTCAGATTCAAAATTTGAACTTTAGTTTCTACTGAATGCCTGGCCTTTCACACCATTGCAAAGTTGAAAAAAATCCTAAGTTCAACCATTATAAGTCAGGTACCATCTATATTTTAAGGCATATATGAATGATGACAGCTTCTCTACTAGAAGTAGAGATTTGAAACTTTAACATACTCTTTACCTTCACAGAGAACATCTGGTGTCTTGAATGGGACTTTTTACTCCTATCCCAAGTACATATGTTTGTATATATGTATGTATGCCTTCTCTCCCTTTCTGGTCATTTTTTTGGTGAAATTCACATAATTGACCACTTCATACTGTACAATTCAATGGTACTTAATGCATTTATACTGTTATGCAACCACTACCTCTATCTTATTTCAAAACATTTTTATTAGTCTACCAGAAAACCCCATATTCAATAAGTATTCCTTTCTTACTCCTCTCTCCAGCCCCAGAAACAATTTATCAAATTTATCCTCATTTATCTTTTGTCTCTATGGATTTACATATTTGGGGATATATATGTGTGTGTGTGTATGTGTGTATATATATATACATGGAATCATACAATGTATAACATCACATATACACACACACACACACACATACATGGAATCATGCAATAGATAAACTTTTGTGCCTATCATGCAAGTTTTGTACACATTAGACAACATGTCTGCACCTCATTACATTTTTTGTAATCTTCCATTGTATGTACACACAGTAATAAACAAGGAGGCCATCAGCCTCAGTGTCTCTATGCTGCAGTAGCCTATGTAAAAGCAACCTGAAGCCTCAGCCCGAGTCAATGGGATCTCATTGTCGTTTTGACTAAATGTTTTATTTTTGAAAAACAACAAGGTCCTCAGAAAGGGGTGATAGCCTTTCAACAAAAATAAGTGAATTTTAAGAAAAAAGTTATCCCAGAGTATTAAACAAATAAGGTTTCCAAGATAACTCATCATACATCATAGAACAACAATTATCTCTTCTTTTGAGGTAGTTTGTTATTTATTATTAATGATCATTTATCACAATTAAAGTGTTTTGCTTTTAAATATTGGTTTTACATATTAATTATTTTGCAACAACAATGCATATTTGAGCCATTATAACTCATTCCTTTTCACAGTGGTTGAGGGTATATGTCGTGGAGAGATGTTACTGTAGTCAGTAAGGAATGTGCCCCAATTCGCTCCAAAAAGAACTCAGTTGTCATAGGTCCTTGCCCAGGAGTTTCACAACCTGGGAAGATTACTCTTTCACAGAAGAGACAATAAGTCCACACCACACCCAGAAATACGCTATCACAAACTATCACACCTCCCATATATTCTTCTAAGGACCCATTCTTTCCTAAAAATTACTTACTCTCCATAGAAAAGCTTATAGTCTCCACCCCTTTCGCTATTGAGATGGTATTTAATCCTAAATTCTAAGCCTTCTCATTTTTTCCTGGGTATCCTTTGTGTACATGAAAAATGCATATACCCTTGTTAATTGGCATTGAATGTACTTCTAATGGTTACAGAACGATAATAGTCCTAATGCGCTTCACTAGTGGATGGGCTGGATGCCTCTGGTACATTATACATATTAACAATCGTCTGTTTTTCTCACATCAGTCTGTCTATTACAGGCGTCTCAGCTAGGAATGCCAGTAGGCAGAGGAAAATTTCGCTTTCCTTCCCTGCACTGATTCTCTTCTTACATTCTTGCCCTCTGGTCCCACTGTGTTTCCTGCACTGTAGCCAGAGTCATCTAACTCAAAACATAAATCATACCTCTCCTTTAACGTACAGGCTTTAATAGCTTTCCATAAGCTGAGAAGTGAATCCAACATCTTCATTGCACCCCTCAAAGTGCTAAATAATCTGGCATCGATCACTCCTCTGACTTCATCGTACATGCCACCCTAATGCTTTAGCTGTTCCAGACCACACAAGCTGTCTTGTCATGCCCCATGCGCGCCAGTTTGGTGCTGGTGCAGACAGAGCCTCCGAGTGTGTTTGATCTTCCTCTTCCTTTTAGGCCTTCAAACGACACCCTTTTTATTCCATCTGTGTCAGGTCCGCAGTGTCGCTTCCTCAAAGAGCTCTTCTGCAATAACTCTATAAAATAGCATCCCAACTCCACCAGTCTCTGTTTTGTTGTTTTACTAGTGCTGAACGATATTTGAGATTATTCTTTTTGAATCCTTGTTTCTTTATTTGTGCCCTGTTTCTTTCACCAGTCAATAACTATGCAGCAATTTCTATAGGTAGAACATGTTTTTAACCAACTTTTATAAGAAGTAATATACTTAAAAGATAGCATTTTATCATGAAGAAATTTGAACTTCTGAAAAAAGGAAATACAAAGATTTTTAATGTATAATGAATACTTTTCTCACTTATAATAAAAATAATGATAATTTAAAATGTAAGATACCATTTCTCACTCATTAGCATGGAAAAATGCAAGTTGGCAGCCTCCACTCTCAGTGAACTGTGAGGAAATAAAAATACTTAAAACATTGGTGCTAGGAATACAGAATTGTCTAACCTTTATAAAAGACAGTGTGCCAATATATACAAAAATTATTTATGCTTAAACACATTGACTCAGCAATCTTATTTCTATAGCATCAACCCCAAAGAAATAGTGACAAAATTGTAAAATGCATATACACTTGTTAATTGGCATCGAATGTATTTGTAATGGTTACAGAACAATAATAGTCTTAATGTGTTTCACTAGTGGATGGGCTGGATGCCTCTGGTACATTATGCACACTATTATGGAATGATCATTAGGATATTCCGTTACATAATGAAGATAAAAGTATAAATAAAAATTCACTGTGAGATATCATTGATTTAAGAAAGATAGGTTATAAATAGATATTTGATTGTAGAAGAATATCCAAATATTCTTAGACTAGAAGAATGTCCAAAGATAAATCATTAATTAAAATAGAAAGAGATAAAACAAAAGATATTATGATAAATGTTAGGTTTCTTTACATATATATATATATTTTAAAGATTTTGTTTATTTATTATTTTAGAGAAGGGAAGGGAGGCAGAAAGAGTGGTAGAGAAACATCAATATGTGGTTACATCTTGTGTGCCCCCTACTGGGGACTTTGCCTGCAACCCAGGCCTGTGCCTGACTGGGAATTAAACCAGCGACCCTTTGGTTCATAGGCCAGAGCTCAATCCACTGAGCCACACCAGCCAGGGATAAATATACATTTTTAATAACTGGATCATATTATATTTTATGCAAATCTAAAACTAAATTAAGTTTAAAGTAAAATAACTACAAATTGAATGCAGGATGTAAGCTCATCCGTATACCCAGTTGACTATATAATCACACAGAAGTTATAACTATTACAAGCTACCTTAAGACATTGTAATTTGATTTTATATACTTAATCCAATGTCTTAGGGACAAAATGAACTGTAAAAATAATGTTAAACCATTTAGAGTGTGTTTTTTATGGTAGTTTGGTATCATTATTCTGATACTGGCAGTCCATGTGTTGTTATTAAAACCAAGAGTCAATATGATGCTCTGTTGAAGAATTGAGGCATTTGACCTGGGAAAAAGAAAGCACACATGTACTATGTTATGGAAATAAATATTTGTGAAGGTAGAATTTTGAAGAAAAAACAAAAGTATATTATTATCGTTAGGCAAAACACAAATTTAAAACACACTCTTCATTGATTATTTTCCTATTAAACAATTTAAGACAGCATTATCTGAAAGCTTGACATATTTCATTTTACATATTTTTCCTAAGTAATTTTCATTTTCATAATAAATACACTGTGATTTAATAAAAAATGTTACTCTCCTAAAGAAAATTGTCATTTTGATGGAATGTTGTGTACTTTTCTGGCAACTTGCTGTCATGTTTATAAAGTATCCTCAGAAAATTTACATAAGAAAATCTTCCTGACAAATTTTATTTTATATATTCACAAAATGTATTCCTTAATGTAAACCATAACATTAATCAGGCATGCTATAACATTTCACATTCTAAATAATTATACTCTATTGCTATAAATCTTTATTCAACTTCTATTGTCAAACAAAAGACGTTGATGTTTGTAGGGTATAGAACATTTCTTGCATTTTGTTCATCAATCATTCTCTAAATGTAATCTTCACCTTTGATATGTCAATCATTGTTAATTTACTAAATGTAACTTGAAATTTAATTTTAGAAACACTGACACACTTAACTGCCACAGGATTTGTGGTTAATATTTCATGTCATAAGCAGAGAAAAGTTTTCAGATTTTGCTTTGTTTATCTGTAATATTCCCTGGCTCATAACTACTTCTGTATTAGATTTTAATGTTTTTAAGCTTAGCAATAAAAGCATTACCGTCTTTGCAACAGGTACCATGATATAAACAGATGATGAAGGTGCAGGTCATGTGTGGAATATAATAAATGGCAAATAAGGTAATAAATGGCATGCATTTTTATAATATTGGGGAAATAATAAAAACTGATGAACTGTTATGATTTTAAATGTGGTTAGTATATCCAAATGTTACTATATTTGATAGGAAACTTTGGCTGTACACATCAGCCTTGCACATTAGACAGTAAGAGAAGAAATTCTCATAGTGCTATGTGTTTTTTTTTATTGACATTTAAAGAAAGAGAAAAATTTAAACCTATTATCCCTTAAGGCAGGTAATCATTTTTCTTGTTTTATTTATTTATTTTTAAAGTGGGGGGAATGGGGAGAAACAAAAGAAGAGAAACATTGATGTGTGAGAGAAACATTGATTGGCTACCCACAACAGGGGACCTGTCCCACAATCCAGGCATGAGTCTGACCAAGAATAGAACAGACAACCTTTCCATTTGAGGAATGATGCCCAACCCACAGATACACACCAGTAAGGGCAAGTAATCAATTTATTGCCTCATTTTAGAGATATTTTCATATGTGGAATAGAATTAGATTTATGAACAATTTTTGATAATTTTATTTATTTATAAAGGCATCTAATATTTTCTCACTACTGCACTCAGGTTGCTATCAGTCACTTTCAAAAGGCCGACAAAATTTACCCTGGCTGGTGTGGCTAAGTGGTGGATTGAGTGCTGGACAGTGAACCAAAGGGTTACTTGTTCAATTCCCAGTCAGGGCACATGCCTGGATTGCAGGCTGGGCCCCCAGTGGGGGGTGTGCAAGAAGCAACCACACGCTGATGTTTCTCTCCTTCTCTTTACCTCTCCCTTCTCCTCTCTAAAAATAAATAAATAAAATCTTTTAAAACACATAATTAATACATATATATCCAAAATCTAAATTATTGCACCTGAGGATTGTTATTCATGAAAAAATAGAAATGTAAGAGTTGATTATACTAATTTTTCAATTTTATGCTGGTTTTGTTTTTTATTGGTGGCCAATTACAAATATGTCTTTGTAACTTAAAGGTCGTAAACTTGACAATTTCAAAAATTAATGCTTAATATATTTACTTTTCTTAAGTCTTAACAATATGATCTAATGCTTGTGATTACTTAAGATTGATTCCATGAATAAAAGCCAGTCACCTTTGCATTTTTCATAGGACATTTTCTTTCTGACTCAAAAATATAGTAGAAGAACTTTAATAATTCTTTATTAATATGATTTTAGAACTTCTCCATCCAGCTCCACATTGGGCAGATTTGTTATGAGGAATAATATACTTTAAAGTTTCCTGCAGGGTGAGCTCTGTAGTCAGAGTTCTCTAAATCAAATCGGTTCATCAACACATCAAACAGGTCACGTTGGTTAATATTTCTGCAATTCAATTTCTTCAACTTTTGAAAGGGCATATGATATTTATCTTATATGCCTGACATATCATATCTTATGTTGCAAGGCATATTATGTACATGCAATATAATATATAAACTCAATACTGTCAACACTAATAGTGATTAGCACTTTGTTCTACCACACACATGCACACAGGCATCACACATTTTTAATAACCTGAATACAAAATCAATGAAAGTAAAAATAAAACATATCTATAATAAAAGGATAATTAAATACTAATTAAATACTAGTTAAAATTCATGGGTTCGGAGTAATGAAATATAAATAAATAGTAAATTAAAGAGTGTCAATAATTGTATCAAAAGTCTGAAAATGAAATGATTTGGTAATTCATCTGTTAAAAGCTGCTACATGTGCCCTGGCTGGTGTGGCTCAGTGGATTGAGCACGGGCTGCGAACCAGGCATCGCAGGTTCGATTCCCAGTCAGGGCACATACCTGGGTTATAGGCCATGTCCCCCAGCAACCGCACATTGATGTTTCTCTCTCTCTCTCTCTCTTTCTCCCTCCCTTCCCTCTCTAAAAATAAATAAATAAACAAATTTAAAAAAAAGCTGCTACATGTAGTACAATCATAAATATGCAAATTAAAAATAAAGGGAAAGTGATTCACTCTCATCAGGTTAGAAAAATTTTAGCATCCTGGCAATATTCCATTTGATGAGTGTATAACACACTAAACATTTTGTTACACTGTTGAAGACATTTAGTAATACCTACTAATGAAGGTTGGTGTATTTCATAAAACAATGAATTCTTAAGCAAATGTCTGAGAGAAATTCTCCCATATCTACATGTTCTCATGTAAGCCAAGATGCTTATAAGCTATCATTTACAAAAACAAAATTTTTAAAAAAGGACAATATGTAAGCTAAATCTTACTCTAGAGGATATATACAAATAAGGTATATTATAAAAAATAAATGCGGGAAAGCATTCTCTCTGGGTAGTAGGTACCAAATGAAGATGTGATTGGAGAGTGGTACTCACAGGAAGTGCCAGCTCTGTTGGTTAGAACTATTTTTCTTCAATCAAATGTTTGGTATATAGTTATTGGTTATATTATTAATAACTTCATTTTATTAATTAAAAAATAGATTTGCTAAAAGGAAAAGTTCCTTACAAAACAATTACTTCTCAATTAATAAGACAAGGTTATTAGAATTTTTACATTCACATAATTTCTGAACTACTTATAAATGGATTTCAATTCAATGGAAATTGAATAATTTAGCAAAAAAGTACATAGGAACTACTATTCTTACAAAGAACTATATTTAGAAACTCTGTCTGAAACCAAGTAGTAGAAATCTATGTTAACATAAAATTTTATATTTAACTTTTGTTAGCTTGTCAAGATAGCAAGAATTATTTTGTTCAAACTTTACTTTTTTTGGTTTTAAATAAGCCTTCACCCTCTGCATTTTATTCCATAATATTTGCCACATAATTTTCTAGTTAAAAATTTGATCTATTGTCAGCATTCTGTGGTGTAAGGCCTCATAATGCTTTAAAATTAAATAATTCTAATGCACAGATGACAAATTAATGTAGCATCTGTCCATCTTTATGGCAGCCATTAAGTGACAGTTGAATTATTGGTTGGTTTTATTCCTCATTAACAATAATTTCATAAAGGCTTTTACAGTCAAGACTATTATGAGCAGAATGTGAAAGAGATCATATATAAGCTGTTTTCCCTCCATAATAACTAAATAATTTAAGGTTTTTCTAAAATATAACCATTAATTTCTGTGAATAATATTATTTTAAGGTTAATCATTAAAGTAACAATTTTCTAAAGATTTATTGCTGAGCTGAAAGAAAATAACACTTTTTTGTCTAACTACCTAGAGATGTAGATATCCAGAAATATAACTACAATTGTACATAATCTGTAATTTTACTTCAAGAAATTAAAAGCAAATTATACCAACTTGAATATTCTGATTTGTGTAGAGATATTATCTTTATCCTTTCAAACTGATAGAATAAAATTCCACAGACAATGAATTTTTATTAACAGCAGAAATTTATTTCTCACAGTCCTGGAGGCCACGTTCAAGATGAAGTCGTCAGCATTTGCCTTTGGTGAGCATCCTCTCCGCTTCCCAGCTTGAACCTTCGGCCGTGCCTTCCCACGGTGGGAGGAAACATGATCTCTGTGGGATTTCTTTCACGAGACAGTTAATCCTATTCATGACAGCTCAATTTTGATGACCTAAGCACCCTCAGAAGGCCCCATCTCCTAGTTCTATTGCATTCAGCATTAAAATTTCAACATATCAATTGGGGAGGATACAAACATATAAGCCACAGCAGATAACAAAATAAGGATTTTTAAAAAGCAGGGAAAGAAAAATGGAAAATATTTAAAACAGTAATAAAATTTTGTTTGAAATAATAGATATTATATGCATAAACACTATATAACATTAATTTAGGAATAATTATTTTTGACATAACTAATGTGATTTTTAATTTAAAATAATCTATTAGAATAAAGTATATTTTCTGAAAGTAATTGTGACATTTTCACAGCCATGGCATATAAATATATGTGTTCTAAAGAATGAATATTAATATATAAACAGTTGCATGAAAAAAGAAAATCACAGTAATATTAACTTAGTTTGATAAATAAGATAGTATTAACACTGCAATAAAAAGGTATTTTATTTTATAAATAAACACAAAATCTAATATAGATATCTGAATGCTGTTAAGGAACCATCGTGGGTGGCTAATGTTATCCTACAAAATAAAACAAAATCAACTTAATAAAAGACAGAAAAGGAAAAAGTGTCACTTTTTACAGATGACATAATTCTTTCTATAAGAAAAACCCAATAGATTCCACAGAAAAAAAAAACTCTTAGAAATGATAAATAAATAAAGTTTCAGGATACAAAAATTAATGCACAACAGTCCACTGCATCCCTAGATGAAATTTCATGGAAAAAATTTTAAATATCCTATTGCAATTGTAACAAAAATGATAAAATACCTAAGAGTAAACTAATATATGAAGGACCTAAATACTGCAAACTGCAAAACATTAATAAAAGAGATTGTATAAACAATGAAATAGAAAAATATTCCATGTTCATGGATTGAAAGATTCAACGTAGTTAAAAATGTCCATACTACCCAAGGCAAAATACAAATTTAATGCAATCCCCATTAAACTCCTTATGACATTTTTAAAATAAAAGCAATAACATGACAATGTTCCAATGTAAAGGAAAATATTATGTTAAATCACTGTCAATATAAGGCAGTGGATCAGTAATTAAATTAGCTGTGGTTTACAGTATAGAACCAACAACATAATAATTTACATTGGCAATATGAAGAGTAATATACAGTTTTTAAAATCCAAAGCTAATTATAATGTTAAAAATACAAGCAAATATCTCAATGCAAACACATGAGAAAACCCTAGGATTGCGATTGTTTTCGTAGCCTGCTCCCCTCACACTCAAGTAGCCTTGAGGTGGGCTTCAATTTTTGTGTGCCAATGGTGTAGAAACTATCACGCTATTGTTAACAAAGCTATATAGTAAACGAGACTTGATTGGCACCAAACAAGACTTGATTGGGGGCTCAGTGTTTCCTTGGAGACTGCCATTTGAAGAGGAGGAATTGCCTTAGGGAACGTCCCTAAAATGCTAGTGTTATTTCCTCTCTAGCCTTTTTCCAAATCTTAAGCAGAAAATAAAGAGTGCAAACATTCTAGAAAATAAAAGATCAATGCTAAATAAACCCCCCCAAAAAAACTCATGAGACCCAGATGGAAAATGCTTATGTATAGTTCATTGCAGAAAAATGATACAATGTATCAAGAACATACAAAATAGCCAAAGACTGCCTCCCACGAAAAAGTAGAAGAATCCAGGTGCAGTTTCCAATTCCCCCGTTTTATGAACTGTGTTGAGTTTTCTCTCTTGGATGGAGAACTACTGATACTGATGCAACAACTCAAACCAGGGAGCCCAAAATAGAGTCGCATCAGGAATTTCTAATGCCATGCTGGTCTAGATGGTCTACATGCTGGGCATATTCTTGCTATGTAATGAGATTTCAATGGCAGAAACCTATGGCGTTATCACTGAAGACAGGTGCAAATCATCAATCTCACTGTTATCCATAAAAATACTGACAAACTGGTACAAACTACCCCATATTTCTTCTATCCCATGGTTATAGAATATGTCATTAATCAATAAATTCTGTGTCTTCACCCAGGATCAGTGGCATGGAAATACATATCATATATCAATAAAGCAGCTCAGCCTAACCCTAAGCCAGCTGGAATTAACGCGACAATGCACTGGAAAGTAAGAAGCTGGGCAAAGATTTCAGCAGTCTTGGATTAAGGACATGACAATTGGCAGGAACTTGAAATGTAACAAGATTGCAGTTGTGAACCTGCGGGCTCCCGCAGCTTGCCAAGATGGAATGGTAGAACCAAGTTTACTCTTTCCTGTACAATAAAAAATAAGAGTCAATGAAGATAAGTGTCCTAAAGATATAGGAAGCAAACGAAGTGAATGCTGTACTCACCCAAACATACTTGCTTTGAGATATTCCTGAATATAGATCTGGGAAGGGGAACCAGGCAGAGCCCAGCGGGCACCCTGAGTAGAGAAAATGGAGCTGAGAATCTGGGTAGGACAAGGCAGCTAAAATCTAAGCACAGGACAATGTAGAGGAGACTGGTGCACACGGGGAGAAATCTAAGCCTCTTCAGGGTGTCTTTGGTTGTTGTTGTACATTAGAGTACTGATCAGAACATGTATGCCAAAAAGTACTTGAGTCTGGGGAAGAATTACCCAAAGCAATTAGAAGTAATGATTCTCAGCACCCATACAGGTTTGGGTACACTGTCTAGTCCCACTAGCCAGATAGCAAAACCTATGACTCATAGATTCAAGAAGCTCAAAAAACTTCACCTAAAAGGAATATAAAGAGAATCACACCACAGCTCATCATAATCAAATAGCCCAAAACCAGTAATAAAGAGAAAATCTTAAAAGCAGTTTGAGTAAAAAGACTGATTCATTGTGTGCAGAAAAACAAATATGAGGATGACCTTGTAGGCAGGGCCCTTTGGACAACTTCAATGTCCTCTCGTTGCTTGTACTTGAGCATGCATAGTAGTACTTGATGTGTTAGATGCTTGTAATTTTCCATCTCATAATTGCCAGGAGGAAGTATGTTGATCGGGAAGTGCTGCATGAGAGAAATATGCCCCCAATGCGTCCTTTGCGTTCCACATCTATGAGAGTGACTGATGATTTATTTTTTGGCTGGAACTTTTGACAGAAAGAGGCAACCTTTTCACAGTATTTCTCTGGGTTTGAACTTCAAGTTCCCTTATATTCATCAGTTGTTAGCTTGTGAATAGGTTCTTTTAAAAATCATGTTGCCAGGTTTACAGGGACCTTGTGATATCAAATATCAAGCCTCATATTTAAATTATTGTGTGTGAATGACCACAACTTACAACAATTTGTATTGTAGTAGAGAAGGAAGCTGTTGTCTTAACCATGATTCTTTTGAAAGAATCTGTCCAACACAAATTGGGTTGGTATTGTCATTCTGCTTAGAAGCAATCTCCCAACCTGCCCAAGATGGCTGACCCATAAAAATGTCAGTATATTAAACTTTCTCTGAATATGCAGGGGTTTTATTTCCACTCCCTGTATTGAATATATCCTTACAGAGAATCCAGGATATGTCATAGTCATTCTGGTAACAACAGATACTTTTCCCCAGAACCAGTGGAAATGGCATCAGTTTAGAGGTCCAGCACATTATGTGATAAGTCAAGACAATCGAAGATGCTGTGGACTATACTGTGGAAGACAATAGGATAGTTCACATAATTTTGAGACTAGACAGTGAAGTGCTGCTGTTCTTTCTACTCCATTGGAAGACACACGGCTTTCATTCTCCCTGCTGAGTATTTGAAAAAAATACCTTCATAGAATCAATAGCTGCAGATCATGCTCATTGATTTGTTCCGGAGAAGACATCACGTCCAACAGAGTAGTGCAGTAGGAACAAGATTTTGCTGTGTTTACAGTAAACACTGTAATCTGCCTGGACCCACCTGGCTTTCACAGGAAACAGAGAGGAGAAGACCCAGAATAAGAACCAACACCATTAAGAAGCTTAGTGGTAGCTATCTTTTGCAGCAGACAAGGGCTGATGAGAAAAGATGGTGTTACAGAACTTTGTTCCCTGATAATAATGGGCATGATAATATCCCACCAAAAAAAACTGGAAGCCATGTGGTGGTGCACAATCAAATAAAGCCAGGTGAATCCAATTATTATAACGAGCAGAGGTTATAAAGGCTTGACTCACAAAGAGCTGTGGAAATACTTAACAGAACATGGAGTTCCCAGGTGGAAGATACATGGGCAGTCAAAAAAGATACTGCTCTATATAACACACAAAATAAACCCTAGACGAATGACTAGGAGGCAGCAGTCAGCATCAGTAATAAAGTGGCATAATACCTCAGTCTGTTTTCAAACTCGAACCAGTTCTCTCCCCAGAACACCCACTGAAAGAAAGGATGGCTTGAAATGAGGAAGGATGCCGGGACCCCGTAGCAAGCCTACACAGTAATAATTTCTCCATTATTTCCACTAAGTCACCGGAAACCATTCACTCAAGTAAACTTACACCAGGAAAAAGATAATACTACCGTACAAGAAGCCGTTGCACACCATGTCCTAATGGACATTGATAACTACGGACTCACGGCATCATCACAGCTCCCATACCAACGTAGGGGTTTACAGGGCCTATGCAATGAGTGGAGTATATAGTTCTAGGTCTTATTCACAGTGAATCTGCTGAGTCATGGGCAGTTTTGGTGGGAATTTTTCCAGTGTCTAAATATAACATTGGAATGACATACAAGGGAATGGGCAGAATCAGCACATACAAGAAAAGATCAAGTGAAGCCTATTGAAAATGACTTGATCTGTCTTGACTAAGAAAATAAAACTAATAATTCCATCCTTGTAGAAAGGCAGTTATTACTGCCACCTTAATTTACTTCATAGCAATCTCTTCATATCTTCACTTAAATCATCATTTTGGCACAAACACAAATCTAAGAGATCCCTATCAGGCAAGAGGACAAATTTGTGATCACAGGAGAAAAACAACCATACACTAAAAACAAAATGAATTGTCCTTTGTCCCAATTCTGCTATAATATGGTCCAAGCAGCTTGGGAAATCTGGGTTCTATATAGACTATCACAGAATTCCTCTATTTTGATGATCTCAAGTTATTTCAGTAGGTGTCCAAAGGGTATAAAAGCATGGGAGGTTTTATAAGACACATGAGCTACAGAGTGCCCAAAGGGTTGAAGACAAACTGAAAAAAAAAATTATCGAGTTGCCATATCAGTGGAAATGTTAATGTTTCTAGCTGTACAACCAAACATTCTCTTTAAACTAAAGAAGACGTTAGAACATCTTTTACTTTCCACCACTAAGAAAGAAGCACAACACCTAGAAGGCTTCTTGGGGTTTCAGAATAGTAATACATTCTGCACTTGAGAATACTGGTTCTATCAATGCATGTGAAGAGGAAGGCTGTTGACTTGAAATGAGGTCCACAGGAGAGGAAGACTTTGTGGCAGGTCCGGGCTTTGTGGCAGGACCTGCTGCTCAGGTGAAGTTATCAGTCAAACCCTATTTTTTTAGAAGAATCTAAAAGCCACAAGGGGCTTATTTAAGATAGAGAAGATAGTCAAAACTATGAGCAATAAAATGGCAATAAATACACATATGTCAGCAATTGATTCTAAAAACCAAACTAAGCAAACAAGAAGAACAGAGACAAAATCATGGATATGGAGTGTTTTGATGGTTGCCAGGTGGGATGGGTGTGTGAGGGGATAGGTGAAGAAATGAGGGGATTACCAAGGACAAGTAGGTAGTTACAGAAAAGCCATGAGGGTGTACAGTACAGTGTAGGAAATGGAGTAGCCAAAGAACTTATATTCATAACCCATAGATGTGAATAATAATGTGGGGTTTGCCTGAGGGAGGCAAAGGGGAAAAATTGGGACAACTGTAATAGCATAATCAATCAAATATAATTTAAAAAATAAATAAAAGCCATGCATCCGCAGTAAAGAATTTTATACCACTTTTTTAAAAACTCATGATATGTCATTAGAATCAGCATAAAATAGCAAGTGATACTAGAGTGTCTCCCCATGAGCTGGAATCTGCCACTCCCACCATATTAAGATTTGATACCTCCAGCAGTGATTCATCCTAAAATGAATGTGGTGCATCCATAATCCAGCATGTGCAATGCCAGAGGGCACATGCATGGTTCATGATCAGGTGGTCCAAATTCTCATGTCATTCTCCAAGATTCCACCATAGGTGTAAGCTGAGGGAACGATGCTTAAACATCATTTCCTCAGTTTACACCTGTGATCATAGGAAGTATGCACATGTCACCATTGACAAGAAGGAAAACAGCTGTGCTTGGTTCATGCATTGGTCAGTTCAGGGTACAGCTGCAAGCTAAAAATAGACTGTTCTAGATAACCCCCCATGGAGTGCATCCAAAAGTCAGTGGGAGGGGTTAATTCTTCCATTGAGGAGATCTTTGGGAAGTTTTGTTGTCTTTAAATTACAGGGAAACAGAATATCAGAATTAAAAGTATGCATGGATATATTGGCCCTGTATTTATATTCATGAGAACTTATAAACATTTCTTTATTAAGTTCCCTTTAAAAATATTTTTAAAAATATTGTTGCAATAGCTCCAGGAAAAAAATGTTTAAAGTGACCAGGCCTATGTTTCCTCATTTATCACCAAACACTAAAGAAAAATTCATCTTTATAATCATCACATTTAATGCATCCTTCATAGGATGTACAATTTAAAGTGGATAGTTGAAGGACTTATAAAGAGAGGAAAATCTTATCCTTGTACTTCTGCAATTGTAATTACAAAACCTATCCAGTGATGAAAATATTTAAATGACACCTAAATCTCATATAAGGAGGATTTTCATTTAGTAAAACTGTATTTTAGTAAAATATATAAAAATGCAAAAGTGATATATGGAGATATGAAACCTCCAATTCAAGCATGTCAAATAAAATGTTACTAGAATTTTTAATTCAGATTATACTTTGAAACTTTGAAGAATGAGGTCGCTGCTTTATTTTTCTGTTACCAATAGTGAGCACAGTGGTACTTCATTTTTTTTAATTACTTTATTGTTGTTCGATTACAGTTGTCTGCATTTTGTCCCCATCCCTTCCCCCAACCCAAGCCAAGCCCACCTCCCTCCCTTGGTTCCACCTCCCCCTTGGTTTTGTCCCTGTGTCCTTTATAGTAGATCCTGAAAACCCTTCTCTGCACTGTCTCTTCCCCCCTCCCCTCTGGCGATTGTTAGATTGTTCTTAATTTCAATGTCTGTGGTTATATTTTATTTGCTTTTATCATAATCAACAAAAGTGGTACTTTGTTTATATTTTGTGTTTAAGAAGTTGCCAAATAAAATAGATTATGACAGATGAGAAGCATAAATAGCCCAAATGTCACCATGAATATGCTTCTGACAGCTGATAAAGAAATAACACATCTAGCTAAGGAGAACTTTTGCGACATGCTCTCAAATGAGAATCCATATGCTAAACATAGAAATGAGATTAATAAATTGTCTCTTAAAGGTAGTTTATAGATTTTCCCATTTCTAGAACGAAGGCTATTAAAGTTGCAAGAGAACAGAGGTTTCACGAAGGCACCTTCTGCTGCCATATGCGTCATCCTGGACATTAGAATCAGTTAAGGTTTCATTTTGCCAGTTCCTGAATATCACCGGCGGGTTATCGGAGTCAGGACAGGACCGCTCAGTTCGCGCATGTGCAGCCAACCCCCATAGATTCTGGTCGATGTAGATACAGCATATCTCGCTGTCTTTGCCTGTCATTGTTACTCTCTTATCTAGTTTAATTTCCTACTTTTATATTTTTGTGTCACAGTGATTTTATCTCCAAAGGAAAAAATTAAAATATAATAAGGTTATGTTCACTGTCTAGGTGAGGTTATGCTGGCCATTCTGATGCAAATTTGAGGGTTTTCAATACATACCAGCACATTGCCAGTCTGATTACAAATTTGTATCATTTGGAATAATCAGAATTATATTTTGCCCATGGGGGAAAATGTAAGTAGCTGCAGATTTATCTTACTGTATAACATGTTCATGTGGCAATGTGTAGGATATAAATGATCTGCAAACATTTAAAATATTTCACCCTCTGATGTTTTCAAGATGTATATATGATTTGGTTTCCTTAATACAGTTTTGAGCTACCTTGGTTGAAATACAGAAAATAGTGATTATTTTCTAAGCTATAATATTTTAAATGACCTTCTTTCTCATTGTCTCTCTCTGTCTCCTCTCTCTCTTTCCATTTCTCAATGTTATTTTATAATCCATCACCAGACTTAGGTAGCATATAGTTAGTGCATTTTATTTAAAATATTGGGAAAATAAAATATTGGTTAAGTCACATTTAAAGTGTATTTTGAAACAATGCTATTACTTAATATTTAAAATTACCTTTTTGAGAATTTCACAATTGAAAATATGAAAAGAATATGAACATATAATTCACATTAAATAAATGTACAGTTAACATACTATTTAACCATGTCTCACTTTTATTATAATTAAGCATGAATAAAAATAATGTTAAAAGATGATTTTTTTCACCAAAAATACTGGCAATGATAGTAATATTTTAAAATCTAAAAAGAAAGTCTTCAGAAATACAACTATAGATACTTTCAAAGACTCATAGTGAATAAACAAATTGCTACACCCCCATTTACAGGCTAATTTTCTAATATTTATCCAAATTAAAAATGCACATGTCCATGAACTAGAATTTCCATTCTATAGTTTTAATTCTATTGATGCACTTCTCCATGTCAAAAAAATAGTGTCTATATGTGTATTGCAACATTTCAATAATTGTTTTTACTTTCTAAGATCAGAAAATAAACTAAAAGTCCATCAATAAGAATATGACTAAAAGTATGTTTTACTTGATCTAAAACACTGTTCTAAATTGCATTATTATGTTATAAACTGGTTATGAATTAAAAAACAAACTTAATTATTCAAAAAAGATACTGACATTATAAAATACTATTTTGCTTCAACTCTTACAAAATGTGTTCTTTAAATAACAGTAATAAGCTATGCAGTGGAAGGACAAAAGATAACATGAGCATATTTAAATGATAGCATAGGCACAACAAAGTGAAAAGACCTTAAAGTGTTTTATTCAAGCAAAAATGAGTGGAGAATGCAGAGTATGATTGTTCTCTTACATGCCCACGTGCAGTTTTTGAAATAAATAGAAAAACTTAACTAGAACTTACTTTTTGATGTCATTTTGCATTCCAGTTAGTAGATGACTATTTATGATCTTATCCTTCAGTAAAATACTAATTTATATCTTATAGGACTAAACTCAAAAAGATTCAAAATATTTAGATTTGTTGAAATTAAGAGGTATAGAAATTGTTTAAATATATGTTATATTTGCAATTGATTTTTCAATATACATTAAATAAAGCAGAATAATTATATACATATACATATATACGTATATAATTGCTTAACATTGTCATTTCTTTTGCATGTTCTTGGTTTTGGTTTTCTACTTTGCCATCAGTGACTTTCCTATAATTCGTTGGAAAGTAGCAATAGGGTGCTTTTGTTGTTTTCAGTTGATGTATTGCTGACAGAATACAAAGACATATAGGTAGCTGTAATTTCAAAGTAGTGAAAATACGTGTAAAGATTAAAATGTTCAAAGGCACATATAATAATAAAATATCAACAGAGAAAATTTTCTCCTAACCATCAAAGGTCACTATTTTCAAATAAAAGAAGTATGTTATTAGAAGAACTAAATGGGGTTATTACAAAGAAGTACAGTTCCTACTTAAAACCGTTTCACATTTCAGAACCCATCAGGTTCAAAGCCTCAAATAATTTGAAATATGTTTATTTCTAAGACATTTTTAACTAAACCATTTAGAGCTGAGGGTTGTTTTTAATAACTAACTGAAAGTAGTAATTTTTCTACAGGGAAGACTGAAATAGAAAACCTCGTTAGGAATTTATACTTGTCAGTCTCACTTTGACGAAAACACTATTAATATCATTAAGGTTCAGGTCTTCATTGGTACTAACGGATATTGCAGCTATAAACAATATAAGAGAGACTCTACAGTATTTTGTCTTTGTGGTGGACACAGAGCATATAAGATAAATAATGTGCTGAATGGCATATGTTGTCAGACTCCCTGGAGAATTTTTCCCTGAGACTGCAGGGTAGAAGCAATATTTTATACATGTTGAAATTTTTTATACCCAACAAAAAATGATTTTTGAACCCCATATGTCATTCACATTTCATTTCCACAAGCAGTTGGTTTTTATCAATATTGGTAATTTTCATAATCAAATAACCATTATCTTAAAAATTTATCTTAAACATAAATTTTTTAAATGTTATTTTTTTATTTTGAACTAAAATTAACTTTACAGTAATAATTGTGAAGTCATAAGCATATTATTAATGCCATACCATTAATGAATTGGCCTAAAATTTATGACTAGAAGTTTCAAAGAAATATATTTTTAGTCAGTAAGTAAAGTGTAACAGAAAATGATTTGGCTGTGTGGTAAAATAAGGAATTTAAAAGAGGTCATATGTAATTCTTAAAAGTCAGCAGCTTCTAGTTATGTAATAAAGAAACTGACTTCATTTTTCACAGTGTATCAAATAAATTTATAAACTAGGAAACTGTCACTATTAAATAGAAAGTCAAGTAATGGACAGGAAAACCTCAAGCTTTAAGAATAATAAATAAATTTTAAGACACATGATACATGCCACAAATGTAGCAATGTATGTGCAAATTATATACATAGTATATTATCTTAGGAATCTGCTAAAATATAATCCTGTTCCTGAATATAAGTTTTAAAAAATTAATATTTCCATGTTAGGTAATTTTTATTATTTTCATGTCTCTCCTGGAGAAAAGGTAAAATACGCCTTTTGATATCTTATCCTTGTTATCACTTATTTTTACATGTAAACCCCATTCAGAGTCATCTTCTGGAATTAGAGGTCAAACATGGATACAACTTTTCATCAGGTATTGAAATGCAAAGACTCATCGTTGCTTCATTACCCAACAGGTGTTGGTTTATTGCCAGGACATGGAACTCAATTATGTCCTCTTACCACCATGTCAGTTATAGAAGGTTGTGCACTGTAATATTAGCTTCTTCAATGAGAATTTAACCAAAATGTCTCATGAAGTCCTCCCATTTGTTATTCTACTAGATATAATTTTGTGTCTCAATTATATTAATACCGTGATCAGAATCTAGGAATGCGATGCAATAGCTGACATCATTAAATGGATTAGCTTGTGGAATGTGATTCATGCATATCTCCCAAACTCTACTAAGAGAATTTACATATTAAATCCATATATTCAACATCGTGCAGAGTTATTTTCTCAACTGTTTCATGACTTCCCAAAGTCTATCAATCTTTTCCTCTACTTTCCCACTCCTAGTGACACCCAATCGCCCCCATTAAACATAGCCTCATAATGAATACCTGGGTACTGTCATGATTACAATATACACATGCCCACAATACCAGCTATTGTGTTTTAAAACAAACAAGCAAAAGATGAGAAAGGGGGAAGTATGGACTGACATCTCAGTGTGACAATAGTGGCAGCCACTTGTTAACTGCACGGTTGTGTTTAAAATATTCACACAGGATTTTTTTTATTCATCTTTTTTATTTATGCATGCAGCATAATGTTATTTTTTATTGAGTTTATAGGGGTGATGATGGTTAACAATGCTGTATAGGTTTCAAACATAAACCTCAACAAAACATCATTTGCACACTGCATTGTGCTCCCATCACCTCCAACAAAGTCTCCTTCCATCCCCATTTATCCCCACTTTGCCCTCTTCTACCTTCCCACAGCACCTCTCCCTCCGTCTGTCACTAGAGTCTTTTCTGTGTCTGTGTTTTATGCATGTGAATCTCTTCACCTTTACCCACCCAGCCCTCAGCTCCCCCTCCTCCTGACAGCTGTCAGTCTGTGCTATGTATTGATGCCTCTGTTTCTATTCTGTTGGTTAAATTGTTATGTTGATTGGATTCCACATATAAGGGAAATCATACGGTATTTGCCTTTCTCTGACTGGATAATTTCACTCAGCATAATCATATCCAGGTTTAGCCATGCTGTTGCAAAAGGCAAGATTCCATTCTCTATTATGGCCAAGTAGTATTCCATTCTGTAAAAGTTCTGCAACTTTTTGATCCTCTCATCTACTGACAGGCACTTGGGCTGTTTCCAGGTCTTGGCTACTGTAAATGATTCTGCAATGAACATAGGGGTGCACATATATTTTCTAATTAGTGTTTCAGGTTTCTTTGGACATATTACTAGAAGTGAAAATCACTGGTTCAAAAGGAAGTTCTATTTTTAATTTTTTAAGGTAACTCCATATTATTTTCCACAGTGGCTGCATCAGTCTGCATTGCCACAAATAGTGTACTGGGGTTACCATTTCTCTGCATCCTCACCAGCACTTGTTTGTTGATTTACTGATGATAGCCATTCTGACGGGCATGAGGTGATATCTCAATGTCGTTTCCGATGCTTAGTGATGTTGGGCATTATTTTACATCTTTTTACATCTATGTCCCTTTTTGAAAAAGTATCCATTCAAGTCCTTTGCCCATTTTAATAGGGTTTTTTGGGGGTTTTCTAGTGTTGAGTTTATAAGTTGTTTATCAATTTTAGATATTAATGCCTTATTGCATGTATCTTTAGCAGATTTGTTCTTTCATACAGTGGGTTTTCTTTTCATTTTGTTGATGGTTTCCTTTGCTGTGCAATTTTTTTTTTAGTTCAGTGTAGTCCCATTTTTTTTTCCCTTTGTTTCTCTTGCCTGAGGAGATACAAGGTCTGTCCAGAAGGTATCCAGCCACGTAGTATGAAAAATAAAGACATTTATTGAAGAAGATACAAGATACAAGAAACATTGTACATGGGACAATGGCATCTCAGTTCCCTTCAAAGTAGGCACCTTGGGACCTCACACAGTTCTCCCAATCACCATCAGTTGTCCTGTCTTATTTTCCTGAATCTCATAGATGAACTGAAATCGCTTCCTTTTCAAAGGTGATTTTAGTTTGGGGGAAAACCAGAAGTTGCACGGCACCAAATTGGGGCTGTAGGGGGACCAAGTACCATGCGTGGTTTGATGTTTCACCCAAAAAAAACTCTGCACAAGACATGATTCGAGAGTGAGTGCATTCCCTGATGAAGCTGCCACTCGCCAGTTGTCCATGGTTTCCGTGCGGCCTTCTGAGTCATCCAACCAGTTTCCATGGAAACGTTTAATCTTAATGCAAAATGTGATGCAGATTCATTGCTCTACTTGCTAAGTCATTTTGAATGTGACAGCCACACAGTACACATGCTCACTCAATTGTGTCTACTGCTCTCACCAACTAGTACCGTGAAGTTATCATTCTTTATGCATGCTCATTCCAGTTCACTCTCCTTAGCTGCCAGGTTACATTGATGTTGCATAAACCATTCTCATTATATTAATAATGGCTGGACTTTTTTGGACAGACCTCATGGCATACATATATGTACTTTGTATACTATATATATATCCATACTATATGTACCTTTTATACTATATTTATGTTTACCAGTATATTATAGATCATGTAATATGTGTAAACTACTGAAAATACTATTACTGTACTAGTTTATATTACTGTACTTGGTTTATAACTATCAGCATATCACTTTTTTTGTTTTTACTTTTGTCTACCTCTTAGAGTTTATTCTGTGTTTAGTTTTCCCACTTCTCTTCCAATTCATACTTCATCATGCTATTATTTTTTTTTTCTTTTAGGGTTGTACTGGATCATGAAAATATCAGGTTGGCCCAAAAGTTTTTTGCTTTTTTTCTCCATAAGATGGTTCTAGTAGTGCTTAAGTCTTTAAGTTCATTCAAAATAATGTTGTTAGATTGTATTGTGACATCTGTCATATCAGTGTGCATTTAAAAAAACTTATCAAAATTAGTGAATTTTTGTGTAGCCATTTTAATATTGAAGGTGGAAGAAAATACATAACATTTTTGACATATTATGCTTTATTATTTCAAGAAAGGTAAAAAAGCAACTGAAACCCACACCAGAAAGTTTGTGTAGGTGTTGTGACTGATCAAACATGTCAAAAGTGGTTTGTGAGTTATCATGTTGGAGATTTTTCACTGGACCGTACTTTATGGTTGGGTAGTCCAGTTGAAGTTGATAATGATCAAATCAAGGCATTAACTGAGAACAATCAACATTATACCACTCAGGAGAAAGCTGACACACTCAAAATAGCCAAATCAATGAAGTTATTGGTGAAAACAAAGAATGTGTCTTTTATTTCACAGAAAGAACTAAACAACACTTTGGGTCAATCCAATCCATCTTTTGTGGGGTGTCAGCTTCAATAATATTAGCCACTATCTCTTCAGATGTGTTTTCTGCCTCATTGTTTCTGCCTGCCTGGGATTTAAATCACACACACATTCCATTCCTCTCTTGCATGCCTTGTTTGTTATTTTCTGTATTTTCCATCTTTTGCCTGTCTTGTGCTCATATCTGGATCCTCTCTTTTGAAACACTTGTCATTTCATCAATTAGTCCTTCATCTCTGTCACACCTGTTAGTAAGGCCATTCATTCAGTTGTCCTTTGTCATTAAGTGTCATACATTCACTTAGTCATTTGTATTTTCAGTTATAGTATTTCCATTTGCTTTTCTTGTATAGATTTTAATTCTCTTCCATTGTTCTTTATTGTGTCATTTAATTACTCATCATATCAATCATAATAATTTTAACTAGCATGACTGACATCTCTGAGGTTTGGAGCTCTTACGCATTTGTTCTATTTTATTTTTTCCATTTAAAAAAAAACTAGCTATTATTTTGCAGTACATTCTTTTTATTAAAAATAGAATTCCAGAAAATGTGAAGGAGAAATTCAGCATAATATGAAGTTCTAAATTATGTTAATTTTCCAAAGTGCCCGTACTTTCACTGGAAGCAAGCTAGGAGAAGGGCAGATTTTTTTTTTTAATAGCCTCAGGTAGTAATACAAGTTTTGCTGCATTTCAGTTATTGTGAGAATATCTGTATCTAAGTCTCTCTATTACTCATAGGGTATGTCACTTATGGTCAGTCCAAAAGCCCGAGGGTTTACCAGAGCCCTCTAAATGAGGGAGACAGGTAGAAGCTCTAATCACCTTCTCATTTATTAGTCAATGAATTTTTTTCTGGAATTGGCAATGACCCTGAAGGGAAAGCATCCTTATGTGCCAGGCAGAGTAAGCTCTATTGGCTCTCTTCTTCTTCCAAATATTGGTCACACACTTCTCACACTCTTAGATCCTCCTGAAATCTTAAAAAAAAATCTACATTTTCCAATTTTTTTGTTTGTTCTTTGTGGAAATCTTGGCCTGAAAAATATTACCCATCCATTCCCAATAACAGAATTGCTTCCAATTTAATCTTATTTGTAACCTATCATCCAGATTGGTAACTGTATTCAATATAGGCTTAATCATCTGGGTTTTAAGTACTCTCTACATTTTATCTTATTATGTACACTGAGGAAATTATTTACAGCATGATATTAACTAAAGATGATTTAAGTAAGAGTGACTCGTTTCATAATTTCACTTTAATTAAAACTCTTCAAAGGTGATTCATATTTCCAATGAGTGGTTTCCTTTTCAAAGAAATGACTCACTAGTTACATTATTGCATTTTCTACTTATCTCATAGAATCATTGTCATGGTGCCCATGAAACTAGAAACATATTACGAACTCAAACTATGGCCACTGTAAATAATTGTGGAATGTTTATGTCATTTCACAGTGCCTTTAAACATAAGAAAAGAATATTTACCAAGGGCTGAAGTTTGGTTGTTGTGTTTTTAACTACAATGATCGTACTATTGGGACCCACAGCTATCACAGAATGGAGGGGAATTCAACTTTATTTCAATGTGGATCATGTTTACCTAAGACATTCTTGGTGAATTGCTACCTTTGACTGAGATAGGAGAAAAACCAGTACATTTAGAAGGAGACACTCTTCACTGTTACTGGGTTCTTTCTATACCATTTGATTAAATCTATAATGCTCAGAAAGCTTTGGCTTCCATGGACAGTATACAGAATGCTGCATGTGTCATATCATTATAAAACCAGCACATTTGTTATCGAAGAAAATTGTTGAACAGTGAAATATCTATATCTTATTTGATGTGATAATAAAAGTTCCCAGTGTTCCAGGAAAAAGAACAATTTTCTCCTGGCCAAGATAAAACATAACCACTGGAAGTGGTTTATATTCATTTCATAAATCAATGACAATTCACTTCGGTGAATGCCTCTGGAAGCCAGCCAGTAAGCACCAGCAATAATCCGTTACGCATACTTCTACAGATAAAAGCCAGCCGTTCCTAAACACTCCTGTTTCTGAAAGTCCACCAGTCCCTGGACCTCGCTCACGCTGCTCCGAACCCCACAGAGGATCCCACTATCAGCTCGGATGAGAGAGACGGTGACTCATGAGTGCAGCTTTCCCTTCCTGCACAAGGAACACACTCTCCTTTAAGTGTAAGGTATCACAGCATCAACAACTGAGAATGTCACCAATATTAGGTTTTGGTTTGCTTTGCTTTGTTTGATGGGTCATCTCCTTGCATTTTCTTTCAAGGACAAAAAAAAAACGTGCTTACAAGCCCCTTTGTGATCTTATAGCCATTCATAGTTGCTGTCAGAAGAGTCTTTTCAACAACAACTTGAGTTCTTGTTTCATTCAGATTTATTTTCTCAATTTCTTTTGTTATCCTTGAACCTTTACATTCAATAGTCTTTGTATAAATTAGATCACAAGATTGGAAAAGCAGTACAGTTATGTGATGGATAATAATGCTTCTCTCAACAACAGGCCATATACAGAATGGTGATGTCATAAATTATAAGGGAGCTACATTTCTTATACAACGTGGATGCATATACGCGTCAGAGGACTTTATTCTCTGACAAAGCAATGTCTGTGGGGTTTGGCAATAGATTCCTTCTCCCTCACAACACCTCAGATTTGAGAGTACAGATTATATCCCAGTCAGCCACTGATGTGTTTCGGCACAGGGAAGCTTGCCTCTCTTCCACACGCTACCCATTCAGAGGGCACTGCAACCCTCCCAGCTTTCTCCCGATGGTCTTCAGAGCCCATTGCTGGAATGTCTTTGGTGAGGACCTAAGATTCTGCACAAAGACACCAGTCCCTAGGAGCCACCATAATAAGTATTAAGTGTCACTGCTACTTTAGTAAAATCTTTCTTTAGTAGTGTGGAGCCAGCCTGTTCCCATACTTTGGAAATATTTTCAGGTTGCAATGATACAATGCACAGGTAAGTGTTATTTTTTCCATTAATTCAATGTTAGTGAGAGCCCTTCGTGCCAGTGAAGTTTAATGTAACCAAAAACAATTATTTGAAGTCAAAAGACTGAGTCCTCTGTTCTATACTCTCTCCATGTTAAACAACCTATTTTTATGAATACCGCACAGTTTTTTAATTTGACAACTGTTCTAATGTGCAGTAGCCGAAACCACACATTGCCACAACAATCCCACATATTGCTTTCCTTCTGCATCTTCATTTTCTCATTCCTTCTTGTCCTCAGGCCACCTTTTAATCCCTCTCGACAGTTGCCGTTACAGTGATCTATACTTTACGGAGGTACTTTCTCCATGATAGCTCCAATCGATCCAGCTCGCATCCCTGTTCATGAAGCAGCATTGATAATCTCAGTATCCTCTTTCTGATCCAGTCAGAAGGAAGCAGGTGGAGGGCTTATGGGACAGTGTTTATGGAGTCCACAGTAGTATATGGCAATGTCCCAGGCCTTCACGTTCATTCAGTGCTCACTCAATAACCCGCCCAGAGCGACTTCCAGTCCCGCAAGCTCCATTCATTGTAAGCGACTTGTACAGGAAAACCATGCTTTATCTCTTATCCTATATTTTTACTGTAGCTTTACTATGTTAAGATGCACAACTACTTTCCATTGTGTTATAATTACCTACTGTATTCAGTACAGTAAGTATTATACAGTTTTGTAGCCTGGGGACAATAACCTATATCCTATGACATAGTAGACCATGCCATCTGGGGTTATGTAAATGCCCTCTATTACATTTGCACAATGAGAAAATTGGCTACCTAAGCATTTTAAATTGTATCACTGACTGTAAGGAATACATAATTGTATTTGTAAATATTCTTAACATTATTCTATGCATTCTTTCACTGGTTTATTTATTTTTTCTAAAAATAAACTCTTATTTTAGATTAGTGCTAGATTCAAAGAAAAATTCAAAGTTACTAGAGTTTCCATAGATTCCAAACTAAGTTTCCTTATCAACATCTTGCATTACTATGGCACATTTGTTAAGGTTAATGCACACTGATATATATTATTAAGTCCATAATTCACTCCAATGTCTTTAGTTTGCACTTAATATATTTTCTTTTCCATGATTCCATCTATGGCACCCCATTATATAGTCACCATGTACTTTTATGCTACTCTTTGATTGTGATAGCTGATGCTTGATTTTTGCTTGTCTGGTTGTGCAAAATTTCATGTACTTAACTTACTTAGCATGTAATTATTTTGTCTGTGTTTAGTTTGTGAGGGCTTGTTTCACAAGACATGGATGAAGGAAGGATCAAATAGGTCCCAAATCTAAGCTTGCTCTCTCTGACCTTACACTGATGGATGAAATAAACATTATTTATGCATTATATCATTAAAACCTGACTTTGAAGACAACACAGTCGTGTTGCTCAGTACGTGTTCTCTGATGGGTGACAGTTGAGATGGTAATTCTGATTTCAGTTCTTGCCTTTGCTTAGTGGGAAACACAGACTCGTTTTCTGAGCTCACCTGTTACTGCTGAAGTGCCTTCCTTCCTGGGAGTCACGGCTTTGTCTATGAGAAAGCCACGATCACATCCTAGAGGAAAAAAAAAATACCTGTGCCTTCAGTAAAAGCTTACTTTAATATAATGGCAACCTCTTTCTAAAGCCACATAGAAAGACAAATGGGGCAGTCTTTGTCATGTTAAAAAAACACCACAAATTTGAAAAAAAATCTAGAAAAGAAAGAAAGTCAAATAAAAATAATCACTGGTCGATTTCTTTGATTTGTATCCTAAGTCCTCAAAGTTAAAAATATTCTCTATGTCATTTTTTAATTTGTTTAAATTTATTTGAGAGAGACAGAGAAAGAGAGGGAAGAAGTGAAAGAGAGAGAGAGAAATACCGATTTGTTGTTCAAATCAGTATTTATGAATTCACTTATAGCTCCCCATATGTGCCCTGAGGGGAGATCAAACCTGCAAACTTGGCCTATCCAGATTATGTTCTAAGTAATTGAGTTACCCAGCCATAGCAAAAATATCCTCTCTTTAATACTCTCCAGCAATATCTTATTTTAAAAACTATATTAAAGTCACAAAGTAATTAACACTCAAACTATTTTAAACCTACATTGCTTAAACCATGACTTTCTCCACTATTTTTCTCTTTTTCTTTCTCTCACCAATTTAAATCTCTCCTCTTAATTCTTGCCCCTTGTCCCAGTCTCCACAAAAAAAAAAAAAAAAAGCCATCTTTCCATTAGCTTTCGTTCTGAAGAGAACACTATTATTGCACATCTTTCATTAGGATTTGTGAATCAAACCTTTGGTCTATACAACTTGCATTTATCCTTGATTTACAGTTAAGCCAAGGTCAATAAATAGAGAGCAGACTGACAGCTCCCTGACAGAAAAACAACCTCAAGGACACAGATAACAGTATGGTGATTGGGTGGGGGGCGCAGGGTAGAGATGAAAGAAGGTATAGGGAGGGTAACCGGTAATGGAAAAACACAATAAAAATGAACTATTAAAAAGATTTTCTTAAACTTTAGAAAGACAGACAAAAATTTGCTTCTGAATTAAAGATTTTTGTTAATGCATATTTAGTCAAATAGCTTACTTAATTGTTAGTGCCTTAGAGAGAAATGTTGTTAAAAGCAATACAAGGTAAAAAGCCAGTATAAGATTTAAATAGCATAGCTGTTCATAATTCAAATAAATGTTCTTTAAAATATGATACACACTACATAATGCTATTTCAGAAATTTTTCGATTATGAGTAGACTGAGTCGAAATTTCAAGTTGTAAATGAAATAATGAAGAATTAATAAGTGACTAGGACATGATTTCAGAAAAAAATTAAAAATATTCTAAGCAAACCTCAACAGCTAAAAAATAGAAGCTTCTGTCCATTTTGGAAAGTATCTCTGACATTAAATAGGTAATTATAAAGAAAAAAGGTAATTATATTTCTATTAGAAATATCATTCTATTAGAAATATCATTCCTGAATAGAATGAGGAAATGATACTGAGCACATGTGGCTGATAATTTTCAAAGGACAGTGGAAATTTAACAATCTAGGGATCAGAACAAATGTGTGACTCAGCAGATAAAATAATTGGCCTCCAAATAAATAGAATATAGAAAGGTCCTCTCTTGTCTATAAACTGTGATGTTATTAATAGGTATCCCTTATCATATGCAAGACAATGGACCACTAGAACTACTGTCCCATATTTGATAAGAAATAAGTGGATCTCTATTAAGAACAAAATCATGCTGTTTTAAGAAAAAGTAATACTCCAAGATTTCTTGTCTTCTTCTTAAAACTCCAAGTCTTATTGTCTATAGATTAAAATGACAACCAAGTAGCATTCTTTATCTATCATCTGTCCCATTAACATAAACACTAGACTCTTTAGAACACAAAAACCCAGCATTGGAAACTTCTAACAATGGTTAATTCTGTCCCCATTTCCCAGAGTCTTACGGTTGCATTGGAATCATTATTATTAGTGTATCTCTTTATTTTTATGGTGCACTTTCAAAAAACCAAATAGGTAGAAATCACCTTCGAAAATGGAAATACTGAATTAAATATGGTCTATTTTCAAAGACATAATTACATTATGACTGACCTATATCTTAAAACACCCACAAAAAATAATAAGTAATGAAAATTATCTGGGGTCCTTGAATCTTTCTATGAGCAAAAGATCTTTAGACATAGAAAAGTTGTAGCCCAGCTTCCAGATTTTTGTACCCCAACTGTTTATCAAATTCCCTCTTAAAACTTTTCTTAGGCCAATTGTAGCCAACTTAAGAAAATGAATAAGAATGATACTTTTAACTAGACCCTCTAATTTACCCATTTTATTTCCTCAAAACTTAACAATCAACAATACAGATGTGTTTGAATTCTGCAAGTAATTAACAACTGCTCCACAGTTGAATCTAACAATAAAAGCAGTTTGGATAAACCTAGCAACATTTTTAGTGCAATAGATTTACATTGAAGTTTCTAGAGTGTACTAGTTGCTAAATATAGTCACAATTATTCCTTTCACTTAGTTAGGTGCTAGAATTATACTATAACTCCATTTTTAAAGAGTAACACTTTTTAAAGCTCATGTAACCACTATCCAGTCAACTGATTCCCCCATCACTGGGCAGATATGTTAGAATATTAAAGGTAGTATTTTTATTTGGGGAACCAGTAGAAATATTCCTCTGTTGAAAGGGCACAACACACGCAGTAGCCAAGAAAAGCATTTTCACCTGCCTGGAGTATTTCAACTTATCTACTTAGTGATGGAGAACTCGTTTTACTGCATAATTATTCAATTCTACAAGCTTTTGTCACCTATTCTTCTCACCCCAAACATCTTCTCTGAAGATAAGTTGCATAATTTGCAGACAACCTCATGAGTCTGAGGTTCCGATAAATGAAAGGTGGATAGAAGTAAATGTTATCACTTCCAGGCTGAGGCACAAATTCAACTCTGCAATCTGTCGTGCTCTTTCTGCCTCTTGCATTGAAAATGACGTGTTTTGTTGTTGGAAGCAAAGTTCTGTGACTGTCATTTCGGCCAACAGTTTTCCAGTACGGGTTAAATCTCCTCTACCTTTAACTGATGTTTTGAATTTTACTAATACTTGTAGGAAAGGGTGTTGAGTTTTCTCCATTCATAATTTTGGATTTATTTCTTTTTTCCAACAGTTCTCTTTTCACTTTATGTGCTTTGAAAAACTCTTATTAGCTGCATAAATATTTAGATTTACTGTGTTCTTTTGAAAAATTATTTTATCATTATAAAATGATCTTTTTAACACTTGGTAATATGTTTGCTCTAAAATCTACTTTATCTAATATAAATATAGCTACTTCAACTTTGTTATTGTCAGAATGATAAAATATACCTGTTCTTTGAAATTTTAAATATTTTCATCTTTCTATTAAAATATATAACATGTTAGGAGCATATATGTCAGTCTTGATTTTTTATCCAAACCTATAAACCCTGCTTTTAATTGGATTATTACATTTTTTACATTAATTACATTCTGTGGTTATTGATATTGTTGGCTTTAAGTACAACACTATCGTGTTACTGGATTTCTATCCATGCTGTATCTTTTGCTTTCCTTTTCATCCTTATGTCTTTCCACCCATTTCTAGATTACTTTATTATTTTCATAATTCTATTTTATCTCTTTTGTTGACTTATTAATATTACTTGTTATTGTAATATAATATTAGTTGATTTAGGCCTGTATGAATGATGTTGTTTAGATTGGCCAATTGCCCCTCCCCTGCCAGGGGTCTTCTTAAATGCCTTAAGAAACCTTGACAGTTGTAACTACTAGATGGAAACATCCTAAAATACACAGAATAGCCACCTACAACATAAAATTATCCATCCAAATAAGATCTGGGCTTATTGTCATATTTGTTCTATCGCAGTTAATGAAAGACAGGTTTTAAACAAAACAATACTTAACTCATTCATTTATCATTTTTGTTGCATTGTCTTCAGAAAATATATTTTATTATTATTTGGAGGGTACTTTTATATTAGGAAAATAATTCCAGGACCTTGATTTCAAGAACATTTCAATCTAGTTGCTTTGTTCATACAAGAGTGTTTGAGTTACTTATTTTTCAGACCATAAGACATACCTAGGTTTTAGTGGAGGAAAATAGGAAAAAAAATTTGAAGCAAAAAAAGGTGGTAAAATATTTAATAACATAAAAACATAGTATTTCGCCAATGTAAATGTAAACAGAACTCAACAACAGCATTAACAATAATCATTCTTCCCAAATTTGGGGTGAAAAACATGTGTCTTATAGTCCAAAACATATGGTATATACAGCAATACATATTTATACCTTACAGTTAAAACATTTTATAGAGAATCAGTACTTTAGAAATGGACTTTTTTCCCACTTATACTTGGCTTTATTTGTACAAATGTATAATACGTTAGTTATTTATCATTTTCATATGATTCATTTCATAATTTTATCATCATTCTATCATTATTGAATATATTTATACTGATAAAATATATTTAATATATATTAAACCTATCAGTAGTAAGTCATTAGCCTATGACTTCAAATGAAAACATTTGCTCAAATGCATTTGGGTAAAGAATTAGCAGTGTCACTCACAGGCCGTACTACATGAGACAACCAGCCCACATTTCTCTTTTTAATTCTTCATGTAAAACCTGATGACAGAAATGGCACTTAAATTAGAGTATTTGAGCCCAAAAAGTCAACACAAAGGACTCCAAGTTCACCTGTTATCCACAATCAATTAATAAATTACTCAATTAGTCATGTTAAATACTAGCATAATCATTATCCTCAGCATTAAGTATAAACATTCACAGATTTTTTATTTTACCTAATTAAATAAATTATATAGCGTATTTGTAAATTTTAAAATGTACTTATTTGCAATCTCATAATTCATTTTCCCTCACTTTATAATTTTATTTTTGTAATTCATTTAAGATTAACCATAGCTTATTTGATCAACACACACACACTAGCAAGCATACACAATTTTATTGCTTTTGAAGATGATTGAATTTTCCAATCTGGTTTTTGGATACTTCTTTATTTAATGGTTTGAGTAATGACTTATGAAATGTAAAAAATACCTTTTCTTTTTTATGGGGTAGACTTTTGTGTGTGTAATACATCAAAAAATATTATAAAGAACTGTCAGAATATAATTTGCATAATGAGGCCATAGGTGTTCAGCCAGATTGTGGAAATACTTTTCTCTGGCCAGAGCAAGATGTGAATCTTAAACCCAGATGAAGAGTCAGTCTCACTTGAAAGGATGACAGTTTTCTTACACAATATAATGCATCCCAACATTATACATTTGGGAAAGAGAAAAAGTGTAAGGAGGTAGGCTCAGGTTTACAGCTAGTCCGAATCTCCCTGAAGGTGCAAATGGATTAAAGAAAAAATGGCTTTGACATTCAGCATCCTTTTAATACTTGTCACTGCATAAGAAGTACATTTTTTTGTTACTAGGTCTGTTTCAAAACTGCATTGAGATATAGACTTTTTGCTTTTTTTATATTATAAGTAATATGAAGAGACACAAAATGAAATGCAAATTGTACTTCCAGTGACTCACAGAGATAAACTATTTTGTCTAGGTCAAACCATCACTTTAGTAGTAATACAAGTATAATTAGAAAAGTCCCATGCAAGAAAAAGTCAATTATCAAGTAATTTCAAGTCTGAATGATCTGATGTACTCTTATTCCCATTTATCACCTCTATTAGTTTTTTTTTTCTTCTTTTATTTTTAAAATGTATACTCAACTTAGACAAGAATTGTATACTGATTTTACAGGGCTACCAGAAGTGTTTTTAGGTAAAAGCAGTGTTGTAGAATGAAATCCTCTGTCCTGAGGTTGAAATGACAGCCTCTGCTCTGTTGAAGCTACTCTTACCTGCATGGGTGCCTGTCCCTGACAAAGCTAGCACTCAGTCAACACAAGTTAGCCAGTCTCAAAGCTAAAATGAGTTCATCATTTCAATTCTTTTACTAGATCTCCTAGCGAGTCTGTCTGCCTAATTGAACCAGGGAAAACTATTATTCAAGACTCCAGTGACTTAAATATGTATATCAGGAACTTAGAAGTAACTAAAGATGTCAAACCTTCTTATAGAGCAAAATAAATCATTTAATAATTTTAATGGTACCAGAAGAACAAAGATCTGTGCCTTAAAAATAGTAGATATCGTTAAAATGCACCTTTTCTTTCTTTGAACCTGGCAGAGATATTTGTGGGGTCACTTTCTCACTTAATGGCAGAGTTGAAGAGTATCAATGTCATGGAAACATGCCAGCAGATGTAACTAAATGCAATGCACCCAGGTTTGCAGAGAGATTGTATTGTTTTGTCTGAAGTGGTTGGGCATTGATTCACCTTATGAGAGGACTCTAAACAACTGCCACTAAATTCTGTTTGGGTAATTAAATATAGATCATGTTGCAAGAGTTCAGATCTACAAGATACTTTGTATGGGTCAGTCATGTACGTAAACATGTCCAGGTATGTGTGTCGAAAGCAATTGTCATCATTCATCTGAGATGCACTCTCTATGTGGCAGATACAGAGACCCAAAATCATTGCATAAGTGTATCACACAACTGTCTTTTCCTGTGTAGAGTACTGGGCTGGAGGATCTCTAAAACATTCACTTTTGGTTATCAATCACTTTACTGTTTTATACCATCATTCGATTCAGTAACACATTACAAATTTGGGACCTTTATCATGTTAATATGATTTACACCATTAAATTTGTGATGATGTGAAATAGCTTGACACTCAATGTCTTCTGGTTATGTAATTTAATGTCAGGCAAGTAGTTGCTACACATAGAATGGCATGACAGTAATATTATTTGTAAGATATTAAACCATTTTATAATAAGTTGAGAAATCATAAATTCTTCCAATCGCCTTAATTGCTACTAATTTTACCCATGAAAATATGCCTTGCAAATTAGTTTTCAATTGCCAAAACTGAAAGTATTGCTTTAGTACAGGTGGGATTCATTTAGAGGATTTTGGGGGGTTGGTGTTGATATTATGCTGTCACGGCAGTGTCCTGGCAGTGACCCTAGAACACTGTAGATGGCTCGCCAACACACAAGAAAAACATACACAGAGACAACCAGGTCCTGTGGGGAAGTAGGGACAAAATGGCCACTCCGTCTAGTGGCGGGTGCGAGGTCACCCTCCCTAGGGGAGGGACCCTAGGGGAGAGCACCTGGTTCCTCCACTGGAGCAGGCTTTTATTGGGTTTGTTTGTATAAGAATTCAGGTAAAGCTCATGACTCATTGCCAGGAAGAAAGGATCAAACAACAGACAACAAGAAAGTCTGAGGGCCTATTTTGAGTCAGGGTCAAAGAGCTATAAAAGACTTTAAGGAACAAACTTGCTTCCTCCTTGGACCCTTCTCATTCAATTGAGAGCATTCTAAACAAAGCAAGTTTCACAGCATTTTACATATTCTTTCTTAGGCCTGATCACCCAGGGAACCTGCCCTTTCTAGTACAGGGCTGCACCACCCTGTCATTGTTTCAGGCTTAGGTGGAGCAAGGGGAACTAAGGCAACCAAGAAATAAGATTTTCTCGCAGACCATGAGGACTCAGGCTTGGTCAAATCTGAGGTGTGAGGGTCCATCACCCCCTTTTGCTGTAGCCCCCAAGTCCTTCCTTGGGGGCCTCCCACGTAATCGTGCCTGTCTTAGGTCATTCCCCCCTTGGGGAACCTTACCCATCATTGGCTAACCGACCAAGCATTGGGGTCCAGGCAGGGTGAAGTAAAAGGAGTGGAAGCAGTGCTCCTGTCAGGGAGATAAGCTTTTGTCTCCTTGCTGGCTTACAGCTCCAAGGTTGTTCCCTTAGCCTTAGCCTAGACGGGGGTTACAGCTTCTGATACCAGGCTGGGTGGTTCCCAACATTATACTACATCAGAATTTTTTCAGGGATTTGTGCATTCATATCGGATTTTATAATGACTCAAATATGATTCCTACATCAACAGAGCTCAACATGGTTTTAGTATTATTCACAGGCATTCATAAATAACATTTTAGTATAAAATAATTGAAAATATAACTGTATTTGTTTCAATAATATAAAATATTATAATATTGACCAGTAAGTTATCCTGAAAATAATGATATTTTTAAAATAATGTTTATATTGTCTAAACTGGTCCTTAGTTTTCTTTCTTTATAATTTATTTTCCCAAAGTATTTTTAAATTAAAAAAAATGATTGCATGCTTTAAAGACAAATTAAATGTCATTTTATTACAAATTTAATTTTAAACAACAGAATTATGTCAAAAATAAAATTATGTCAAAGCGAATCAAATTACAGCGCATTTGAATTTATTGAATGCACATTTATGGGACCTGAGAACCTGTACCTGTGCTTTTAAGAACCATTTGGTTGCATTTTAGTTTGATCTCTTGATCCTTTAAGCTGAGAGACTAATTGCCAAATGGAAGAATAATACATTTGTCACTCATGTCAGAAATAACATCTAACCAATTCAAATCCATTTTCACAGTAAACGCTGAGGTTCCTTGACTGTGTGCCTCACAAACATCACTACAGGATGCCAGCAGATAGACAGTCACATTTGATTGTGTTTTTTTTTTTTACTAAGAAATGCACATTTTTATTGTAAATATATTAATGTTTTTGGAAGACAATGGAGGAAAATATATAAAATAATCTAAACTGATTTTCAACTTTGTGTACTAAACTTCACTTTGTGTGAAGTTTGTTATAATAAACAATTTAAGGAAAACTAATAGATGAGAAGAACACACAGGGTTGGACTCACTCTTTTATTTTAATAATTGTTAACTTTCATTTTTTATTTTTTAGATTTAGAAATTATTTATTAGCCACAGTTCCCCAATTATTAGAAATTAACATAAACATCTCTGTCAATACAACATGAAAGGTATTCCGCTCTCATTAATTATAGAGACATCTGTTTCTTGGCATTCAGAACCACTTACAATGATATCATTTCACATAGTAAAATGACATTTAAGGCTTTTCCCAGAAGGCAAAACTCTTGAACATATGGTTACTTGATTACATAAATTTATAAATATATCTATAATGTTATATATCTATTAGTTATAATGTTTTTCCTTTCATAGAAGAAGTGAGTATCAAATTAAGAAATAACTCAACATATAATATGTCGGGAAACTGGGTGAATAAGAATTTATCTAGGGATGGAGAAACATTGAAACACACCCCTTTGTTTCTTGTGAATTTTACAGCACTGACATCAGTAAATAAGATTTGTGGGTCAAAGCACACATTTCTACGATACCTGTTCTGCGGCGTTGAGTGCCCACCACGAAGTCAAGTATCCTTGTCAATTGTTCCCATAGATATCTTCTGTTCTTTCTTTGCTCAAGAAAAATAGATTTTCCCTTTCCAAACTACCTAAGATAAATTTAGCAGACACTCTGTTATCATGCTCTATTCTTTTTTTTATATACTCATAAAAATGTAATGGTGTTAGAAATATCTTAAATATGTGCATTAATGTAATATTTAATTTATTTATTATGTGGATCATCTACTAGGTAATAAATCTTTAAAACAATAGCCTTAGTTTTTTTTCCTTACTTACATGAAACAGTACCACATTATACATTTGAATATATATTAAAATTAATTAACAGATAAGTGCCTTTAATGGTTGCTTGTGTATAAAATAAGATAATATAAAATGTATTAAAAATGTAAGTGTATACATATAATGATTTTAACAGAATAAACAATTGAGTGTTATGCAGAGTTTGAATTACATTCATATAACCAAACATAGGTAGATATTTACCTGTAAATATTCTGTAAACATGCTCTATTACCTAACTTAAAATAACTTAGGTAAAATATGTAAAGAAATTTAATAAACTCAATAGTGAATTTAAAAAGTGATTATATTTTTAGTTTTAATAAAATATAGTATTATATGTGAGGCACTTTTTGGACACTGAGTATAAAATATAAAGAGGTTCTATTTTTAAAACAGTAAGAGAGAGTTAAGACAGATAAGTCCCTCATATCAATGAGTTTTGTCTTGAAGTGTGTACTAGATAGTGTACTTTACCAGAAGCTTTCCTGTGAGTGATTGATTCCAGAGAACCTAAAAAAAAAAAACAAAAAACAAAAAATGATCAATCTGTAATAATATAAGTTCCATTAAAAAAAACTATACACACACACAAAACACTGTACACAGTTGTACCCACTATGTTTAATGATGGTATTATTAGTAGTTTAGATAACTTATTGGTTATGAGTAGAAAAATCAACTTAGTTATAGTTATATAGGAAGGGATATTTAGCATATTTTATTCAAAGAAAGAAATGTGTAAATGTTGCTCTAAATCAATTCTCTGTGTGCTGGCCTAAAAAGAAGAAATGTATAAAAATGTTTTCTTTTATAACATAAAACATTATAAACAATTCAGAGGTTAAATCCATCAAAGCAGTGAATCAGGTAAATTAGAGTTGTTTGCTATATCACAACTTTACAAAGGCGCAAGGTAATGGGAATACATGAAATGTATTTAATTGCTGTACTGTTTATATGAACTGAACCACACACAGCATAGCACATCACTCAATGAATCATTCTATGCATGTGGAAACAAAATCAAGATATAGAATATTTTCAGCACCACACTTGCCTTGTCTCCAGTTAAACCCTTACCAAAGAAGTAAACAAATTTAAAAAACAAAACAAAACTATCACTGTATAATAAGTAAATGCTTTTGCATTTCATATAAATGGAAATATAAAATATGTACTTATATTTTTGCATGTTTTCCTCATGGTAAATATTTGGGGGTTCATTCATTGCATTGCTTGTATTACTATATAATATATTTTTATTGCTTTATAAATTCAATTCGATATTAGAGGAATATTTATTCTTTATTCTTCTGTTGTTAAACATTAAGGTAATTTCATTTATTTGGATAATTAAGAGTAGTCCACTATAAACATTTTGAAGAGTGTTTTTTATAGATATAAGTATTCATTTTTTGGGGTTTATTTCTGGAGATTGAATGACAGTAGATAATGTCATTCTTACAAACTAAATGGGTTAATTTACATTCTATCAAAATTGAAAAGCAACAGTTCCTCCAAGTTCTTGACAGCACTAATTATTTTCTGTCTTTAATTTAGTCACTCAAATACTTAATCATTTTAATTTGTATTTTTGATGTTATAATTTTAATAATCTAGATATTTTATTCATTAAATACCCATCTTTTGCCAATTTTTATTTTTTAATTATTGACCTAAATGTTCATTGTATATATTCAAATGTAAGTAATTTATATGTATGAAATACATGAGGACAAAACCGTAAGCAGGCACCCAGCCAGTCTGAGTGCTCCTCATTCAGTGGACATGAAGTTGTAAGTTTGTTCATGAAATACACTTCAGCACAAAGCTTCAAGCAGGCACCCAGCGAGTACAAATGCACCAACTTTTGGGATTTTAGGGATTTTATACTTGTAGCCAGCTTCTAGGTTCCCCCTTTCCAGGTCCTCCTCTCTTTCCAGAACTTGGGATTAATACACAGTTTCAAAGGCTTTCTTTCCCAGATAATGGAAATAATACAAACCAAACTTCAAGGGCCCCCTTCCTCCTACACAATCACATGTTTGTTTGTTTGTTTGTTTGTTTGTGATGTTCAGAACACCTGACAGTCTTACCTGACCAGGCTCAGGACTGCTGAGTTAATTAGTAAGACTTGTTTCTAGTCTCTTTGTCCTAAATTCTTTGTTAGATTGGAATGGGTGGGCAGGAGGTGGCTGCTTCACGTCCCCTTCAATCATTCATTCCTAGCTGCTCCCTAACAGTCTCAGTCTCAATCAGGTTAATTTAGCTTGTTCCTGGATGGTCCAGTGGTAGAGTCCACACAGCTGCCAAAGAACTTAGTCCTTCTGGACACCAGGCCACCTGATGCAGGCCCAGCAGCTCCTGGACCCACCTGGTTGTTTGTTCCCAGGCAAGAGAGCCCAGGAACAAATGGGAACATGTTTTGCCTGGTGAGCAAGAGAGAGAGAGAGAGTGCAAGAAAGCTTCTTTATTTACCTGGAATTATAATAGCTTGGGTATGGGACAGACCACTTGCTTTGTCAAAATGACCAATCAACTTCCCAAATTTTTGTGTGCTTAGGATGGGTCCACCTCCCAACCAAACCCTTCTTCCCTCCTGGTAGACTGACAGGCCTCTATGGCTCAGCACCTCCCTCTGCACCATTTGGACTTCTGTTTGGCATACGCCTGCCTTCCCCTGCTCCCACCTGGTAATGTGGTATCAGTGTCAAGTGGGGAGGAGCGTTAATCCTCTTGGCAGAGCACAGTGCTCTAATCGCTCGGAGTGGGAAGCTGCAGCTTCCTGGCTGAGCAAGCACACAAGCTCATGCTTCCCACTTCATTCAACTCCATATCTAGTTCCCTTGGCTCCTCTTCTCTAGGTAAACACTGATGGCAACAGAAACACATACAGTTTAAAGGTGACCTATCTTGTTCACGTAGGATAAACTAGTAACCAAAAGTAAAATCACATCATTTGAAAGGAACAAAGCAAAAAAGACATAGACACAAACAAACGTAATCAGGCACTGTTTTGATGTTGCAAACAGCCTCATAATTATGGGAGATAATTTTGAGAGAAGACATGTTTCTAAATAATCTAAGATACCACTTTAAAACATTTCATTTGCTAAACTCAATCTCTATGTACACATTTTATTCTCATTTTAGGCATTTTCAAATTTGAGTGAGCACTGCCTATTATTATGGATGTTGTTTCAGTTTACGAGGTCAAACTACATTAGTTTGCCTTCCAACACACTCTCTGAATAGCTGGGTGACTGGGAAATACATTGTCTAGTATTTTGAAATTTTATCCCACTGTTTTATGGCTTATATTCTTCTATTGTTGATTTTCTAAATAGTGTAATCATCATTCCTATAAAAGCTTTTTTGTCTTTTTTCCCTATTTGTATTATATCTGTATGTATATCTTTATAGATACAGTACAGAGATATGGAGAAAAATATCCGTTATTCTGAAATTTTACTTAAATTTTGGCTTAATATGGGTTTCCTTATAAGCATTCTGCTTGGGTCCTTTGGGGTTTATTAATGGAGAAATACATGCAGTTATGATTTTTTAGTGTCAGAACCCCATTTAGACATACATTAGTTAGTGCATCCTTCATGTTGCTCTATCGCTGTTTTATGTGGTCCATCTCTTTGCTGCTCTGCGGTTCATTTCAAATTATTTCTTCAGCTCTAACTCCCCAATTATTTATTTTTTTTCCTTCAACCCCATGACTTTTTTGGTTTTATTCATTTTTCAAGCTTATAATTTTAATGAATATTAATTCATACATACAGCTTCATTGACCTTTGAAAATCTGCTTTTTTAAAAAGTATTTTTTGTTTTTTATTGTTTTATATTTATGTAATTAATTCCCCAAATAGAAAACTCAGAGTTTTGGTTCTGTTCATTTGTGTTCATTTTAATTTAATGCTATTTGGATTTTTAAAACAATCTTACAAACTCTGTCTCATCATCAAAAGTGTAAATTATTCAGATAATATTATTTTATTTTTTTAATTTAAAAAGTTTTTTTTGTTTGTTTGTTTTTACCTTTTCATCTCTCATCTTGCTCTCTGTGTCTTGGGCCTAATAAATTCTTGCTCCACCGTTTTTATCACAAATGGTAAGATTTCATTATTCATTAAGTAATATTCCATTACTTACATCACATTTTTTATCGATTCATCTATTGATGGACATCTAGGGTGCATATCTGAACCATAATAAATAAGGCTGCAATAAATATAGTGCATGCATCGTTTCAAATTACTGTTTTTGTATTTTCAGGTGAACACACAGAATTGGATTCCCTGCATCACATGGCAGCTCTGTTTTTAAATTTTATGAGAGATCTCCCTATTTCTCAGAATGGTTGCACCAGTGATAATCCCACCAACAGTGCATAAGCCTTCCCATTTCTTCATATCCACACCAGCACTTATTCTTTGTTGACTTTTTTTAATATATAAAAGCTATTCTGACTGGTGTGAATGGCATGGTATCTCATTGATTGTGACATTGATTTGCATTTCCCTGTGGAAAAATGTCTATTTGGATCCTCAGCCCATTGTCCAGGGGTGTGTGTGTGTGTGTGTGTGTGTGTGTGTGTGTGAGATAAGTTTGGATGCTAGTCCCTTATCAAATATATCATTTGAAAACATCTCCCAATTAATAGGCTGTTTTTGCTGTTTATTTTTTTTAATTCTTCATAACTCCATAGCAAGATAATGCATTTATTTATGTTAGTGATTTTGGATAGTGAGCTTTTCAATGCTAGAGTTTATCTTTGGCAATGCTGAGCAGCAGAAGGATTTTATTTATTTACTTATTTTGCCTCTGACAGGCAGCACAGGAACTAACAACATGTTACTACCTTAACTTTAGCTTCAGTCTTAGGCTTTTCAGATCATATAGATTTTATAAACTGGTTTTTAATATCCATAGAACAATAGGAGGGATAATTTACACTATAATTTTGGAAGGAAATATTCCCCACTAACAAAATCCCAGATGAAGCAATTGTTTTTTCTTTTCCCCTTTTTTTCTTTATTCCCCACCTCCTGCTTTTTTCTCTGTCCTCCTCTTACATTTCCTGTTCGTTTTTCTTCTGCATCAGTCTTTCCACTGAAAGTGAAAGTCTTTTGGCTTGGATAAGGTTTGCTCACATCCTCTCTCTCTCTCTCTCTCTCTCTCTCTCTCTCTCTCTCTCTCTCTCTCTCTCGCCAATGCCAGCCCCTCTCCCAACACTCTGCATTTTCCGGAGCAGCTATTATTTCAGCTCAAGATTACCACTGTGAATTGTATTACCCTCCTGGACAATAACCTACACCCATTTCTACATGAATACTAGAGGATATTTTTATATTATATTACTGAGTAAAAGAAAATGTCCATATCTGTGAAAAAAATAATTTTGTAAGACAATTTTAGACACTATGTTTATTGAGGGGAATATTTTTATGCAAAACACAGTTCAAATCAGATTTAATATAAAACTTCCTATAAATCTGATCACTAGCAGCTTCAGTGTTTTTCAAGCACTCTATAATAAGAAAAATTATTTCTAAATACTTTTTCTCTGATTGGCATTATATCATGTCCTTAGAATTCTGTGGAACCCAGCTAATGTTGGTGAAATGTTACTTTAATAATATGTAAATGGAATTTCTTCCTTGTTGAAGAATTAGATATATTACTATTTTAATTTATCTAGTACTTGTTTTTTACCACTGTGTAGATAGAGAATTCTGGCTAAGTAGCTTCTCTAGAATTTAAATACTAGCATTTTAAAACAGCCAATGAGATTTCCATCACATTGTATACTCTGTCCCTTAGTTTTGTCTTCACTGGGAATTTAAAATTTTTATCACTGTTCTCCATAATAGTGGCACTTGCACCTTATAAATGAAGAAATAAAGTAAAAAAGAAGTTAATTGCCTTGCTCAGGGCCACACAGTAAATCAATGATAGAATCCGTAATAAATGAATTCCTTGGTCACAAATAACCACACTTTCCTACAAGAACATAAAGCTGATGTAAATTAAACTTTAGTCAGCCTAAATAACAAAAAGGCTCCAAAATCCAATGTGTTTTAAGGCATCTGAGCCAAGTATGAAACTGTTGAAACAAAAATATATTTTCTCTTTTATATTTTACTCCAGGATATCCAAGGCATTATCTCTGATTAAAGCATTTCATTTTAATTGTAAAAAAATAAAAGACAAAAGGCTCATAAATTTTTACATGTTTTTGGGCTTAAAAATTAATTTGAATAACTCGTATAATTTTTGAAATCCTCTTAATGTAATTTAAACATCCCCTCCTATCCTGATTCAGTCATACTTTTAAATTCTTATACTGTAACATTGAAATGCTAATATTTAAATATTAATATTTAAATAATACAATATTAAGTAATTATTCTTTTATGTATTTATTTACTCCTGGATTATTTCTGATAGAAATAAATGGAGAAAGAACAAAGATTCCAAATTTATCAACTAGTTGCATATTAATGCTGCAGATTTTCAAAGTCTATATGAAGACATGACAAGAAAAAAATATTTCAATTGTGAAAACAGCTCTTACATGAACCTCAAGGGAGGGTGTACGGTATACTATTACCGAAGGGACCCCCCACTAGGTTCACTATACCCGCCATCAAAGGAAAGACGTCTCTCAGTGCCAGAGATTTGTGAAAAGGAGAGGAAATATTTATTTAAAGCTGTACAGACTTGGAGTAGTGACCTAATGTCTTCATTAAAATAGTAAAGTCCTTTAGGATGCCCACAGACACACACAGTCCTTCCTTCTCCCTCTGCCCTAATCTGGGGTACCGTATTTCAGGAAAAGAAGTAGAAGTCCGTGATTCAGGCTCTCAACACCATCAGTTGTGTTGCCACCATGATCTCCAGTTAATCCAAAACCATGTGGCACTTTCTCATGGCCCACCAGCAAGAGTCCTTTCACCTCTTTTCTTCTAGGCAATGTGTTTCCTGCTTCCTAAGCCACGTAGCCAAAGGGAGCACCCCAAAGCCGCATGGTCCTCACTCTTGCCAAAGCCAACTAGCTCTCTCCCTCACCAAAGCTGCCGAGTCTGGGTTTAAATCCCCTCACCAATCCTCCTCTGCAGCCCCATTTCCAACTCCTCCTACAATCAGTTACACCTGCCAGCACTCCCATATCCTTCCAGCTTTACTGGGCTGCCAACGTGAGTCTGGGCAGGTGTGGCCCCATGACGTGGAGCCAATTTTCTCTAAGCTCTCAGGAAGGCGCTGCAACCAGGGGGAGTTGCCTTCCAGTTACATCTTGGGTGGAAGTCACTCCCATCCCCCTGGCTCAAAGCATGACTACAGCTATTTAACATATCTATGAAACCAGTTAATGGCTATAGACATGTTAAATGACCATGCCAGAGGTCAGCTGCAAAGCTGTTGCTATGCAAAACAGCTCTGCAAGTTCCTGCTCAATGCATCCCTTCCCCCAACTCACACCTGTGGAGGGAAGGGATAAGGGCATCCTATATATCTTTCTAATATTTCCTGGACACCTTGAGTTCTGGACCCCATTCCAAATCCCTATTTGCCCTTCCCACCCCGGGCTGCACCCTGTTACAATATCAAACACTCCAAAGGAAAGAACGAACAAAAACAAAAGCCTTCCTCTCCATGCTCGTGTTTTCCTTATTGACTGCAGACTAGTTATTAAGGTTTACGAGCAGCTGCACTGAGCCAATTGGTGGGTCTCAAGTGTCACCCCAGTAAAATGCCCAGGACTGCTCAGTAGCTGGGGACAGACTCTGCTGGGCTTTCTAAGAGAAGCTTCTTTCATGAACGATAAAGTGGAAAGAGAATGTAGCTGTTCATTTATCTTTTCTGTTCATCATCTTATTTGAGAATAATTTATTTCCTTTTCTAATCCTTTTTAATATAGCTGACTTATATAAACAGACACATTATAACAACTAAAAGTTGTCACAATATTCAGCCCTTGAGATAGGCACAAGGTTTCTAATTCATCATTGTTACATCTTTGAGTATAGGAGAAGTATGACAATTTTTTTTAAATTAATTCTTTGAGACATCATACCCTGGATTCATATTTGCTTCCCTACATTTTGCTGCCCTAAACCCTCTTCATTTTCAAAATGTTATTTAAATTTCACTTTATTCAAGAAACTGAAATTCTAACAGTCTTTCGTAAAGCATAACTCTATTCCAGTAATGACCTGCTTGTCTTATTTATCTGGAATTGTACGTTTTTGTTTTTGTTTTTGTTTTCAGTTCAAACACATGACCTCTAGTTACTGCTTTAACTTATGGACAGCAGTTTCTTTGTTTCATCTTCAAGTTCTAAAGTGTTTCAGGAGACAGGGAGCTCAATTCAGGATTCAAATGTTGCTCATCAGTGACATTCTGGGTGTAAACACAATGTCACCTCATTATAAAGTCATCCGTTCCTGGCAAGTCTATTTGACTTTTAGATCTTTACCTCTTTATTTTAGTGCTCTGTGTTATATTTATACTAAAATTGAAAATGTGCCAACTTTTCAATGTATTGCTGGCCATATCTTATTGTCAAGTGTTTTATGGTTCCTGGTCTTACATTTAAGATTGAACTCACTTGAGTTCATTTATGTGTAGAGAGTAAGTTAAGGGTTCAGTTTCTTTGTCCTCCATGAGTTTTTGAGGATCTGAGTTGTGAAAAAAAAAACTGTAATTTTATCTCTTAATTCAACCAAAAGCTCCCAGTTACCTCTGATATTCATCTCAAATATGCAAGGATAATGAAAAATTGCACCATTTAATAAGTTCTCATTATGAAGTCAAGTATCAGGCACAGATTGTGTATTAGATGAATAAAAAATTAAGCAAATCAAAGACAAAGAAGAAATAAATGACACAAAAAGAACTTCAATTGACATTCTGCTGATGAGATTTGGCCAGCAATACATAGAAAAAGTGGAATGTTTTCAAAGTCAGTATAAATATAATTCAGAACATTGAAATTAAGACTTAAAGATCTAAAAGGCAAATGAACTTGCCAGGAGCAAATAACTCCATTAATGAGACAACACTTTGTATACTGATTCTAGAGTGCCACTGTTAGCAACCTTTGAGTTCTTCCTATAAACACATGCATATGAGCCCTGGCATTGTTGTTCAGCTGGTGAGAGCATCGTTCTGATACACCAAGGTTCTGGGCTCCATCCTGGACAGGGCACATAGCAGAAACAACCAGTAAAAGCATAAATAAGAGGACAACAAATTAGTGTTTTGTCTCTCTCACTCTCCCTAAAAAATATAATAAATATAAGGTACAAACTTGCAATTACACAATAAATAAATCATAAAGATATAACGTATAGCATGGTGAGTATGTGAATAGGGACCCAAAATACCCAAAATTTTCTTGAGGAAGATGTGTGTAGGACAGGCTTCCTCCATAAGATGAGTGTTCTAGGAACACATGTGTATCAGTGCACCAGCTAGCATTGATGTGAGAGGTTGTGCTCAGCTTCAATGAATTTTTTTAAAGACTCTTTCACCACATTTGCCCATTACATGATGGGTGATTTACAAAGCACCTGCCCACACCGAGCTGAGTGTTCAGCAGTTTTTGACCAAATGGCATGACCCCAATGCCCTACTCTCCCTATCAACTTGATCTTACTGCCTCACGCCAAGGAACTTTATTTTGTTTCCTCAGATGAAAAAAGTCCTTACAGGGAAACTTTTGCTGATGTGGAGGAGGTGAAACAAAAAACAGCAGAAGCACTAAAAGGCATCAAAATCAACAATCTCAAACACTGTTTTGAGCAGTGGAAAAATGGCTTGATAGGTGTGTTGTATCAAATGGAGAGTACTTTGAAGGTGACTGAAGTTTAAACATGTAAAAATAAATATACATTTTTAATAAGTAATTAGTTGGTTTTGTGGGTCCCCTCCTCATATTTAATAATATTTTATTGGATATTTGTAAGTTGCTAGGAAAATAAATTTTGTAAGTCTTATCACAAGAAAAAAATGTGATTTTATGTGATGATGGATGTTAATAGAATTTTTATGATAAGAATTAATAATACAAACATTGAGTTATTATGTTGTACATCTGAAACTATTATAGTTCTAAATGACAATTATATTTAAATTAAATTAAATAATAAAAATTATTATTTTGAATTAGTAACACTTTAAGGTTTTAGTATCTAGTTTCACTTACCGTTGTTTTTAAAATAGCACAAGCGTTATATTCTAGTGAAGATTGAAAAATACTAGTATAAAAAGTTTAAAGTGACAGCTCAGTTTAAAACAATGTGTTTTTATTTCAATTTAAGTTTTTCTTGGAAAACTTTTCATGATCAGGAATCAACAAACTTTAGTTTTTGAGGACAATTGGTTTCTATCATAACACTCAATTCTAACTCCATAATTTGGAAATAGCAAATGACAATATGTAAACAAATGAGCTGGTTGCAATCCATACCATTTTATTTATTAAAACAGGTGGTGGACCAGATTTAACTCACGGGTTGTAGCTTGTAAACCCACAATGTACACCATATGACACAATCTATGTTTATACATCTAATAGGTAAGCTCCAGAAATTATTTATAATCCTTCTGTTAGAAACATGCAATATTAAGGATGATTCCATTCAAAATCTCTACAAAGAATAATTCAGAAATACAGTACAAATGGTTAAATCAATACAATAATTGGTGCCACTGGGCTTTTTTCAAAACAATAAAACTATACTGAAACTAGTAAAGAAAAATAAACTAAAGAGAGCTATTAATTTAAAAACAAAGAACTTTTATTACAAACTTACTTATTTAAAAAACATTACAGAGCATGTTTTAGAATACAGAATAAAATCTCTTTTTCTTTAAAAACAAAGCAAAACAAAAGTCATGCGGACTGCCAGTTTTCGTTCAGACATGGAAAGAGCTTGACTCCATCAGTTACATCTTTACAACAGGAGAAGAAAAAACTGAACAAAGGGAAACTTCATCAGATAATTAAGGTCTTGGGCAACCTTCATCCCTGCAAACTAGAGAAACAGGCAGATACAAAAACCACAGCTGATCTGGGGCAGCAGCCCACAGCTGGAACCAGTATGGTGGGAACACTTGGAATTATAATTCATGAATTACAAACGACTCAGTGTAAACTAGTTGGAGAGATAAGAAAGAACTCTGAGGTGGGTCTTGTGAGTTTGCTTCTAGGAGCCATTGGAGGCTGACAATGAAGAGCTAATTCAAATCTGGGCAAATGTCTTTATATTGGGTTGGCCAAAAGTCCACTCATTTTTTCCATACGATGGCTCTAGTAGCACTTAATTGTCTTTGACTTCATTGGGAACAATTTTGTTAGGTTGTATTGTGACAGCTGTCATATCAACATACATTTTTAAAAACTTATCAAAACTGGTAAACTTGTGTGCATCCATTTTAATATTGAAGACAGAAGAAAATATGGAACATTTCAGCATATTATGCTTTATTATTGCCAGAAAGTTTAAAATACAACTGACCCCCCCCCAAAAAAAATAAGGATGTATGTAGTGTATGGAGAAGGTGCTGTGAATGATGAATGTTTCAAAAATGGTTTACAAAGTTTTGTGCTAGATATTTCTCTCTGGATGATGCTCCACAATCAGGTAGACCAATTGAAGTTCATAGCAATCAAATGGAGACATTAATTGAGAACAATCAGTGTTATACCACATGGGAAATAGCTGACATATTTGATATATTCAGATCAATAAAGCTATTGGTAAAAATGAAAAATGTGTCTTTTATTTTATGGGAAAAAAAACATGAAGACTTTTGGCCAACCCAGTAGATATTGATAAATTGACTCTAAAGTGTGTATGAAAGGCGAAAGACCAGATAAATGATTATAATATTTAAGAAATTTAAAGCTGAACGACTGACACCACCTGACTTCAATCTACATCAATGTAGGCAGTATGATATGGGCAGAAAAAAGGATTAGTGAATGAATGGGAGAAAAAAAGAGCCAGAAATAAACACACACAAATGCAATGAACTCACTTTGAGAAATGAGCAGAGAAAACCCAATAGAAAAAATACGTTCTTTCATCAGATGGTGCTGGTAGAAGTTAATACCACCACTAGGCTCTCAACATAAAATATATCTTTTGGAAAGCCTTATAACTTTTAAGGAAATTAAATTAGAAATTTAAAATATCCCCAAAACTTATTTTCAAGATCAGGGTATTCTACCATATGGTTTAAGAAGTAATACTACCTGCAAGCAGTACAAAAAATGAAGCAATTTTTAATAAAATTGATGATATAAACCTGGATGTATAACTTAGGATACAAAAATATATATATGAAAGGAATTATTTAAAGCATAACTAAAAACCTGCCCCCCAAAATCCCTGAATGTACAGGGTTCAACAGAAGTAAGGCCTGCTTGAGTGTGTTGGTAAGGTAATAATATTGATGTAATAATTTATAGTTGTAATTTGGTTATTTGACCTCAAATGTCATATGGTGTAATTGAGTGATAGTGTTATGTTACAGAATTACATGCTTATGATTGGTAATAAAGTATTTGTAATATAAAAGGGGTGTTATTTGTTCTGGACACTGTATATGTATAATTTTATGGAAGAAAATATATTCTTAGCTGAAAAAACTGTGACATCAACTAAAAAGCATACTTTTTATTTGGTTAAATAAAAAATCATAATAATTAAAATGAATAAGATTAACAAAAATATAATTAAAGAAAAACATTTTCAATACAAAGACAAAATGTGTCATAAGAATGGGACAAAGTCCCTGAAAGAATATTAGGCAGAAATACAAAAATGAAAGTCACAAAACAGTAAATTCAAATGACCAACATCAATCTGAAAGGATGCAAAAATGCACTGCTGGTAAGAAAAATGTAAGTTAAAGTAAGCATGAGATAATCACATCATACACATTAGACTGACAAAATTGAAGTGAATGATAGCCTCTATTGTCAACAGGAATGGAGGCAAAAATTACTCTCTTACATTGCTGGTAGAGATGTGAATTGTTAAAGAAGCATCCTAGAAAGCCATCTGGCAATGTCTTCAAAACTTAAAAACACATTTACACTCTGTTCCAAAAATTCTAGTTCTGGGAATCCACTTCTCACAGTAGAAAATGCACTTATGTATAAGTATAGAAGTTTAAGAATGTTTATTACCGCATGCTTTGCAATGGCTAAAAAATATATCTACAAATAAAATAAACAGAATTAATGGAAAGATCCATGCTCTTATAAAACCATTGAAAATAATAATTTGAAGCCGTATCAATTTATTAATTAAACCAATTTTGAGTGATAAATCTGAAAAATATGTATAAGAACTGTACAACTTTTAATAAAGCTAATGATGGCAAACATTTCCATGTATACTATTACATGACTAAGAAGCAAAATTAATGAAAAGAACAAAAGATCACTTAGTTAATCCGTGTTAATAGAGTGTTACGTGGACTTGATGTGTGTAGGTGCTGGAGGAAAGAGGCAAGACCCACGTGATAAGTGAAAGTACAAATTTTATAGAAATATGAATATCTATTCTAAAAAATAGAAAATAAATGACAAAAAGTTTATGAAAGGAACCATTTCAGAGCTTCTGTGGTACGTTGAAAGGAAACTATTTATTTTATTAGAAAAAGTGTCTGCTAACAACAGTCTGGCAGTAAACATAGCATAGAACAACTTTCTTTTATTGCCAGATTGTGGGTTTCCTTGGTGACTATAGTCTTTAAATAGAAAATAACTCTTGAGCAGAAGCTTAAGTCTTCGAACAAAGGTTTAGTGAACTTTCACAAAAGCTTCTATATTGTATTTTAGTGTATATGTGCATAATTTTCTTGATGTTTATATGATCTCTTTACTAATGACTGCTTTGAGAGCTGTCCATAGGAATTTAATTAAAACTATATAAAGCTTGTGAAAATACCTACAAAGACAGAGCTAGCAGAATTACATGTTTTCTTCAGTTCCATATTACAATAGTATTTATATTTGATAATATTTGAGATTTTTATTTGAAACAATATATGGCATAATGATTATTAAAAATACTTTAATTTTCTTCAGCTAGGTAACTTTAATTTCCTGGTTTATGAATTAAAATCATTGTGATTGCAAAAACGGTACTTCAGAGAAAATCATCTGTCTTCAGTGGGAACATTAAAATTGTTTTGGCATTTAGAAGGCACAAATGACCCAAGTAATAATCTTTTCAGGAATTTTTAGCTGTCCTTGACAAGGAACACATCAAATGTAATATGCAGTTACATCAAAATCTCATTTTCCAAAGCATAACTTTACAGATCCCACAGTAGCTCCTCAGAAAGGCAATTAGCAACATGGGCTTTAAGAAGGATGTATTGTCACAAGTGAGGTTCTTGTTAAAGATACATAAGAATATTACAACCAAAATATACAAAACAAAAACATACACAAAAATAACTATATAAGAATTCAAAGGTAGATTTTTAGACAAACCAAATCAGTACTCACCGGCCAATATCTAAATATTTAGAAAATAAATAAAGTGACTCAATATTTAGTCTTTTGAAATGAATATTTTATCCAATAATCTGTTAGTAATCATAAGCAATTGACAACAAAGTGACAAAAATGCAAGAATGTAGGTTAACAAGATTAACTGTAATAGGAGATAATATTTTCACCTGCCATTAATACGGAGTCTAACAGAGGGTGGGTGAGATTTCCCCATTAGAGGAAGGTTTGATCATGTTTTTTTTCTTTATTTTTCTAAGACATTCCCACTGATATCTTTTGGTATATCCATTCTGGAATTATAATTTAAAAAATATATAATTTTGTTATGGAGTAATTGGTTGCAGTTGAACGTTGTGTTGTTCTAAATGTAAAATCACTGAATGAAAACACCTCTGTCTACTGAGGTAGTCTAATGTTTGGAACATTTTTATATCATTTATGATTATAAAAAATATCAGGAAGTTTGTACACTTTAATGAGTCTTCTACACCAAGACCTAAAAGTCATAGTCTATAGCAATAAATTTGATGAAGAAAGATGTTTTCAGGCAAGAGGCAGATCTGGGAATATTTATTTTTCTAGTGAGTGAGTGTGTGGCCTAAGCATAATTTTTAAAAAAGGAAAAAAGGGGAAAAATTGGGAAAAGAGTATTTTCTTGCATTTAAAAGAAATATTACAGTTGGAGGAAAAAAGACATTCAACTGGCAAAAGTAAAAAACAATCTCATAGCAGATCTGCTTTTATTCTCTATAATAAAATGCAAAGCGATACATACCTTAACATATAAGAACACCAATATAAGGACATACTTAATATAATAAAACATTTAGGACAATGGAGAAAATGTTGATAAAGTTGAAAGAAAACTAAAAAGTCACAATCAAACAAAAACCAAAAGTAGTAATGAGAAAAAGTTGTCCTGTTAGAAGTTAGAACAATAGAAATATGTAAGTAAAGACAACTGTGTTATTGAAATAAAGGTATCAGCAGCAAAATAAAACTCTAATTTGACAGAGCATCGCAAAGAACTAGTGGAAAACAATAGTGAGATAAATAGGTAAAGATGGTGGATAAATAATTATAAAGTATTGAAAATGGAATGAGAAACTTCAAAATATACCTAATAATAATTGTAGAAAACAGCATTAAGAGGAAGAACATTATTTGAAGTTTTTCTTAGTGTATTTTAAAGGAATATGAATGAGGGTAGGTGGGGCAAGGAAGAGCAACGGGGAAAAAGGTGGAACCATGGTAATTGAACAACAATAAAAAAATAAACAAACCGCCCTGGCTGGTGTGGCTCAGTGGTTGAGTGCTGGCCAGCCAACCAAAGAGTTGCTGGTTTGATTCCCAGTCAGGTCACATGCCCTTGTTGCAGACCACGTCTACCGTAGGGGGCGCATGAGAGACAACCATACATTGATATTGCTCTCCTCTCTTTCTCCCTCCCTTCCACTCTCTCCAAAAGATAAATAAAATCTTACATACTCAGCTTATCAGTGTAGACACAATTTGTATATAACACACTAAATATAATATGAAAACTGAAATGATGTATTGTTTCATGGCGGCTTCAAGAGTGTAAAAACTATGACATTATTTAAAAAGAAATTGAAATTTAAAAGGAAATTGTATACAAGTAAACATACTTTGAAAAATTATAGTAATTATTAATAGAAACAAAACAGAACTAAAAGTAGGGATGATACACAGAAAACGGTTTAGTCCAACATTTTAGGACAGAAGAAAAACAGAAAAATAAAACTTGATAAATAAATAAATAAAACCTAATGTTTATGTTTCTTAATTTTTGGTGTTGAGTTACTGTTTTTCATCTTAAAATAACAATTTGGAAAAAGTAGTAAATGTATATATTTACATTTTTTAAAGATTTTATTTATTTATTTTCAGAGCATGTGAGACAGAAAGAGAGGGAGAGAAACATCAATGTGTGATTGCCTTTTGTGTGCCCCCTGCTGGGGACCTGGCCTGCCACCCAGGCATGTGCCCTGACTGGGATTCGAATTGGCAATTCTTTGGCTCACAGGTCAGAGCTCAAGCCACTGAGCCACACTTGCCAGGTCACATTTAAATTTTTTCAGTGTAAAACACTATAGTGCAAATATTTGTAATATATATTAAATGTGAACTGTAAATGAAAATTCTTGGTTAAATGACAAAAATTAAAATTTAATAACATCCAGATTGTAAAACTCTAAGAAATGATAAAAATGGAAAAACAAAAATTCTTTCAGATACCTATTTATCTCTACATGGAAAGGTACGTGATACCATCACTGGAACAAACTAGGATGTAAAACATTAGAAAAATGTATGTTCAAAACTGTTTTAAGATTTTAAGTGAAATAAAATAGTGTTCAATGTACATCGAATTGTCTTGATTAATGACATATATTTCTGGAGAAGTTAAATAAAAAAATAAAGGATACAAAAATTAAATAAAATTAGAAAATTAAAACATGAGTTATGCCATTGGAGAAAATGAAATATTTCAGAAATCTGACCATCTGTTTCCATAATAAAATAAAATATGTTGTTTGGGTAAAAACACAATGAAATAATTTTGTTTAAATAAGAGTTTTATTTTCCATGCCTACAACATTCAAATTTTGTTAAAACTTTTTAAAAACATTTTTTTAAGATTTGTATTTTATTTATTTTAGAGAGGGAAGGGAGGGAGAAAGAGAGAGAGAGAAACATCAATGTGCGGTTGCTGGGGGCGGTGGCCTGCAACCCAGGCATGTGCCCTGACTGGGAATTGAACCTGAGATACTTTGGTTCGCAGCCCACACTCAATCCACTGAGCTAGGCCAGCCAGGGCTTGCAATAAAAATTTTTTAAAAATACAGCAAAGCAATATAAAACTTGTAATCCAAAATTATTCAGCATAATTGTTGCGTGTCCAAATGGATCATTGATCTGCATGTCCAAAACTGGGCTCGCTTGTTTCCCAAAACAGGCCGTGTCTGATTTAGTGAGAGCTACCAGCTTTTGCCTAATGATTAAGGAGTCATCCTCGGTACCCAATCTTGGTGCCATCTTAAAGTGGACTCTTCAGTCGATACATCCCCAAGTCCTCCTTGATACATATCAATGGTTTCTGTGTTTTCCGTGTGCACCTTTCTCAAATGTTGGCCCGTAGGACCTGTCACCTATAGAACTGCACGGTGCCGTGGTCCCTCTTCTTGCCTTTGAGCTCGTCCCACTTCAGTCACTGCACCAGACCATGTCTGATGAAGTTCACTTACTACGTTAATCCATGATCCCTCCCCCCATTCATTTTTATGTTGTTCAAGTGTTAAACTTGAAGCTACTTGTAAGATCTTATTTCTTCACATTTTTAGTAATAAGTCCCCACAGTGCCTCACAACACAAACACAAGCCCGTGGTTTTGTTCCCTCCATCCTTCCCTCCTTTTCTCCGTGCTCTTGCAGCATGCTGAATGGTTTTAGTCATCTCTGGTTCTTTACATATGCCATTTTTTTTCCAAGTCAGTATTACAGGTTTACCTAACTACCCTATATCTTCCACCACTCAGGTTACAGAATCTCCGATTCAGGCCATGGTCCACTCTTTTTCTTACCAAATGACCTTTTAATTTTCAGATCACATTACATATCCTCCTTTAAGTCCATCCCTGAATTCAAATTACATAATTACGGAGTCCAGAGAAACTTCTACCTATGTTGCATATTATACTGGGGGAGATATTACATATATATTACATTGGGGACTTAGGTAGGATTTGGTATACTGGGCCTTCAGTAGATATTTATCTAAGTTTTTTTCACCTCCATTATTGTTACAGTCAATTCCTCTCTATTTACACACAACTATTATTTCAAATCCTTTCATTATATTCAAAATCAAGATCTCCCTTACAAGTCCAGTAAGTTTTAGGAGATAGCCATACCTTTTGTTTCATGTGGAATTAAATGGGTACTAGAATTAAACTCTTAATAGTTCCTGCAAATATCACAACTTCAATTGATATTCACACTTTCCTTCCTCCTCCCTAAAACAATATAGATGTTTCTTAAATAATTTCTATGCTTACTTTCTTTTCATTCCATCTAAGAACCAGATCTTTGTTTTCTTCTTTCTCATTAATGACCTAAGCTTCCTTCACTCTTTTATAACAATGCTTTCATTAAAATGACATCTTCTTTCCATGTATGTCTTATTTTTATTTCAATAGCTTCTGTTGTTTCTGATCCTTTTAGACTTTCAGTAAGAAATACATGTACTCTTAAGCCCAAATTCTATGCCTTTTATTTGCTATTCAGCCTTCACTATGAGTTCACCTCTCCTCCACTAATATTTTAATGAGCTTCTGGAAGTAAAATATAGTGGTCATGTTTTAATCTCTGTACCTGATTGGTAAGAGAGTATTAACTTCAATCTCTTTCTGTCTATTGAAATGTTCCCTACCAACTTTCTGTATAATCATATTTACTCTTTTCCTATGAAAATTCTAATTATCCTTACTCTTACCCTCTTAGAAGTTTTAAAATGATCCCTCAACTTCCTTTTCTTCTTCTAAACACTCACCTTCAACCTCCTTAATTCCCTTGGCTTTATTACAGTTGTTAAACTGACAAGTTGTCAAGTTGTAATCACTACAATAACAGATGCCAGAAGAATTGGAGAGGTATATATTAATTAGCTTCTGGTCAACTGCCTCTCCTAAGATAGTGGCTTATATTAAGGCGGTTTATACAAATATAGTTTGTATCACATAGTTCCAATACTGAAGTCCAAATCTTGGACCTTTGAGGGATTGATCAAAAAAGAAAAAGGACGCATGGACATGGACAATGGTGTGGTGCTTGTTGTGGGGAAGGGAGTCTAAGGGGAGTAAATGGTAAGGGGAAAATAAAACTAAAACATTTAAAAATAAAATATTTTTTCCTTTTTAGCATATCTCAAAGGACTGTGAATGAATTCACTTTTACTCAATATTTTTGGGAATCTGTATTTATCATGATCTGATCTCTATCTATTATGACATCTTTTCAGTTTTAATTTCAAATGTTCAATTATCCACCCATTTCTGTCATTTCTATTACTTATTTATGTCATTTCCATCATTTATGAATAAGATAAGGAGCAATTATCTTTTGATTGGATTACTAAAAAGTCATACTAACATCCCTAATGGTGATCCCTAGCATCAGGGACTTAACCATTGTGTAATTGCTGCTTGCTAAGCATGATTTTAGAAGAAGACTTAATAGGAACATATGTTAAACTTCTTTTTAAAAAATGCAAAATCTTCCACAGAATACATTCTATTTTTAACATAGAGCAAGAAGAAATGTAAAAGGCATATCACAGTTTAATCTTAAGAATATGGACTTTTTATTATACTGTCATAGTCTCCTTTTCATAAGGCACTTGGGGTATTATATTGATGCTTATAATCAGAGAGATATTGTCCAGGATGTTCTAGGCATGTAACAGCACAAATGCTGACAGAGGCTCATATTAATAGACATTGATCCTTTTAAAAATTGGGGATATATCACTGGAGACACCATAGTCAGTTGTTGTATTACTAGATTTCCCAGTTATAGTTCAAATGTGCATGACTCATGTGGTATTTGGCAACACTGAAATCTTTTTAATTCTCAGACATTAGAAATTATAAAACACTCCTCAAACTTTAAATACACAAGGAACTACAACTACATTAGAGTAATGTATTGTTAAAAGTCATGATAGGTTCACAATTTTGAAGAAGGAAGCAGAGGCTCAGAGGAATGGCTAATCAGGGGTGAGTTGTAAGTATTAAAGTTTGTAATCATGATGCAATAGGAAGTAAACATGTTATGCAAGTAACCATGTTATATGTAGCATGATTTCACTTCCAGGAAATGGAATTTAGGAAATTATATTCCTCGTGGAATATTTTTGCATAAAATGATCATGTGAGTTGACAAATGTAGGCACATATATTTTTGTAAGAATGCCTATTCTTGTCATTGTAAAAATCTCTTTAGAAGTCCACCTTCCTTTGACAACTTTCAGAAAGCCCTTATCCTGAGAACTGTTTTCAGCAAAAAGGAAGCTTTCCGGCTCTGGACCGTTCTCTGAGCTCACACTGCCAACAGGTCTGCATGCCGTGAAAAGCTATTGCTGGGGAAGAAATGCAAAGGTCTTGAAGCTCAGTCCCACTGGCAAACAGAAGCCTGTTTTGTGAGAAAGCACAGGAAGAAAAGATTCCAGGCGGTGTGTAGGAAATGCCTCACCTTCCTACAACTACATTTTACAGAGAGAACATAGAAAAGCCATAGTATATTGTCCCACTTTTTTTTAATCCCTGGATCAAAAGTCCTAACTATTCATGTGCAATTTATACCTTTAATAGATTAACAATATTACTATTTGAATATTCTGGCAATAATTTTTTGGCTGCTTCTGCTAAGATCCACCCACAAACTATGCTGGACTCCTTGCTGCTGACTAATGGCACATGTTTTTATTAAGAGTTCTGAAGGAAAAAAATGAAAGGAATGTCAAATGACTCATCATCACATTATCAACCAGCTGTCTGTCACTTATGTTTAAAAGCACTACTTTTGTCTTCCAACATTTGAAACTTTTAAAAGGCAGATGAAATTTTGTCCCCAAGTGTGTAAAAGCATCTTCAAAAGTGACTTGTCAATATTACCAATCAGCTCAAGTTCTCTGACAACTTTAATAAAACCATCAATATTTAGTGAGCATATATTTTGACCCTAGTTTTGACTTAGCTACCATTGGGGAGTTATACGAATGATAACACTGTGTCCCAGATTTAAAGAACTTAAATCTAACAATAAGGACAATATGAGTCACCAAGCAATAGGAGATCATATATATATATATGTATATATATATATATAATCTTATATCTATTTTAAATATTCTGATGCTTAGTAAAGAAACACTAAGGGAGTGGTCAGTGACAGAGGCAAATGTCAGCATGCACTTGAAGAATAGATATAATATAAATGTGTATCATATGCGTAGATACATTTAATTGGGTAAGTATGAGATCAAAGATGCTGGCATAAACTCAGATAATTATTTATTAGGCAAATACTGTTCACAGATTCCAAGATATTATACCTAGTATGCAGGGGCCTATGTATTAGCAATTTCATTAGAGCAAAAAGGCTTACTATAATAAATACATTGTAGTTTTCTGATTACAACAATTAAAAGGCAGTTGAAACACACTGTGTGAGTATTATTAGCACAGAGTGAGAAAGGAAAGCCAAGTTTCCAGGAGCTTAAAAACAAGAGGAAAGGTTTACAGGATGAATAAATGTCTCCTTGAGAAGGGCCTTGGCGTCAGTCAGTTCTAGGCAGGAAGCACAAAGGTAGAGCAGGGTGTGCCTGTCAGTGCACGAGAACGTGAAGGCATCACCGGGAGGCTGACCTGTGGGTATTGCAGGTGTTGGTGCGAGGAAGCAGTCAGTAAAATGGAAATCCTAGTGACCAGGTGAGAAAATTATTTCAGGTCATTCTAAAATACTTGATTTTGAATACATTTGAGAGTGCTTAAAAGATTGTTAAGACAGGGATTATATATTTACTCTAAAGATGAACAACACTTCTTATTTTTTGCTTCCCTGTTTGGAACAGTCTTTTCACATACTCTTCTGTGAATGTTATCAAATAGAAATAAGCATCACGTGGGTATTGTGGAACTCTTCTGTGGCTCTGACTGGGACAGTTCCCGTACAAACACAGTAGGAAGGAGGGATCTTTGTCTGTCCTTTGTAACGGTAATGTGTGAGCACTGAGAGGGAATAAACGGCATGAAGGGAACATTGAATATTCAAGACGAGGTTGCATAAAAATGAGATTTTCTCCTGCAGATTGTGAACTAAAGCGTAAGGAATGACCAAGAAAGGAGATGGAATCAGATGTTTTGAATTTCCATGTTTTCCCACAAACTTCACTGGAGCCCTCTCAAAGCACAAGTTTACTGTTAAAATAACTCCATTAGCTTCTTTATTCAAAAGACTTTTTTTTTAACCCTGAGTGTAAACTTTCTTCAAAAAAACCTTGATTGAGGAACATGTATAAATCAGTACTGTATTTTCTTTAACAAGTGGTTACTCTAAACATGTTTAGAACTTGGCTTGATACAGGTGTCAGAATTTCTATGCCTTTCACAGTGGTTCAGAGTGCTTCCAAACACTATTTTTAGAACACGGTTAGGATTACTATCATTTTACTTTTGGTATTTCACATTTGGTATTTCCCTGAAAATATTTTATCTGTTTTTCAACAATTCTGACATTAATATTTTAGCCCATAATTTCTCTGCAGTTCTTAGGCATGTAAATAAGAAGCTGCAGGAAAAGGGGAGGCAAACAATATGAAAATCACCTCTAACTAGTACCCACTTAATCCTTTCAGTAAATTCTAGGAACTCAGATAGAATTGGAGAAAAATACAGGTCACATGTCCACATTGCTTTAGGGAAAGAGAGGTTTGGCAAAAGAATGCACTGATGCAAATGATATGTCAGTTCGCACTGGCTTTTCAGGTATTTTACATTTATATAGAGAGAAGAAATTGAATCCAGAGAGTGCAGAAGTAGTGATTTCACTTCAAGATAACTACGGAGAGGGAAAAAAACAGGTTTTGTGCATTTGCTCTGCCTGCAAAAGTCAGACTGCCAATTTTAAGCCTCATGGGCTAATTAGGTGGGTAAATAATGAATGTGCTTTTCTGTGATAATATCTTAATAATTAAGCATATAAATATGTAGTATTACATTGATTGTGATTTATCCCTTTTCTTTAGAGAAGACAATAGAACTATTGATTACCTTTACTTATTAGGAGTTATTGTGATTTAGAGAAAAGATTATTTTAAAATATTTGTATTCGAAAATCTTTTTAGAAAAAAGTCAAATAAAAAGTTGTATGCCAATATATGCATACTTAGACATAATTCATCTTCTTAAAATTATTACAAGATAGCATTATATGATAGCATTATTTACTCGCAGTTAGAAAGAAAGGCATATATTTGATAAATAATTTTTAAAATGTTGAATACTATGTATGGCTGAGAAAAGAAATCTCTTAAATTCAAAACAATTAAGAACATGTTGTAGAGAAGAATTTTAATTAAGAAAAATAAATTGGTATAGTCCACACAGAGATTTACCTCTATCATATATTAAAGATGGCATGTAAAGCTTCTTTAAAATTGTTTTACAGAATTCATCTTATTGACATTGAAAAAATACAACTTTTATTTGAGAGTAAACATCTCCCTCTCATGGAATTTTTATTAAATTCAGGAGACTAAATACATTTTTAAAAGCTTAACAATTTTAGTTCACCATATGGATATATGTGAAAACTTATCGATATGTATTAAATATAACTCATTTTGGCTTTGTGATCCCATGTAATATAGATTTAATTCATTTACCATTTCATCCACTAATTATAATTTTACTTTTCTGATATGAAAATATTTAAAGTAATTGAAACAATGTTTCCTAACAATTGGAAATACATAGTGACAAGTAATACCTGTTTATTTTATTTTTAGGTCTAGTATTGTGTACATTTTAACATTTGTTCATTTTTTTAAAATTCTCTCCTTAGGATATGTTTATTGATTTTAGAGAGAGAGGGAAATGTGGCGGGGGGGGGAGAGAGAGAGAGGCATACATCAATGTGAGAGAGAAACATGGACCAGTTGCCTCTGACTGGGCATCAAATCCGTGACTTTTTCATGTTTAAGGGCAAAACTCCAACCAACTGAGAAACCTGGCCAGGGCAACTTTTGTTTATTTTTAAGCTCTTATTGTATACTTAAGTTTTCTTTCAGTTAGATTTATTTATATAAAGCATCCATTTCCACAGTACTCTTACTAACAGTCAGATCACAATAAACAAATATAGAAGTTAATTTTTGAGTAAACTCAAAACAAAATAGTTAAAATCTTGAGCAGTTTATTTCATTCTTTAACCCAATATTTCAAAACATATAAAGAACCTAATATATAAAATGTAGCTTGGGACCTAAGAAATTAATAATTTTTTGGAAGCTTTTTTTGCCTTAGCCAAATGTTGTATATATTAACATTAATGGGGGGGGAAGCTTTAAAAGAAAAAAATCTAGGAAATCATCACTAGAGGTTTTTAAAAACATATATGATTGAGATTAAGATTGGTTAATTCATTAATGAAATTTCAAATAAAGTTTGAAAATTTTAAAAATAATTTTAGAAACAATTAGTTGTTCCTATATTATAAATATTACATGAAAGTTTTTATCAAATTCATTTTTATATGTACATATATTCTTAATTTACAAAATACTGGCATATTTACTTAAAGGTTGTACAATGTTCCAAATGTAATAAAAAATAACTTCTAATTATAAAATAGAAGTAGAATAAAATATATTTGATTTTTTAGGAAATAATTTTAGAAAATTATTGGTGAATTATTTGTAATAATTCATTTTTTCTCAAAATATGTTTATTGATTTTAGAAAGAGAGTGATAAAGATAATATAATTCAGTGGAAGAGAGAAACATAGATTGGATGCTTCCTATACACACCCCGACCAGGGACCAAACCCACAACTTAGGTATGTGCCCTCACTGGGGATTGAATCCCCAACCTTTTGGTGTATAGGATCATCCTCCCTCCAACTGAGCCATACCAGCCAGGGCTATTTGTGATGATTTTTAATATCCCTTTGTAGTACCCAAAACAAATAAAAAATAAGTAGACTGCAGGTTAGTCAACACACATTACAATCAAGAGTGATTTCACAATAGTAGGAGTGATCACATAACAGCAGAACCACGGAACTGGTCGTGTTCCAAGTTCTTACTCTGATGCTATCAGGCTCACATATCTTTGGAAACATTAAGAATAGACACAGACTTGGGGTGTCTTTTTATTCTGTTTCCTCAAATGTTCTATCTGTAATGAATTAACAACGGATGAACTAAGACTGTGTGTTCCAGAAGTGTTTACCTGTGTTTTGATAGAAGCTTCTCAATTAATTCTTGAAGAGGTGTCGACTCATGCCTATCAGTCAAACTGAACCCCTGGAAGGAAAATGCATAAAGAAAATGTTGGGATGAGCTTCTTTTTGCAGTTACATCACAGAATCAAAGTGCAACTTAAAAATATGGGCTTTAGCCCTGACAGACACTTCTGAAGAGTCTTTCCCACAGATGTAAAGTTATTTAGGAAATGGGGCACCAATTTTAGGGTGAAAATAAGTTTCATCCTCAAGGTGTTCCAGACCCAAAGATATCAAGTAGTTGCTATATCTTAGAGATAAATATTTGATTAGCTTCCTAATATTTTCATCTTCTGCCAAGTTGTATTCATATTTTGGACATGGAGACATGACTGGACATGTTGCTTAGAGACAGATGTCTGTAATATTCTGGTGGAATATATTCACAGCGTTAACTGTGATCCATTTGTTGGAATGCTCTACCTATGACAGCGTAAGAGCTTACTTATCTCAGATTCCCAATTCCTGGTGCTTTCTCTTCATTTTTTAATACTGATGAAATCCTCCAGGGATGTTCTTCTTTCCTTGAATATTTTTTAAAGCTGCTAAAGAGAAATTTAATCCGTCTTCAGAAGGGACAGGAGGGTCCCAACTGCCGTCAGTGCTCAAGGGAAACCAGCCTGCATGTTGTCCCTCCAAAAAGACACAATAAAGGTTGGTGTTTTAAAAATTATTTTCATTTTCATTATAGTTTCACTATTACACCATTAGGTATACATAAACATGTGACAGGGAGGCATACTTAAAAAGAACAACTTTTAGAAACTCATCCATAGAAATATGTAATTCCGGAGTTTATTTGCTGTCATCACTGTATAGCTTTTTATTAATTAATATATAATACCATTTTGTACCCCTTCCTAGTTATAAATATTTCTGTTTTATTTTTTCTACTAAAGTAATGTTGACTTGCAAATTTTTTAAAATATCTTTGAATATGGTCAAGAGTAGATTCAAGATGACGTTTTCTATGAAATTGTGTCAATTTCTATTAGATCCCAAAACAAATAAGGTATCTTTGTGTTCAATGTCAATTCTGAAAGTTTAAAATATCAAATGCTTTAATTTTGATACTCTTTATTGAATTTGGAGTAAATTTTTGATATATTTTATATTTCACTAGTTCTCTTTCAAGTAGTACTTCTTTTATAAACATTCTAAGGTAAACAATTCTTCAGAAACTTTAGGAATTTCAGCTATTTATTACCTAAGTTATTTATGCCTTACTTTTTAATTAACAATTCTAAGAGGGTTTCAGTTTTATTAGTGCTTTTAAAGAGCAAATAAAATTTTGTTGTCCCTTCAAATTGAACACTTTCATATTTATACATTTTATTCTCGATCTTATTATTTTAATATCTGGGTTTAATTTGCTTTTTCTTTTCTAAATTTGGGAGAGGGATGCTTATTTCATTGGTTTCATTACATTACATTTGAAATGAATACAATTAAAGCTATATAAGGTAAAGCAATATGACATTAGCTACATACCACACATTTTAGGTGCCTTATTTTCAGTTTAATTACATAAATGTTTCCTAATTTTATCATTTTTTAATCAGGGTATCTTAAATGCATATTCCAAATAACTGGGAATATATAATAATTTTTTATCATTTATTTCTAGTTTGGCTCCAATAAATACCCTTGCAGTTCATTTAATTTTGATGCATGCTTTATTGGCATTAATTTAATCAATTTTTAGAAATGCTTTCAGCGCACTTTAAAATAATGTATACTATATGTTCAATGACACTTTAATTATGTTAATTTGATACATTTGATTTTGTATTATTTAATGACTTACCAGTCTGTTAACACCATGTATTTTTTGTCAGCTACCAAGAATTATTTGTCAAAATTGTTCATTATAATTTGGAATAATTTAATTTTTATCAGTTATATCAATTTTTACTTTATATGTGTTAAAATTAGGTTAATAGGTAAATGTAAACTTAAATTTATGTAATTCACTGGAATATTGACTTTTCTTCAGTGAAAAAAAAATGTTTACTATCAACCTAATAAGACATTTAGTATCAGTTTTGCAAAGTTTCAGTTAAAGTTTAAGCCTCTTAATTTTTTATAATTTTTCGTTTCTATTCATTTATTCAAAGATGACACATGTTAAAAATAACTATATGTTTTAAACCAAGTATAGCTAAATAAAATGTAGGCTATAGTTATTAACACATTTTTAGTATTATTACATTATTGTATATATATCTTACTAAATATTTCTAATGCATACCATATAGCTCATTGTAGTTAAAATAACTATGGTGGTATTAAAACAAAATTTTATTTTTGTTTTTGTTACATGAAGTGCTATGTTGGCAAAAGTCTCGATAATAGCAAAATTCATTGGAAAGAAATACAGAGAAAATATGTTACCTTTTCGTCATCCACAGCAATTTTAGTGAAAGTTGAAATTCTCAGAGCAGAAGTATGAATGAATATATATGTGCTGATATGTTGTCTGTAACACTTGGGCCTTTGAAGTATGGAAACTTAAAGAATTAAATATTCTTCCACCTCTACTTGACCAGCATAAGAAAATTCTGAAACAGTCACACAACAGTATGTGTTTTAAATAGAATTACATTTTTGCCAAGTTTTTCTAAATACTTATTTCATTATTTAGTTACTTAACTGGTGCCCACCTCCCTATTCATACACACACTTTGCCTTAAATATACATTCTATCAAAATGCTGATGGTCAGAGTATGCTACAGCCTGATGATTTTGTCTCTCAAAATTCATATTTTAAAACATCATCTTTAATATGATGTAATGTGGGGGTGGTGCCTTTGGATGGTGATTAGGTCATGAGGCTGGACATTTTAAGGATGTACTTGGTACCCTTATAAAAGGTGCTCCAGATACCTCCTCATTTTTTTTTTTTTGGCCAGGTGAGGACAGAGAAAGAAGACAGTCATCTGTGAACCAGAAAGTGACCTCTCACTAGACACTAGATCGGTCAGTACCCTTGTATTTGAACTTCCAGCCTCCACAATGGTGAGAAATCAGATTCTGTTGTTTATTTGCCTCCACTGTATGGTATTTTTGTTATAGCAGCCAAACAGAATAAGACAGGACCTCAGCATGTGCATATCAGTTACAAAATTTCACACATAGGATAGCACACAAGCTTAAAAGTATGAGAAGACTGCAAATACTTGTAAGGAAAAAGAGAAAGGATATCAGGCTAGGGTCTCTCTTCCTCTGTCAACAAAAAGGTGAAAGAAAGGTGAAAAAGCAAATTAGGTGGAACAAATTTAATAGAATTATTTATGTATTTGATCCCTCTGACTGATTTAGGTTATTTTCTTTGAAATGTTAAATCCTTTTTGATATTGAGTAATAAGCTTTTAGAGATTGCCCTGTCATTTTCAAGATGCTAATCGGAAATAGCACCTGTCAGATTTCATTTCTAAAGCTATTGTACTTTACCCAGAAGCTGGAAAGAAGTCTCTATTTTCTAAGTTTCTAATTACTTGGTGACAGTGTTATATTCAAACACTTGAAAACTTTAGGAAATAAAATAATAAACTGAGTTAATTAACAACACATTAACTTTGGCATATGGACTGTTTTTGTAATTAAAATTACATTTTCAGCATGGTATACAAAGGATTCGATGAAATGTTTCAATTACTATTGTCCACTTCATAAGGCATTTCCCACAAAACAAATCTGGGCTGAACATGTAATAAAGCACACAAAAGTAAAAAAAATAAATAACTCAGTTGTAAGTGCACTTAAAAAGAAACTCATCAAATTATGTAATAAAATTAAAAATCCACTGACAGTATTAGAGAATTGGGTAACTAAATGATGAAATTTCTCAATTAAGTAAACTTATTAGTTATTAATAACATTCACTACCATAGTTTCGACCATGTTATATGAGGACATATGATAAATTTGCAATGTCACCAGGATCAGATAGGAAACGTCAGGCATCATTCTAACCCAAGCCACCTGCAGAGGGAAAGGACATGCTCTTATTGATGTAATTGATGACATTTCCTTTTCTAAGCATTTCACTGTCTCTACTGTTTTGCAAATACCCTTGCATGTTTATAAACATGTAAGTATAATTTAACATTTTCTGGAAACATATGAAGTACATTTGCCCTGTTTTACAGTGAGTGTATGATAGATACTAATATTTGCCTACTTTAAACAAAGGGCAAGTATTTCTATCTACATTATATAGTGTTAAAACAGTAAAAATATAAATTGATTTTCAAAAATAATCTTTTAAATCTATAACATATTGAACTAATCAAAGTACTGTGTTCTCATTTGATTCAATGGTCATAACCCACTTTATCGCTAGCACAGAGAACTCTGAAAAGGGTCTTTACATTTTGTCTATGAATTGATTTCTTCATACAGTATCTGACTATGAAATTTCTGTGTGATACATTTAAAATTACTCAGTTAAGTGAAGAAAACAAAATGGAAAATAAATGAAATACAGTCTGAAAAAATAAGTTAAACAAACATATTTGCAGAAGCATGGGAAAACTATTATGAAGATGGAAATATAGGTATATAGACTGAAAAGTTTAATAGGAAAGATTTTACTTTAAGAACTTTTCTGTCATAAATATTCTTTGCAATGTTATTTTAAAATAATTTCTGTATATACTTTTTAATGCAGTAATTTATAAGATAATTCTTATTTGTAAAGTAGAAAATAAGAGTATTCTTTTTTTTACTGTAAATCTGAATAAAAGATATTACTATCAAATCAGAGAATTTAGGTATTTTAATACCAATATGAAGAATCTTGTATCAAAGGATAAGCTCTCCTATATTATTTTAAAGGCACAAACATCTATTTTTTCTTGATTATGTTAAATCTGTCTTTTATTTATAGTTTCCCCTGGAATGTGGGTTATCTTATGAATAAAATTAATATGTACAAAAATTATAAATGATGTCATAAGGTGATTAGAACACCTAAAGAAAATCTGCCTGTTATTTTATTACATAATTATATTTGATAAAACAGAAAAAAAATAAACTGCCTTTCTATTTTAATGTACAATTATATCACGTACTATGAAAATCCTCTCTTTGACAGATTAAATTTGGGGGTTCAAACAATTTGGGAAGTTAATATTTAAAAGAAATACAAAAAAGAATAGTATAAAACAGAATGGGATACTCTTTTCTTTAGCTTTCATATCCTTTTGCCCCAACAATTTGTTTCTTTCCTCACCATCACTTGTTTGATCTATATCCATAAAGGTAAGTGTACCCTTTCTAGACTGAAAAGCATTGGCATAATCCAGGAAAGTAAGGGCAGATGTACGCTTGCCAAGTGAATGAAACAAAAGCGAAATTTCTTGTCAAAGTGACACCAAGACCATATTGTGTACATTGTTATTCAATTATTATTTATTAACTGACTGCTATACACGAGGTCCTCTACTAAGGACTGGAGTTTGTCAGACAGAAAACAAAGAAAAATGTCTGCCTTTCTGAGTCAAATCACTTTGAAGGAAAATAGTATCAATCTAGTACATGTGGAAAATAGAACGAAAGGCAAGAGTGAAGCTGGGAGACTTACCAGGCCACTGTGGAAGCAGCCGGTGTGAGACAAGATAAGAAATTAGGCAATTGTGGAGTTAGTTTTGCAAGAGTCATAAAAATTGGTTAGATGCATTCTCTATTTGAGGAACCATGGAAAACAGCAAGCTCATAAATATATGCATAAATACTGGGGGTATAACCAGTAGGATATAATCCCATTTAATTGTTAGAAAATCATTGTGATTTGAATTTGTTGCAGTCTTTTACTTGAATGTTTACAGAAAAAAAATGTGGGTGTATATATATGTATATGTATAAATATGTATATATATAATCAATGTTATCAAATTTATTGGCATTAAGTTTTTCATAATCATTATCATTTTTTAAAATGCCACTGTAGATTTATTTTTTCTGACATTTAAATAGGCTAAATATCCTTCTTTATAAAATGCATAGAAATAATAGAAAAATATGAAGTCTTTTGTAATGTAAAATTGTGTTGAAAAGTGATCAATTACTCAAAGTGAAACAAAAAGTGTTTTTCAAATTCAAATAATCCTGACCTGAAGAAACAACTCATGTGTGCACAGAGATAAGGGTATTCCTGGGATTATTCACAAAAACAAACAAACAAAAAAATTCATAAATTTTAAAGCCTAGCTTGGGGTCTGTACGCTACAAAGATTACACCCTCATGGACATGGATGGATGGCAGGGGGCAGGAAGAAATTAAAAACAAGTTAAAAATAAATACTTTAAATACAATATTTTGTCTGAAGACAAGTCCTCAAGAACCATTTTATGATAAATATATATATGTATATATGTATATATTCACTTAATATATAATATTAAGGTCAACTATCTTAAGCATAGAAATAGTATCTACTCTCAAATGAGCAGGAAAACAAATCAATCTCACACAGATTGACAGTAAGCAAGGTAATTTTGAAAAATGAAGAACATAAACTACTACCAAACACAAAATAGAATGCTAGAAATATACCTTAATCTAAAAGCAATTCCAGAATCAATTTCTGAACTAGAAAATTATATTGTAAATTCCAGATACTTCACACATCCCATATCACCTAAAATTTAATAAAAAAATTTGTTTCTCAACATATAAAGTAAGTATTTAGAAAAATGTTTATATCATAGGGATTTATTTAGAATAGTGCCAGACTCTACCAACAGATATAAGATTAAAAGTGTGTTATCATATTACTTTAGTAAATTTAGCAGCATGGATCTAATAAGGAGAAAGTGATCACACAGTAACTTAAAAGTGAAAAGTTTAAAAATAAATTAACACTGGAGATTAGAGTAACAAGAGTGCGGTTAATGAGAGTAAATAGAGCTCTGAGGAATATAAGAATAGGAGATATAAGGGGTAGCCACTACCCCTAATACTGAGAAAAGTAATGAAGAAAGACAACTCTGATCCTCTGGACTGAAATGCAGATATTGTTGGAGGCAGGACGACTATGAATCATTGATGTGAAAGAAGCAACATGCTTAATGCTGGTCAAATTTGCTGATAACTTGCCCTCCAGAACATACCTGAAAACCATCCTAGAGGACTAACGGAGAGCTGGCCACATTACAAGATCCTTTAAAGGCTGCCATTTGAAGATGCTGCAGCTGGTTGCTGCTGCCTGCCAGGTACGATGTGAGCCAGACACTGGAAAAGCTGTGTGCACCCCAGGTAACCTAATGCTGGAAAAGCTGCATTCACTGTAGGGGTTCAGTGCTGGGGAAGCCACACACTGTGGGAACCTGCTGAGTAAGCAACGAAACCAGATGAGAAAACGCTGATTTTCTGCCAGGTTTTTTTAGCTCCCTCTACTGATGAAAGAAAGGAAGAAAGAAGAAAAGAGGAAGGAAGGAAGAAAGAAAGGAAGGAAGGGAGGGAGGGAGGAAACTGCTTCTCTTCCAAGGGAATGATGCTTCATGGAGATTGGCAACTGTAGGTAGTGAGAACTTAACACCACTCAAAAATGACTCTAAAACAAAGAAAATGCATGGGGGAGGTGGAACTAAGGTGCATATATATTTTTTTTTTGGAGATGGAAGATTTTTTACCATATTCATATGCTGATGGAAATTATTGAAAGGCAATAAAGGCAGATGATGCAGGATGCACTGAGCATAGATGGAGAAGTGAGGTTTTTGAGATGATTAAAAAACACATGATTCAGAAAGTAAGTAGACAGCACACACAAAGCAACATCTCATATAATAACAGTAGAAAAGACAGCAAATATAAATCTGGGTGCTGTTTGAATGGAAAGGTGAAGGTTTTTCTCTTTGATAAGCAGTAAGTGATTCAGCATATGAATAGAGTTTTGCTGATGCAGAGAATAAACAAATATAGCAGAAGCAATAATCAAAGGCCACATTAACTAAATACTTTCTTGTGAGTTGTAGCTACCAATGTACATTCAAATCATAATAACCTTTTTCTGGAAGAAAAACAATATAGAGTGAAATTTGGTCTACCTTAACAATACTTTACACTGCCATGGAGGATACAAAATATCAACACAACGTAAATATCAAAAATAAAAGTGAACACCCATGCATAGCTGTTGCACAAATAATATTACTTATAATAGACAGTATTTTACAGTAATGCAACTTTTACATATAATGGATAGTGTCTTGTTTTTGCAAACCCAAAATCCATTTCACTGTAGATTGCAAAGAAAGCCAATTTTTCATCCACAGGTAAATACACTAAAAATTCTAAATTCTAAGATAAGTAAGGCTCAAAACATATGCCATTCGTGTATGATTTTTGAATATATTTATTGAGGTATTTAAACTCTCTTTGAATTTTAAGTTATGCAAAAAGACACCACATAGGCATTTTAAAGTGGTGATATAAAAACATGGCAGAGAATGGAAACAGTTAAAATAAAGATGGCTTCAATATACAGGAAGCTATATGCTCTAAAAGTAAATGTAACCCTGTGATTAATGACACAAGCTTTGCAATCAAATAGATCTCAGTTCAAATAATGCAAATATCCTCTGCTGACTGTCACCTTGGGCAAGTTTTTAAACCATCCTAGCTTTGCCATACTAATTTGTAAGATGGGGATAACATCATCTGTCCTTTATGCAGTGGTAAATGTAAACGGCAGAGTACACGTGAATGCTCATCACACAGCCTCTCACTGATTGCCGAGGAAAAGCATCTCACAGAGGTAGACGCTGAAATGGTAGAAATGGAAGTATTATCAAATTGTTGTAAATCTGTTTCTAAACATATTTGAAGAGAGTGTATTGGCCACATCAATTCTGCAGCATGAGAGCTACGCTGTACAGGGATTCACAAACATTGTACAAACTCAGAAATCACAGCAACACAGATACGCGTCCTCTAAATAACAACCCATATGTCATGGAGGCTTAAAAATTTCTCAGAAGAAAAAAAGCATGCTGATGCCTTTTTAATGAATTTTTTCTGGGCTCTTTTATTGTTTTTCATACTGTAAGTATTGGCACTCTAGACTTAAGCACAAAATATCAAATTCCAGATTGTATATAAATAATAAAAAAAACATTATTATTTTAAACTTTACTGCTGTTAAAAGAATGTATAGAACCCTGACTGGTATGGCTTATTGGATTGGAGCATCATTTCCTAATTGAAAGGTTGCAGGTTTGATTCCAGGTCAAGGCACATACCTAGGTTGCAGATTTGATCCCTGGACCAGGTGTGGACAATCCATGGTCAGGACACATACAGGAAACAACCAATCAATGCTTCTGTCTTTCACATCAATGTGTTTCTCTCTCCCTTCCTCTCTCTCTAAAATCAGTGAAAAAACATCCTTGGGTGAGGATACAAAAAAAAGCAATGTATGCAAATTTTACAATTTTTGTATATTTAAACAATGCCCACCAACTTAATTAGGTAAAAGTAAAAATAAGAATATTTATTATGCTTCTAGACAACCACTTAAAGTCACCTGGACTAGGAGAATTTAGACAAAATTTTAGATATCCATTCTTTATACTCTGTAAAGAGTGTATTTGAGATTATGCTCTTTGGATAATTGTACAATTACTGGAGGTACACTAATAAACAATAGATGCTAAGTTCTTTCATTCATTTGCTGATGTCAGGAATGGTCTCTGCAAATTCCAGTCTACATAAACACCAGTAGGTTGGTGTTTATCGCATGCTTGACAAATTTGGGACTCATCAACATTCATCTTTACACAGGGCATACAGCCAGCACCACCTGGAATATAAGAGATCAAGTCTGTAATGCCCAGGAGGTCACTCCCTAGCCTGCCCCAACAGGTGTTCAGCAGTCGCAGATTTCAGCAAGGATTTCAGTAATATTGGTAAAGGAAATCTTGCCTGTGGGCAACTTGTTAGCAACGCACCCAGGAGCATTTCCACATCCAGAGTGCCTGAAACAGACTGCAAATTTGACATGCCACAGAGAGGAAACCCTTGTTCTTTCGCAGCCTCCCGAAACAGGTAGTGTTCTATTAAAAAGCTTCAGTGAATCTATATTCACTGAGAGGGGAATTCCCACTTTTATGGTACTAAACTTGAAGTGAGCATTGCAAATGTCAATTAATTAAAGTTATTTTAAAAATATTTTTAGAGCAATGTTAGGTTCACATCAGTATTATCAGGAGGTACGGAGAAGTCCCATAATCACCTTGTCCTACACAAGCACCAGTGGAGTGATACATTTCAACATGCCCTACTGGAGGGAGACATCTGTTACAACTGATGAACCTCCATTAAGACATCATGATTACCTAAAGTCTATAGTTTACCTTAGAGTTCATTCTTAGTGTTATACATGCTATGGGTTTGGACAAAGGAATGGCACGTCTCTCTCAACATGGTATTCAATATTTGCCCTGCCTCCCAAGATCCTTTGCATCTTCCTATCCATCCCTCTCTCCTACTCAACCCCTGGAAACTATTGGGTATTTTTTGTTTTTGTTTTTAATACAATCCCCATAGTTTTACCTTACCAAAATGTCATATAATTGGAATCAGTCCTTATGTAGCATTTCTAGATTACCCTGATTCACTCAATAATATACATTCAAATTTTCTGTATGTCTTTTCATGTCTCGATAGGTCATTCCTTCTTAGTGACAAAGAACATTTTACTGACTAAATGGATACATATAATTTTGTTCATAAAGTTGTTCACTTATGTTTATTTTTTTTAATTTTAGCATCTTAAGTTGTCTTTCTCTAGAATTTTCTACACTGAAAGTTTGTTGATTAAGATTTTCAGTTTTTGTTTATATGTGAATGTATTTTATCCTCATTGATGAAAATAATTTTGCTGTGTGCATAATTTAAAAATGATAATTATATTACTTCTCCTTTCTTAGCCGATGAGATTCCACCTCTGTCTGGATTCATCTGTACTTATAAAGAGGTCTGATGTCATTGAAATCTTTGTTATGTCTTTCATTTTTGACATGATTATGTTTTCTTTTATTGAATTAGATGATACAAATTTTCTCTAGTGTATGATATTGATTTATTCCTATCTATCTTGCTGGAAATATTCATGTCTTCTTTCAATTGTAGAATATTTGTAGGCAATTGTTTTCAAATATAACCTTTCCACATTTCTTCCTGTACCTTCTCTCTGGCTCCACCAACTAGACGTCTGCCAATTGTCTCCTTCTAACTTCATTTCTCCTTTATCCTTCTTTGAGATTTTCTTCCTCTTTATACTTTACATGTTCTTTCACTTATTAAATTTGGGGCATTTCCTTTCTGTTGCATTGAATAAAACTGCTTAATATCAGCAATGAGTTTCAAAATTCAACTCTCATATTTTTCACTTGTGAAACTTAATTTAATAATGTGTTAGAAACTTTTTGTCAAATACAAAAATAATGCTCAAATGTTTTTACCGTATTTCATTTCTTTAAAAATTTGTTTGGAAGTAATCATATTTTATTGTGTTCTTGTCCATTTTGTGGCTATACAAAACTTTTTTTTAAATCCTGCTGCCTGTCAATAATGATGGCTCTTTGCTTCCACCTTTGTTTGTGAGTTCATTTTTATTTGTTCTTACATTGTAGAAATTCTGGGTTCCTGAAAAAGAGATGCTTTCTTTCTCTAAGTGCTTTCATTTGCTTGGAAGCCTATACTTGTTATCAACTGCATTACATGAAAATATGAGATTCACAGTTCTTCATGTTTCTAGTGCCCTGAAATATAATCTACAGCTACCAGTTTATTATTGTCATGTGTTCACAAGCCTTTTGGAAAGTTTACTAAGACCAAAAAAAAAAAAATACAAAAATTTTCAATTATCAAAATGTATTTTATAAATAAGTGCAGGAGCCCACTCCCAAAGATTCGAGTCAACACCTCTCACTTTTATAAAAAAAGTATTTAAATAATTCACTAAGTATTACCTAGCTAGTAAATAGCATCCTTCAAAAATACCCATGCCTCATATTTTGTGAAAAAGATTAAATTAGAAATCAATAATAAAATATCTAATAAAAATATACCATATGAATTTAATATTCACTCTTCCAAATATCTCAAAAGTGAAAGATTTATATAATCCCCAATAACAGTATCTATGTGCCTGCTATGGATATTTACATACATAAAGGTCAATTTTGAGAGTAACAGAGGAAAATAAAAAGTAACCACATTCTACAGTTTCATAAAATTCTAGGTAATGAAGAACTTGTGTCCTGTTAGTTTAATAACAGATGGTTATCTAGAATGTAATCCAATGTCTGATAGATAATGCAGAGTTCCAAAGAACCACTTCAGAGAAAACCTGGTCTGTGAATAAAGTTTTGGCTTTTCATATGTAGTATTTGAACAATCTAACCTCAGATACAAAATAATAGGTATTATTAACTTTGATTTGTTCAGCAGTATCTCATATGGTTTATTACCATCTCTTCATTTCTAAACAATTTTCTTTCCATTTATACAGAGATCACTTTTTTTATATAACAATATTACAAATAAGAAAGAACAAGATGTTCCAAGTGATGCTAAACGTTTTACATAGCATGCATGACAAGATAATAGCATACTTGATGTTCAGAGATTGTCTGTTCCGAATGGTATTAGTGCTACTGAGTAGTGTTGTAAATGAGTAGCTGCTAATATTAAAGAAGCTTATCTCTGGATTATTAAAATTAAAAAAAAATTGTCTGTTTGACATCCTATGCTCCCACACATGTCGTTTGTGCTTTTCTTCCATGTTTTTCTTTCTTTTTCTTGCTTTAACCAATAGTTACCAACATAGCCACAAGAATGGAATCATTGGTATTTCATATCTACCTCTTCATTTCACGAAAACCAGAAAACCTACATTGACAATGAAGAGAGCATCCATTACTATAGCAATCAGGCACTTAATCTGAGCATCCCTAATGGTGGTACAACAAAGTAGTGGGGAAAAGGAAGAAAGGAAGGAGGGAAAGATGCAAGGGAAGGATGAAGAAACAAAGGAAGGTGGGAGAGGTGAAAAAAAGGGAAATTACATAATATTAACATGTGCTCAAATAGGTAAGGCCTATATGGATGTTGATATTAATCCATGCTATATTTTCTGTACATTTGACCTTCTTTATAGTATTTTGAAAACTAAATAATTGGTTAAAACACACTTTTTTCCAGGTGCTCAACAGTTTGTAATGTGTTTTATATTTGCATCATAGTAATCTTTATAAACATTTCCTATACAATAAAACCTGTATACCTATATAATCAAGAAAACAATATTTTATCATATTATCACATTATAGGAATTAGGGCAGGATAGCTTTGGAGATTAGGGATCTTTTAAAAATTCTGCCTGCCACACCTTTTGGTGTGTGCACAATTCACCTTTCCTTTCAAGCTTCTATTTGTTTTTATCCATTCTCATTATACAAACTTTTTTGAAAATTATGTAGACTTAACTATAAATACCAATGTAGTATGTAACTTCATAAGTCCTGTATTAATTTTGATAGTGAAAGATGGTATAATATCTATTCTAACTGAAAAAAAATTAAGTATCTTAAATCTTACTTTAAATATAAATTAAGAGGTTGAACTTAAAGACTTTGTAAAATAGAACTTCTTAACTTTTCAAGTTAAACTTTAAACCAATAGACCAATTTTTTGCTCAAAATTGTTCTTTATACAAAAAATATTGGGTTGTGACTACATATTGTAATGAAAGTTTCAGATAATATTTTAAAACAATTCCATTAAATTTAAATTAATTATATCTTCATTCTTACCTATCTCTAGTCATTATTTTCCACTTTACAATTCACTCTTTTGTTAAGTTTTAGCCTAATATATAAGAATTTAGAAAGGATGTGCAAAAGCAGACAGTGAAGGAATCTGAATAAATGTATTAAAAGAAAACATGGTAAAGAAAATCTCAGATATCTTTTTTATTATTTTATAAAGATCTGTACTTTTTACATATTATGATAATGTTAATAATAATAAATTAAGTGATAATTAGTATCTATTGAAAATCTATAATGTGTAAGACTCTATGCTAGAATTGCTACATATTTCATGCCTGTGGATTTAATATTTTATCCACAATTTGCCAATAACAAAATTATAAAGAAAGTCAAGTAGTATAGACAGTTAAATAAATATTCAGAATCCTAAAGTATGTCTCCCTTTTTATATTTCATTTCCCTCTTTATATTTTCATTTCCTGTCATGAAATTGCCAGAGAAACAGCATGCACAGTGAAAAGAGCACTAGACACCAAGTTAAGTAGTGTCAGCACAAATCTCAGCTCTTCCAGTCACCATAGGGTAGTTTGGGGAAAACTGCTTACGTTCACTGTCACCATTTTTCTCGTTTCAGCAGGCACAGTCCATTCACTGGGTGTTGTGCAACCACAGAAGGAGATGAAAGTGAAACACTTTCATGAAATGAAAATGGCAGTGGGACTCTATAATGTGGTAATTATGGCATGAAATACACAGTGATTAAAATAAAAGAGGCACAAAGTTGGCATTATCTCAATCACCCCCACTTCACTCGCTAAAAGCAGGTAATAAAATATCTCCCTGTACCTTATTGTTTTAAAGAGGAAAAAATATGATTCTCTCAAAAGTCATTTACTTTTATTGTTAAATAGCAAATATTAAGGAAGTTAAAAATAAAAATAGAGTACAATGGAAACAAAAGACTCTTTAAATTAGATGAGGAAACCTGGTTCGAGTCCTAGCTCTACTAATGAGTAGTTATCTTATTCTTGGTAAATCATCAACTTGCTTTGCACCTGCTTTCCTCATATGTAAAACAGAAATGACAATATTCTTTCTACTTACAATACTTCATGAATTTTAAATATTATAAGGAGAAATGTAATACTAGTTTGGCACACTATAAAACATTTAGTACAACTAGCAATGATACAGTATTATACTATACAATATGCTAATATCAATATATTATGAAGCTATTTGTAGAACAAAACTATGGTGTTAGGAGTGAGGGGGAAGAGAAGGCAGAGAGAAAGAGAGAGAGAGAGAGATATGAAGACATGAAATATCAGTATATTTTTCTCTGTAATTTAAGGAAACAGAGAATATTAAAAAGTGAATGGATAGGAGTCTAACCCAGACTAGAAAGATCAGTTTTTCAGGCAAGTAATTTCTAACTTGAGACTTAAAGTACAATATTAAAGGATGTCAATCAAGAGAAGAAAGGTGAAGAAATGAATAGGTGGAACACTATGTTTGATGGCCTAAGAGCAAATTAAACCATTGCATGCTTAAAGATTCAAAAGAAATTTAGTATTGTCAGTGTTTGACTTTAAATATGAAGAATATGAGTGCAGAAAGATAAGAAGCAGCAAGTTATTACAAGGTCCTGATAACTTCTATTTAAATAATTGGATTGTATCATGTAAAAGAGGAGTTAAAGACCAAGTTTAATTTGGCAAATAAATGACCAAAAATTTCTTACAAAGTACACGAGGTGTGTCTGGAAAAAGCCCAGCCATTATTAATACAATGATAACGGTCTGTGTGATATCACTGTAATCTGGCAGCCAAGGAGAGTGGACTGGAAAGTACATGAATGAACAATGATAACTTTACTGCACTAAATAGTGGGGGCATAGACACTCTTGACTGAGCACGTGCACTGTAGGGCCATTGCATTTAAGAAAACTGAGTGAGTAGAGCAATGGTTCTACATCAGATTTTGTGTTAAGCTTGAATATTCCTCTGTGGAAACTATTAGGATGATTCAGAAGGCTGCAGCTGTGGACAACAGGTGATGGGCAGCTTCATCATGACAACATGTCCACTCTTGCATCACATCTTGTGCAGGGTTTTTTGGTGAAACATCAAATCACCCAGGTGACTCAGCCCCCTACAGCCTAGATCTGGCTTTTCTCAAAACTAAAATCACCTTTGAAATGGAAGAGATTTTAACCCATCAGGTTAAAGGATGGGTTAAACCCACCTTGAAAGAAACTGAAGTGTTATCGTCCTATGTACAATGTTTCTTGTATCTTCTTTAATAAATGTCTCCATTTTTCATAGTGCATGGCTGGATACCTTCTAGATGGACCTCACGTAGAGATGGCAAATTAAGGCACAAAAAAGCATGCTTCACATTATGCCATCAGAGAAATGCAAATTAAAACAACAATGAGACAACTATTGCACTCCTACTTGAATAGGCAACTTGGAACACAAACAGTCAATACCAAATGCTGGTGAGTCATGGAGCAACAGATGGTCTCAGTTATTGCTCATGGGAATGAAAAATGTCAGTCACTTTTGAAGAAATTCTGATGGTTTCCTACAAAACTAAAAGTAGTTTTACTGTAGAATTCATCATTCGTTCTTGACATTTACCTAAAAAGATTTAAAACTTGTTGTAACCCACCCCACAATTCTTGTGCTTTTGTTTCTGTTAATGCTGACTCACTACGATGTAACTCGTAAATAAATAGCATGTTTGTGTAAGAATTCTAGGAACTAACCTTAAAAGAAGCAGACTCTTAGAGCTGGATGACCTTCAGGCATCCCAGCTCTTGGAGATTTGCTGACCTTCAACTGTAAAACCGAGATGATATAAAACTAGGATGACCAAAACCAGACCATCACTTGACCAGTGTTAAAGTCCATATGGGAATAAACTGTACTGATCTGCACATAGAGACCTTTTCAATTCCCTCCTCTTGAGCTCTTTGTTCTGTTTTCTCTTCCCCTTTTATAAATACCCCTGCCTGTACTGGGATTTTAAGATGGTCTTTGGGAGTATCAACCTCTTGAGCTGCCAGTACTTGAATAAACCATATTCTATTTCATCAGCACCTATCTCCAAGTAGTGGCTTTTGAAGTAGCAGGCAGCCAAACCTAGGTTCAGTTATCATGTCTGCATAAAATCCTGCAAATGAATGCTGGGGGTGGGGATAAGTGGACAAAATGGTAGTGGAAAAGTATATAATAAAGATTAAATAAAAATAAGAAAGATCAATAGAATAGAGTCTGTTAAATTTAAAAAAGAAAAGAAAATATAGGAAAATTTCCTTATGACCTTAAGATACATGAAGACCTTATAAACTAGATAGAAAGAGTGGTACACATAAAGTTAACCTTGACTTCATCAATGGAGTGCATTAAGTCCTTCTATTATGTTAAAGGCTGTCTGAAAAAAGCAGAGCAATAAGGGGGTGGAATGGTAATGAAAAAATACAATAAAAATAAAATGAATATATTCCTTTAAAAAAGAAAAAAGATAAAAGCAGAGCCAAGCCACAGAGTGAGAAAAGGTATGTATGATGTGTATACTTAAAAAATTATACTGAGAACATTTAAAATACTCATATATTAGATATACAGATAACTGACACCATAATTAAAAATTGACCAAAGTCTTGAATAATACTTCATGAAACAAGGCAGTCAAATGGGTAATATGTTTATGTGAGGTTTCAGTTGGCCATTATAAAAATGGAAATTCAAATCATTATGAGAAATTAGTTTTCCAGAATAACTAAATATATTTTTTTTAATATTGCAATACTAAGACACCAAGTTTTAGAGAGAAAGAAGAGCAACTGGAAATGTTATATATTTCTGGAAAATTGGTAAAAGCAACTTTGGAAAATTATTTTTTGGGTAATTATTGAATTTAGAGATAAGCATACCTTATGAAGTAACAACCAAATTCCATATGAATGTGTGTGATCATGTGTGTGTGTTCAAATTATAAGCAAACTAAAGGTCCATTAATATATAAATATTTGTGGTTTATTACCCAATGAAATATTGTATTATTGCCTGAATGAGTGGTTATGAAAACATAATAATACAATAGAAGTAGTCATATTGTAAAATATGACTATGCAAAAAAGTATCGTGAATTTCAAAATCAGACAAAAACACTCCGATAACATTGATGAGAATATTGTTTACTCAGGGGCGGTGATAACAAAAGGACAGTAAAGAAAGGCTTCTATGGTTCTGACAGGTTTTATTTCTTAATATGTCGAGCTGGGCTGTGATTACACATGTCTTCAACATACAATATCCTATATCTGTGCACTTAATCTTTTACAAATGCACAAACATGCACACATACATACAAATAAATGTTTCAACTAATTTATTGCAAAAAGACTTGTATATTCATATGTTAACCATTTAACTGACTCTTATAGTGGAAAATACTTCTAATATAGACCTCTTAATGTAAACCTAATTAAAATATATATCTTTCAAGTGTATATACTTATTTACACATCTTCTCATTCTTATTTTTTATAATTTTTATTCAATGAATTGGGATGACATTGATTAATAGTTAATGTTTTTTAATGGTTATTTTATCAAATATTTTATTTAATTCATATACTCTGTGTTCTTATATTCTTATTAATGACTTTAATACAAACAAATACAAATAAAATTATATTTTGTGATTCTCATGAAAAGGCATAGGGCCCATATTGGCATACAACATCATTTTCTATTGGGTAATCAGGAGTTCCAGCTGAGAGCCTGAGATCCGCTCCCAGGGGACAGACGTGCCCAGCACCAGCCCGGTGAATGGGCCATCTCAGTCACCCTGACCAATCAGTCAGTTGTAGAAATGGCAGGTGTATCCAGCTAACATCTGATTCTTTCTGACATCTGGTCCAAATGCAGGAGCAACTCCAAAAAATGATGTTCTGATCAGACATTCCTTAAAACCTAAAAAACATTATTGTGAGCAAAATTCAACAGTTGTTTTAATTGACTAAATGCCATGTTACTCTACCAAAAGACTTTTATATATGGAAAACAAGAAATGATTTAATATATGGTTTTCAACGGGGCAGGGTGAACGAATAGAATTGTAGTGCTAACCTGTCTCTGTTTTCATTTTCCAGAACATTCACATAGTTTCCACATTCTAGTCCTTGCTATGCTGTTTATGTGACTGAGTTCTGCCAATAAAATGTAGTAAAAATAATGCATGTCACTCTACTTCTAAATTACCCTTCTCAGTATTCAGGCATCTATTACATGGAATGAAAAGGAGTTCTTGATTATGTGGATTAGAACTTGTATAGGACTGCAGCATAAATGAGAAATGAATTTTTTAAAGCAATTGGCACTTGTAATTGATTTATCCCAGAAGCTAATATGTTTCACTATAGTGAGCATGATTTTTGCTCAATATTTCCATTTCTGATCACAGAAAATATCTTAATTTGTATGGTAGTATTTACCAGCAATGTAGGTCTATCCCCTCAGAGTGCTAAAAGAGGTCATTGTTGTAAAATTATAAAGTGATATTTGGAGGTGACCTTCATTTTATAAAATTATTCAAAGCTACATCAAAAAATGAAATGTGTGCCCTTTTTCAACTTGTACTAAAAATCCTCAATTTGTTTTGATACCATTGTATAAACAGGAGAAAATGGCATAAAGTTGCACCTCCACATGCCCGTTATGTATTCAAAATGGCACTACACATCTCAGTCACATGATCAGGATATTTTGAGAAGAATGGAAAGGGCTGGGATCAAGCAAGTCCTTGTTGCAGTGGGAACACACACCACATCTGCGTGCCCAATCAGTTCTGAGCGTGTGCCGATGTAGAACTCACTGCATTTGGCCTTGGGGTGTAACAGAAGTGAAAAATAAAGACACAGGTGGTTGTACTAGGTTAATTTTTATCCACTCAACAACAAAAAAAAACTTTAAAAAATATATTAGGTTCACACTGATTTTTCATGTATCAGAAGAAATGAAGAATCGATTCACTAGAAGCACTCCAGAAAAGTTTGTGTGGACACATGGCATTATAATAAGTATCACATGAAAAGTATAACTTTGTGTCTCAGTCAGTTCGGTTTTTATGACAAAAAAATTCATAGACTAGGTGGCTTAAATAGCAGACATTGTTCCTTTCAATTCTGGACACTGCAAGATTCAGGTACCTGCAGATTCGTTTCTTAAGGGTTCCCTGCCTGGGCCTGTAGCTAGATCTCTCACAACTCACCGTGCACTCAGGTAATCTCTGCAGGTGCCTGGAAGTGAAAGCTCTCCTCTGTCTTCCTGTCCTTGCAAGGACACAAATCCCTTTGTGGGGGATGCATGCTCATGTATAACAATGCATGCATTGCATCACAAAAGCAGACATAGACAATATGTAAATGAATTGGTATAGCTGTGGTACAATAAAACTTTATTTAGGAGAAAAAAATCAGCCTGCAGGATCAGGCTCCTGATTTGTTTATTGACCCCTGCCTTAGAGGATGTCAGAACAAATTCTCAGAAGAAATATGAAGCTTACAATGATATTTTAAAGCAGAACTGTCCCTCAAGACTAGGCAATTCATCATCTCCAGGAAGGTATGTGAGAGAGAAAATTAAGCTTTTATGTTGTTAAACCATCCTATTGGGAGTCTCTAATTTATAGTATTTTAGCTTATCCTGATCTCTTTTACATATATTCTACTTACAAAATTATAAAATTTTAAGCGATTTATCAGTAGTCACTTTTGTAAGTATCCTATCTTTCTCTCAAACAACTTATTGCTCCATATCTTCTTCATGTTTTAAAATGCTTTTCCTCAAAAATGTGCACTAAAAATTAAGCTGTATTATTGTATAATTCTCAGCAATATATACTAGGCACTTTCGTGAACACATGTGTTTGAAACTATCAAACCCAAGTTCCAACACATTTACTAAAATTGAAAAGAATTTTGTCACAATTTTATTTCAATAAACATTTTTTGGAGGTACTGGTTCCTTATTTTTAAAAGACATTTGTCAATTTTCAGTATCAAAATAGTTTCACTATTGGTTTCTCTTTCTCCTAATTGGCCCCCAAAGAGACCATGCATTTTTTTGAACTTGAAAGTTATTCTGTTACCAGGAAGTATATCCAACAGAAAATTTTAACCCACCTCTCTGTGCTGTAGCTCCTAGGTCAATATAAAAAATGGTAAGGTTGGAAGCATTTTTTCCTGAACAAAGATGGTATATATAATTATCATTTGGTTAAAATGTATAAATATTTAGTTAATTTTTTATTGGTATGAAACTACAGATATATACATTTTCAAGTACATTGAAATCTAATGCAACCATGAATATAAAGTGAACAGACCACTCATCTGTAAGAAACATCAGAGCAGCCAATGGTTGACATTTGTCATGTTCAATTTTAAGTAAATTGAATGTTTCTAATCATTTAATTGTATTACATGGCATTAATGAGAAATAAAAATTTAAGTGTCATATTCATTTTTTTAAACAAAGTAATAAAACTCAATTGTAAAATATGCAATAAAGCCAATTCTGGAAAAATATATATTTTAAGATTTTCATATTAAAATTTAAGGTTATTTTTATGTATTTGTTTGTCTGCCTGCAGGGATCCTTGGGGGAATTTTCTGTTCCATTCTGTAAAATGAATTGCCAGGTTAACCAGCCATTGCAATTAACGAGGGAAATCTGTCACTTTTGCTTTGTTTATGAGGCAGAGTTTAAGGCAATTTTTCTGGTTTATGAATGACTCAGAATTAGGATGATTAACCAATAAAGAACCTAATTTGTGTTACCATCAGCAAAGAATTGGGTTAGCCTGCTGCCCATTCTTCATTTTTTAGTATCAGAGTCAGATACCAAGCGTGTATAAAATATCAGTACATATATTTTTAGAAGCCTATCACAAAACATATTTTATATATTTTAAAGAAAATAATGTGTAAGGCTTTATATGTGTGATATTAACAATAGAAAACAAATTTGATGAAAAAACAAATGATCCCTTCTAATATTCACTCAATACTCTTGATATGTTTCTGGAGTGGGAAAATACAGAGTTAACAGACAAATGATCCATATGTAATTGAAGGAAACATAGTGTTGTAAAGACAATTGATAAAAAGTCAAATTTGAGATATTGAGACATGAGCCAAAAATTTATAAGCAGGAATATGTGCATCAACCTTTACACTCAAATTGAGTGTGCATCACAAATCAAAATGATAATGATGAAAATTACACCACTAATTTTACATATATAAATATAATTACTGTATCAGTTTATATTGCATTAATTGAAGGTAGGTGGTATTCACCTATATATGTTAATGAAAATATTTAAATTAAATATATAATTGAGTGATAAAGTATATTATTCTGGAACAAAATAATACTATATTTGTCTTCTGTTTTCATATACCTTAATAACTTTCATATCTAAAATGACATCCTTTTTATATTATTCTTCTTTATACAAGTTATAAGAATAAGAAACACTACTTTCATCTGATCTGAATTATTGTCATTGTATATAAGAAAGCAGAGAGATGAGAAATGAGATAATATGAAATATCAGTATAGACTGACAGTGAAACATATTGTTATAATAAGTATTCCATTCAGTGATCTGTAATGAGGAAAGTACATACTGTAAAATCACTGTGGAATGCACAATAAACAATGAGCTAGTCACCAAAACATGTGATGTCATTTCAGTGATCCCCACTGAGTCATGTTATATCTTCTATTGCAAAATAACAAATAAAAGACACATAAACTATAAACTATATCTTTCTAACTAAGATAACTATACAAAAGATATAAACTATATAAAAGATAAAGTATAGTAATGGATATAGTATATATCATCTATCTAGTATTCTGCAATCAAGTTACAAATTAATATATACGCAAAGAAAGAGATAATTTACATTAAGGATCTGGTTATTTTTAACATCACCAACAAATTAAAAATGCTGAAATGTCTCTTTGTAGTCTATATGCTAATAAAAATAATATACATTAATCAAGAAACAACATGAAAATGAAAAGCAGAACAAAACATTGTAAAACAACTTGGATCCTCAGCCACACTGTAAAGTGAAAACACAAATCTCCTCCTAAGTGTTTATATCTAAAGTACTTAAAAGAGGAAACGTTTATTATAAAAATAGTACATTTCACCCCATAAACAATTTTGTTAAGACAAGAATTTTGAAGATTAGCTGGCCTCTGCATGTTTAATTACTTCAATAACATATTTTGAGTGGGACAAGCAAGACCAAACAGGCAGGATTCTAAAATTCTTTAGAACGAAGTGTCAGAAACTAGAAGTGCAGGAGAATTAGGGGATCTAATGTGTACGGCATAGTGAGACCAAACAAATGAGAGTTACGTTCATGAGGAGTTCACCATGATAGCCTCAGCTGTCAAGGAACAGCATTCTAAGTTTTGTTTTTTTTTTAACTATCATTGTGGGGAAAAGCAAGCTTAGTTTTGAATTCAATGAGAATCGAAATATAATCATACAATGCTTATGATTATAAAAAATGGCTATCTTGAAAATAGATTTTTTTTTTTTTTTGGAGAATGGAAAATATTGCCTCACACAGTTGTTTAGGCTGGGCTTTGTCCACACTGCTTTTTTGCATGAGCTATATTGGCCTCATTATTTATACTTACTAAAGTTTTTTTTTAACAAGGACTACATTTTGGGCAAACAATATAAATTATAACTCAAACTGGTTTTAATAAAAATGAAATAAATATATCACTAAACTGAAAATCTAAATGTAAGATCATGCTTAAAGCAGCAGGCCATATGTGCTTTCTGGGCCAGGGAGAGTTACAAGGAAAAATCCATGCACTGATAAAGGCAGAACTTCAATGACATTTCCAAATTTGTGACCTGCATCTCATTTTGAGGTTCTAAATACCAGCCATTTAGTCTGGGATCCACAGATAAGAAGCACTCCATAGGCTCAATGAGGAAGAAGATGGTAATGAAGAAAAGCCATGTGTCCAGAAGTTATCCAGGAGTTAGCTTGAGAGACACGGCAAGTCACAGAGGCAGTCCTGGGAGAAATCCTGACACCAACCCCTCCCTATACCAAGAACCAGCAGTGGTAGTGTGGGGCCCTTAGCAAGCCGCCTTGGTGGCAGGTTCTGGACATCAGCTCATAGAAAGTATAGTTTGGATACAGTGCTGCTTTCCATCAGATATTACAAGAAATTCTGTGGGTTAACAAATAGTATTTGATGAATTATTATTCTGCTTAACTCAGATGGCACCTTAGAATATTGACTGATATAGACAGTAAATATTTTCACTTAAACCAATAAAAGTAAAATAAGGTCAGCCTGGATCCCTAGACTAAATATTTTTATGAAGAGCAAATGGAGCAGTAATTCACCTAGAAAAATCCGTAGATATCCTGAAAAAAGAGATAATATAATTTTTCTCCTAAATAGGTGAGAGAGAAGTATGAATACCTCCACAAAATCTCATACCTTATAAAATAAAAAGGGAAGTTAAGGGATATTTGAAAAACAATTAGTGGATCAACTGCAAATGAAATATTGCAAGAACTAAGCAGAAATGAAAGTCTTAATGTGTCTTGAGACATCCCTGATTCTTTAGAACCACATACATGGTAATGAAGATATTCAAAAGTGCTGAATTCCTTTATTATTTCCTCTTTATAGTGAAGCTTATAATTAACAAGACTTATCAGTAAAATTTATAGAATATAAATATAATCCTGATGATGATAATGAAATGACGACGATGATGATGACAACCGGAAAAGGAGGAAGAGGAGATGTGAGTAATTTATTTTAAAAACTTTGTTTTAACTCTGAACAGTTTGGCTCGGATTCCGTGGCAGCCAGCAAAGAGAAAAGTCATGTGTTCAATTCCCAGTCTAGGCACATGCCTGGGTTGTGGGTGTGGTCCTAGTTGTGGAGCATGTGAGAGGCAACCAACTGATATTTCTCTTACACATCAATGTTTCTCACCATCTCTTTCTCTCCTTTTCTCTCTAAAAATAAATAAAATATTTGTAAAAACTTTTTTAATTCCCGTATTAAATGAGATATTGGGAAATCTGTGAAGTCACCATAATGGATATAAGATAAATAATAATTATGAATGACTTTATTGATATATTTTATACCACGCACTTTATCAATATATACTAGGTGATTCAATAAATTTTGGTACACAGAGCTATGGAACTATCACCAAAATAAATTCTAGAATATTTTCGTTCACTCAAAATAGAAAACATGCTCCAATTAGTTGTCATCCCTCCAACTCCCAGGCCTAGCCAACCATTAACACATCTGTGTCTCTACTTGCTTATTCTGGACGTTCCATCTAAAACAAAGTTATTTAATATATACTTAACATATGTTTTCAAGCCTTGAGCATGTAACTTTTAGAAGAGTAAAATTCTTTTTATACATTTTAGATTATGATTGCACAATCTGGAATAACATGTAGAACAAAATATTAAAGAAATTAAGAATATATTAATGTTACTGATACTCTGAGATCATTTAATTTTATATGTCTAATTTTATTCAAAATGTTTTATATGAATTTTATCTCCAGCAGTTAACAATGTTAATATTTGACAAGTTCAATACTTTAGGTAATGTGTTTGCACAGTTTTCCTAATGGACGATGATCTCTTAAAAAGCCAGATACTGTGTCTCATTCAGAATTCCACTCAGCAACAGAATTATGCTTTCTTCAAAACAAACACTAAGTAAATGTTTATGGTAATGCTCAATATATTAATGAAATTACACTGTTAATCAATCACATTTAGAGGCCATGATTCTCATACATTAAGTATACAGGAATATCTTCTTTCATTGCTTTTTGCTTTATTGTTTTTTTTTTTTTTTTTTTTTTTTTACTAATTGAAGGTTTCTGGCAACCCTAAATTCAGCAAGTCTTTCGGTGGCATTTTTTTCAACAGCATTTGCTCACTTTCTGTCTCTGTGCCACATTTGGGTGTCTCCCCCAGTACTTCAATATTACTGATACTCTTTTTTTTGTTACTATTATATTTGGTATGGCGATATGTGATCAGTGATCTTTGATATTACTATTATAATGGTTTTTGTGTGCCAGGAATCATGCTCATATGGGATGAAAGTAATTGATAAAAGTGTTCATTCTACCAACAAATGGTCCCATGGAAAGGACCTATTTAGCAACTGAAGAAAAATCACCCACAAATAAGCAAGTTAATAATTTCAAAGATATTCAAGAAAATGTTTTTTTTTTAAGCAGCATACCTAGAATACGAAATTCAATGACTTCCAATTTGAAGGAAAAAATTGTTCTGCCCTTTTGAACAAAACCCATAGATAATGAAAAATAACATAATAATGGATAACTCCATGCCCAGCTCCCCAATTACGATAATAGATACTTGAAAACCCGAACTGAAAAGGCATTACTTAAGGAAGCAATTGAAATCTGCATTTATGGGATGTATGTAATTGAATGTCTTCATAGAGTTCTTTAAAAAGCAAAGGAGTGAATCATATCTATGAAACAAGAATACCAGCTGGTATTAAATAAGAACCTGGAGTTACCAAAAAGAAATGATAAGACATGTAGGGCATAAAATGAAGATTGTTAAAATAAGTTAAGTGATAATTTGAATGACTAACTGGAGTAAGCAGAATAGATAATTCCTGCTGGAAAATTGAGTTGAGGATTTCTTTCTTAACAAGCACTGACAGGTAAAAATATTTTAAAATAACTTTTAAAAAAGTGACTACAGAAACAGATTATAAAGATACAATCTTCTATTTAATGAGGATTTGAACAAAGAAAATTGACACAAAGAAGCCATACAGGTAGAAAATATCACTACATGTGGGAAAAAATTAAAATACTAATTATTCCCAATGAAAAAGCTCAATTACATAGGTAAATTTACTTATTTTTAAAAGTATATACATTTCAGTGAATTCTATAATGTCAAGGTGAAAGAGAAAACCTTAATATGCCAAATAAAAATGACTTTTAAAATGAGCTTTTACCTAAATGCACTCTTATTTAAATAAAGGTTTAGGGACTGAGTGTGATCAGGTGACCTTCCGTTCCTTACTCCACAGCAGCTGCGTCTCTTTTTGTGCAGTCTCTGCTAGTCGGGTCCCCTCCAGACCCAACCGGTGCCCAGCAGGCTGCTAGAGAGGTGAGTTCTGCAGGTCCCTAATGAACCAAGGGGACCTTCCATCCACGGTATCCGGGCCCAGGTCCAACGGCCCCGTATCCACTTTATCCACGGCCACCAATTAGACCTGAGGTCTGTCCCCCAGGACCTGCCGGGAGATCCTGCCCATTGCCTCAGGGGTACTCCTCCAAGGATACCCACAGTATGGCTGGCAAGGTCGACCTTAGGAGCTTCCTAAACCACAATATAGGTGGTGGAAGACCAAAGAAGGGATGACCTGGGCTCATCCACCTGCCTTACAGCCGCCTCTCTGCACCGCTCTGGTATTGCTGTCTCCTGGACGTGCTCCTCTGAGCCTGCCGGCCCTGCTGTCCTGCTGGTTCTGCTGCCACCACCCGTGGGTGTGCGTGCCTGCACCGCTCCTGATTGCTGTGCTAAAGGGCTAACTCAGCCCAGACACTTCGGCCTTCAGCCCAGGGGGATTCTAGATCAGCAGGGGTCGCTGCTGTTTAATTAGGTGACTTCGTGTTTCTAATGTACAAAATCCATTCCCTATTGGCCTTTCACAAATGTGCTAAAGTGGCTTTCCTTTCTTTTTGGCCAAAAGCTTAGTTATGAAATAAACACTTATAATTTTTAAATTATGCATTCAGGGTAGTGGCATAATGTAACATACAACTGAGTTCTCTGCTAATACCCTGTATGTTTCAGTAAATTTGTCTAAACCTCAAAAATATATATATATGTACATATATATTTAAACTTCTATTTTAAATACTTTCTGATGAGTAATAGTAGATGAAGAAAAACACATAGTGTTAACTAACTTTATAAAACTACAAAAGTAGAAACAATTAAATTAAGTATTTTATGCATATGTATATAAGTGATAAAAGGACACAGGATATTATAGGCACAGATTTTAGGATATTGGTTGTCTTTGGGGAAAAGGCAAAACAAAAGATATTAGAGAGAAAGAGAGGCCATTTTCATAACAGGACTGATTTAACATTTCCTGGGTGGGATGGTGGGTTAAACATTTCTGTTTTACTGTTTTTCCAAAATTTACATAAATATAAAGTGTAACATTTCATCCTTATCCACCATTATATAATACAATAAAAATAAAACATATATAAACAGAATCAATATAGTCTTTCAGTAGAGATTGATTTTTCAATTTTTATCTGTAACTTTAAAAGGGTAGAAGTTAATACAAAATAAAACAGAAGGTTTAAATGACATATAGCACATAAAGAAAATAAATTTATGAGTCCTGAGTTATGATCAGTATACCACCTATTATTCTGCTAAATAAGCCTCCATGATATTTCATCATGATATTAAAAATAAGTTTTTATTTACTTCCTTAATTAAAAAAATAGGGCCACGATGAAATATCGTGGAACTAGATTTAGAACAGAAAGAAGAGTACTGATATGTAAGGGAAAGGCTATTGGATTCTGTATTATACAGCTATATCTGCAATCATGAGATGCTTTGGGCCCCAGCTGCCTTACCTATGTGAAAGTAGAAGGTTGATAATCACTAATGTTTCTTCTAGTTGTATGATCCTTGATTTCAATACATGGGAAATTTAATATGTTATGAGCATTGTGGATAACAAGCTATGAACTGATTTTTTTTGCAGTCAAAACAAGATTATTTATCTGCATTATGTTCTTATATATGTTCTAATTGAAAATGTCATGCACAAACAATTTATAAAGGTAAAAAGCTTTCAAAAAATTTGCTTCTACATCTCTAGACATCATAATTAAATGTAAGACTCTGAATGTCTTTATATGTTATTCAATTTTTTACATAATACTAAGTATATTTGTCTTTTTATTTGAATTGTTTTCCTTAAATTGCCCCTTTCCTCTCTCTGGAAACCTAATATAATTTAGCTATTTTCTAAAGCTACTTTTGAGTTTCTAATTAATTTTGCATTTAAATATATTTCCCATAAAACATGGCATTTCTTATCTTACTTTGAAACATATGAAAACCAAAGTTTTAACAAAATAAAAGAAAATCCAGTGCAAAATCATACATAATGTCTATGTCAAATTATCTGTGATGTGTGTTTGTATCTTCCAAATGATGTTTAGGATTCATTTATTAGATTTATTCTTATTCTATGTTAGTAATCCCAGAGAAAGCAAAGCAATTTTTTTTCCTAAAACTTCTATGTTAAGTGGTTATTTGGTTCTTTAAAAATTTAAAGTTTTAACATACATTAGGTTTCTCAGAGTAATGTCTGTCTTACTATATGGGGTAACTAATTCTTTTAAAATACTTTCAGATTTTCCCTCTCCTGATTTCATTTCACATCACCCATACAGACTGAGGCAGATTGGTTGTAGTGCTGTTTGAAACAGAAAATGCCACATTGGCCTCAGCTTTGGGTTTAAAGCATTGAAGTCACTGAGCGCATGTTGTTGACCAGCTGCCATTTCTCCATATTTGACCTGACAGCAATATCAAGCTTTGACTTTCAGTAAAACATACATTTTCATTCAATTCAATTGTATTGATTAAGTATTGTAATGACTGACCTTTTTTTGTTTTTTTTTCATTATAAAGAAAATTGTTATCCTTATAAGATTGGTTTCATTCTATAAATATATATTTTGCAGTGTAGGTAGAGATTATGTTCTATGTGTACAAAATCAATATTGTAAAATAGTTGATCCTAATTTCTATATGAACTGCTGAAAACTGTATTTTTTATTTATTCAAATTATTTTATTGTTGTTCAATTACAGTTGTCTGTATTTGCTCCCCATCCCTCTCCCCCGACCCTCCAAACCCACCTCCCTCGGTTTTGTCCAGGTGTCCTTTATAGTAGTTCCTGAAAACCCTTCTTCCCACCGTCCTCTCCCTGCTCCCCTTCGTAACACCATAAAACTCCTAGATGAAAACATTGGCAGGAAAATCTCAGACATTGCACTCAGCAACATATCTTCATGGATACATCCCCTGAAAACAGTATTTTTAAAATTTACTATGATATCTTTTCATTTGGAGAATCGTTTATATAATTTTCAAGTCTGCCTGTGATGATAATGATAATTATAATGTACTTTAAATAAATAATTTGTTTACTTATATAAAAGTAAATGTGGTATAAACTAATAATCAATTCATTCATTAATAATTTGCCTATCTGTATAATAGTAAGTGTGTTATAAAATAATAAGAATTAGAAGGAACAGAAGAAACAAAGCCAGACACAACACATTTTTAACTAAGTAATGCAATCGATGTCATAAATCGTGCTTTCTTGTATGTTTTCATCATACCCTTCAACCCTCACAGTTACCCAAGATTTAGGTAAGGTCTTCTGTGAGTTGTCATGTTCTCTCTCACCTATTCGACACTCGCCTTCGTAAATGGATTCCAGAAAACACAAACATGGAAACACATACACATATTTTATTACCTATATGATATAATTAAGCTAGTGACCTGGAGCGATTATGACATTGCTTTCACTATTCAGTAAGTCATGAAGTAATGAATATCATGAGATTGATAAATGAGACTTTTTCAAATACATTTTTCACATACCTGCATCACTATACTTTTTTTTTCATTTTTCTTAGGACATTAATTTAATGTCTGTTATATTAAAATGGAAATGAAATTAACATTCTTTGGAAAAAACAGTTTCAATGTGGATGTTTTGGCATGAATAATAGATATTTTGTGGCCTAAAAATATGTATTTTAGAAAATTTTACCAAACATTGTATTGGGTTATGTTTGTTGTTTAAACCAATGTGATTTCAAACTCTGTTCAGGGATTACTTCTAGCAACTGTTTTAGCTGCATTATCTTGATGTAACTTCCAAGGAAATAGAAACTCTGTTTTCCTCTTGATTCCCCTGCAGAGTCTTTGGCAGACAACATGAGCGCTATAATCTACTATGAAGCAATGTTGTATAAATGATGTTTACCTGCATACATTTTTTATGGCCATTGGAGGCTTTGATTCTGAAGGGAACCCATTTCCCTTTTACCCTGGGATCTTTTTTTCATTGTGATTAAACAAAGGCCTTCTCAGGAGCACAGCTGAATAAAAGAATTTCTTGGGCCTCTGTCACATCACGCAGATGATGACAGACCCTCATCTATTTCAGGAACGGACTTGAAACTAGCCACAGGTGATTTCCCTTCCGTGCTGAAGGGCACAGCAGACATTGTGTTTCCCACAACAGCTATCTCTAGCTTTTTTATTTAACTCACTGACAGAAAACCAAGGAAAAGCTTAAGATTTTAAAATATAAGCAGACACACTTTTTAAACGGAAGGTCAGATAGTTCTATTTATCTTCAAACCACATTTCAACTAGCATACTAACCTATATTATTGATTTTATGAAGAAATTTGCATTGCTTACTCACCTATAGTATGAAAATAGAAATGGATAGGTGATATAGACAGTTGGATGAATAGATAGATAGGCGATAAATGCAAAGCAATATACAGCTGAGTGGGCAAAATACTAGGAAGATGAATTTCTAAACTTTATTAAAATATCACTCAACCTATTCCATATATGGCAAACAGTGTTGCTGAAGCAACGGTTCAGAAAAAAAGAAAACTGTCAAATTTAATGTGTATAGGATTTAGTAAGTCCTATATGCATTCAAGTTCCCAAGAGAACATAAAAATAATACTTCAAAATTCATCATCAACATCAGCATCATCAAAATTTAGTAGATTCTCAACATGCTGGGCATGCTTCTGTATTTTTGCATACACTCGGGCATTTATTCAGTCTCACAGTTCTTTAAGGGAGTAGCAGAGGGCAGAGATGTTAAGTAACCAGCAAAAGGTCACAAAGCTGGGATATGTGATTTGTAATACAACATCATTTCGTTGCCTTGTGAGCAAGGGCATCACTCATGATTTATATCTTGTCATTTCCCTGGCTGGATTTGTTTATCTTAAATATTTGGTATCAAAGTCTTACATTGCATCTAACAACATGAACTGTTTGTTCTCAAATTCTGTCCATTAGAGTACCATTTCTAAGTGACACTAATAAGTATTGCATCATCAGAAAGTATTTGAGAAGCATTGTATTGAAGAATTTCGATGCTTCTGTAATACTTCTTTATTACAGAAATAAGCTAGGTACTAATATGTGCAGTGATTCACACAGAACAGCAAGCAGTCTCCAATCGTATTTGACCATGGCAGTACCTGTTTTGTTATTTTAATAAAACACATTGTTTTCTTCATGAATCAGCGTTCATTAGTTTTATAATTTTATGAAATATTGACAAAACAATATGAAGCACAAAGAGTGGGTTATTTTGCTCTATGTCACTTATTTCATCTAAAGTATGGCCACAGATACTATACAAAACTAAGGAAGTCATTCACTTCACTTAATATTTATGTATATATGTATGTTCATAGGTATGTGTGTGTGTATATGTACATATACATATATGCAAGGTAGGCCAGTATAATAAACTAGTGGAAACAGTCCACCACTATATGAGAAAAAATGAATTCTAAATATTTTCTTCCATTAATGTTAATTAATATAACCTATCATGCCTTCCTCTTGAAGAGTGAGATGCATTACTCAGTCCTCACATATCTCTATGTCATATTGAAATAAATAACGTAAACATGAGGTCCACACTCTGATGATAATATTAAGGAAACAATATATAATTCTAAAAGTGTATGTTTCAGAAGTTGTTTGGGCATTCAATAACTTATTAACTTATCTAATAAATAATTTTCACCATTTATGCTATAGCTTCTACTGTGCAATGATGCAAAAAGACAGATGTATAATTAGAATGAAAATTAAAAATTAGAAATATTTTTATGCTTAACATTTTTTGATATACTTCTATTTATACAAGTATCACTACTATTGAAGATTAAAATAATGGTTACTATTTCTTTAGCACTTACATTCAAGACTCTGACAGAGAGTACACAATAAAGGTTAAGAGCATACACTTTGAGTCAAAGTGTCAGTATTAGAGTCAGATATGCATTTTTATTAGCTGTGCAAGCATGATCAAGTTAATTCACCTCTCCACACATTGATCTCCTCACCTATTATATGAGAATAATAACAGAGCCCTACTGAGAAATACATGAAATGATACATTTACATTTTTAAAATTATCAACTGAAAATTAGTAAGCATTCAATTAATGTTAGGTATTATTTACACCAGTAGTCTTCTGAGTTTGTTAATATACCCTCTAAAAGATTTCAAAAGCTTCCTTTGTATTTTTTAAAATTGGTGAAATTTTTTAAGAATGTAATTAAATTTGTAGTTATATGCAGAAGTGGATAAGTTAAATTTCTGAATATTATTAGAAATAACAACATTGGAAATTTGAAAGGAAGCTGTAAATGTTTGCAATATCAATGAAATCTCATTGCATTTTGATACCTTACATCATCCTTAGCAAAATAAACAAGTTATTTAGAAAATGATTTTGAATGAACAAGTGCATAGAAATGGAAACTGAGTATAGCCATTCCAATCAATCTCTGAACTCCAAGGTTACACACCAAATGTTATATAATAACCTATCATCAGCCTGTATCCATATCAACCCATCACCTGGGAGCTGAGACGCAGCCTTCCTTTGAGTATGTTGAAACAGATGAACATATAAATAAAAAAATCAACAACTTCAAATCCACAACTACATGCCACCTTACGTTCTAAGAATTTAAATGGTGAAAATCTCTCAAAACAAAGCAGACTTCCACCTGTTTAGTCCATAAATCTATTTATCTATTAATGTATGAAACTAACAGTTTTTGATTGTTTACACCTTTTATTATTCTTCATAAGAGAAATTTGAAAGGCTATAAAGTTTTGCAGTTGCAAAACTGAGAAAATTCATGAATAAATTTTGTATTTATATATGAATCGATGTGTTTATTGAAATATTACACATTTATTTTGCATTTTATATTAAATATGGTTATTTAAAAAACATTAAAATTTCACTATATATGAACTCTCAGAAATAAAAGATATATAGCCAATTACTACTGAAGATGGAACACTTATACGAATATTAATTAGTTGATAACTATAAAAAAGTCCAGCACATTTGTGTATCATGAAAACAATAAATAAACATTGAGTCCCCAGTATATCCCAGATACTTAGCTACTATTCTAAGTTCATATATTACCTAAAATTCCTTGGGTCTCAGGCTAGTATTTTGTTTGTTTCCATCGCATTGTGTGGTGTCGTGACTGAACCTAGGAGAGCAACTTCTATCAAAAAGCATTTCGAGCCCTGGCTGGCGTAGCTCAATGGATTGAGCGCAGGCTATGAACCAAAGCATCGCAGGTTCGATTCCCAGTCAGGGCACATGCCTGGGCTGCAGGCCACGGCTCCCAGCAACCGCACATTGATGTCTCTCTCTCTCTCTCTCTCTCTCTCTCTCTCTCTCTCTCTCTCTCTTCCCTCTCTAAAAAAGTAAATAAATAAAATATTAAAAAAATTTTCATATCCTATGAAATGGAGTGGAAAATTAGAAAAGTTTTCTAAATAGAATTAATAACCTTAGGTCTTGCTTGTCTTTGAAGAGATGTCTCCAAACACGTTTTCACATCACTGCCGTTCCCGTCGCAGTGGCTCTGGTCAAACTTCCCGGGAAACATGGCCAAAAATGGCTAAACACCTCCGCCAGATAACCTGGAAAAGGAAGATTTTGGAATAGTTTTAGAGTTTTATTTATATCTCTCATTTTTCTCAAAATCTTCTGCTTCTTATTTATATTTGCTTATCATCCTTTGTGACATTCAATTACATTTTCTATTATTGTCTCTAGTCATGGACACCTAGCATTTATTTTGATTGATATCTAGATCTTGTCTGAATTTCAAATTTTACTTTGACCTTCATTTGAGTTTTATAAATATCACTCTCTTGGGAGACCTTGCTTTTGCATTATTAAAACTTTTTTTAAGTGCCATCTTTAGTAACTCTTTACTTTCCCATAGTTACTAATCAGGTCAATTTATATCACATAATACTTTCTAAGTATAAATATATGCTTAAATGCATATGACTTATAAAGAATAACAACCCAAGAAAAAAGAATAATTGCTTGGAAATAGTTTTCTTTCCTGCTATTAAGTTAATCAAACACAATGATCATTACACTGAGGTGGCTCTCATACACTGGCAGCCTATAGAAGCCAACCAAAATCTACTCCTGTAAAGGTCTCAATGTTACAAAGTCAAAACCAATGGGCAACTAGTCACTAAAAACAAAATTGACTTTAAACTATAGCCAACCAATAATTTCCCTTCTTGCCTTATGTTTTTTTTTTCCATAAAAATCTATCACCACAGTTCCTCTTGGTGGACCATTCCTACTACCTTTAGGTTGATAATGCCCTATCAAGTGGATTTTTGCTCAAAGAAACCCTTAACATTGTAATAAGCCTCAATTTGACTTTTAACACTATATTTGGTGAACATTTAAAAGAAAGAGCTGTTTTTTAAAAATCTGGGACTTTATATTGATATCTTAAAATTTTAACCTTGTTTTAGAATTTATTCTAATAAAATGCTACATGCTGTGTACTATCATTAAAAATGCTTGAACTTTGCTTAACAAACATTTCCTTAATGTTTTAAAAAACATACATGAATTTTTCAAACAAAATATGTATCTTCTTCCTATGTTGTGTGGCTCTTTTAAGTGGTGGTAGGATAATAGAGACTAAAGGTACAATAACAAGATACTGGGTATTTGAAGTAATTTATTTGAACCTTAATTTTCTCTTTTTTTAGAATAGTTGCATGGCCTAAAATTCCCATTCTACTTGAAATGTTAGATATTATTATTATTTTGATTATGGGCCATTTAAAAGAGTAACAACTTTTCTGAGTCCTACAGAAAATTTATTTTTTAGGGAAACTTTAATTAAGATCATGGCATAAGTCACAGCAAGTTTGCAGGCTGCTGTCATGGAATCTAAAATAACTTAATTATTAATCCATCAAACAAACATATGTGAAAACTGAAAATAGAAGAAGTTAAGCAACTTGCCCAATATGACAGAACTAGACAATGGGGGAGATGAAAATCCAAACCTATGTCCCTTGTCTTTGTACTCAGGAACAAATACTTAGAGTCATGAAATGATGTATCTCCTGCTTTGTCTTTGGGAGGCAAACCTTTCATTCCTTTTATATAATGTCATATAAAAATGGCATTCACTCCTTAAAACTTGGATCCAGTTCCTGGAAAGAAGTCTTTTAAGTAAAGGCTAAAATGAAAAAAAAAAAAAATTCACCAGTTGGACCTACATATTACTTAGAAAAAATTACGGAAGAAGCTCTTAAGAACACACAAAAAATGTTTTTTGGCACATTGTAAATAAAGATTAAAAGTTTAAAATGTTCTGAAGAACAAATAGCCATCTCTATTTCAAGAAGATTTGGTAACAATAAATGAAGAACAACCAAATGAAGATGCAAAGTTGATTTATTTAGAGCTTCCTATAGCAAGGAAGTCATCCACCTTCATGAGTTGTGGCGGAGGCTGAGAGGCAGGTGGTGGAGCGGAAAGGCTTCATAATGGTGAAAGGTTTCCTTTTCATGCTGGTTGAAGAATGGTGGCATGGGGAAGCCAGAGCTGTGCTAACTAGCATAGGAGAAGCCTGTGTGACTAGTTAGGGGTGCATATTTGGCTTGCTCTGGTTGGTCCTAAAATGCAAGTACAAACAAAATTAGGGAAACTGTTAATTAGGAACAATTATGTTAAAGAAGTTACTGTTCCCCTTCCTGGGTTTTCACTAGAGATAGCAATCTGGCTTCCTGCAAGTCTGACTCATAGCAGACTGGTTTCTTGGGTTGTTTGTTGCAGACAGGAGGTTTGATTTCACAGGCAGGTTGCTGCAGGCTGTGGGTGAAAGTGCTGTGTCGATATGTGGCCTGGCAATTGTCCATTGGCATTAATATATGCAGTCTCTTGATTAACAAACAGGTAACCTTGTTGCAGAGCACTCGTAAAATGCATCATGCTTAATTTCTATGCTGGAAATTTAAGTGAAGATAATTTTGGGGGTGCACATTTTTATTATTTTCACATTACTAAAATAATATCAGATTAATATTTAAGATATTCTGATAACCCTGGAGTATAAATTGCAAAAATACAACCTACACAAATATATAAACCACAAAAGAGAATAAAGAAAAATAGTTATTTCCATAATATGGGAAGTATAAACAGGACCTAGGTTTGAAAGACATGTGGGGAAAGTTTTCAAAGAGGGAACAGAACAACCACTTTTTTAGAATTTATTTCAGAACTACACATGTTCTATAACTACAGCCATAATATTTGTTGATTATTTAATGATATTTTAGGGTTAATATCTACCACATAATCTCTGAAAAATAGTTTATCAGAATGTCAATAAAATATCGATTTATAGTTACCCATATAATGCTAGAATGTGATAATACCTCTAAATTATCTAAATAAGAACTTGTTTTTAACCCTGTATAAGGGTTTTGATTGCAGTAAATCAGAGCCTGTAAAGGGACTCAACTGTAAATGTATTTGGAAGTCATAAATTTAATCCATAACATCACAATTTATCACATTGATGACTTGGCATCAGTTAACCTGAAACTGACATTTTATTAAAAAGTTGTAGAATCATGATGATTTGTCTATCCAATATTTATTCTTATTGAGAACCATGAACATTTTAGGAAAAAGTTGGATAATCTGCATTAAGTAATCTAGGCATTCTATAAATAGCCTATGGTTGTTGGAACTATTTAGCAGAAAGATCAGCTCATCCAAAGCTAAAGACTGAGATTGTCAAAATATAGCAAAATGTATTTAAATATAACCTGGATATTTACATCATTTTTCGATAAAAATGTTTTGGGGGATAGTGGTAGTGGGAAAATGGAGACAACTGTATTTGAACATTAATTAAAAATGATTTTAAAAAGAACAACCAAACTAAAAAGCGTCTGCACAACTAAAGAAAATATCAACAGCCTTGGCTGTTGTGGCTCAGTGGATTGCATGAAGGTTTACAAACCAAATGGTCACTGGTTCCATTCCCAGTCTAGGTCACATGCCTGGATTGCAGGCCAGGTCCTGAGTAGGAGGGAGCACCTGAGGCAACCACACATTGATGTTTCTCTCTCTCTTTCTCCTTCCCTTCTCCACACAGCATGGGTGGAACAGGAGAGCATTATGCTAACTGAAATAAACCGGGAGGTGAAAGCCCTGCCTTATTTCACCTATGATACAGACACCGGCCCCCAGTGTCTGCGTCATTATGGATGAAATTAGACATTCACACAGACTACTGAGTCCGGTGGAGGATAAGAGACAGCAAGGCTTTTCTCTCAAAGGGAGCAAAAACCTTGGCCCTCGCTGTGACAGGCCTTTCTTGGGTTTTTCAGCACATTACATTATGGTCCTCATTTACTACGCCCAGGTTTGCTTTAGGTGGTTACCTTTTACAGAAAACAAAGGAGCCAGTGCTGCTAATCACATCACAGAAGAAGGATGTTTGCAAATGAAAAGGCGAAAGTGGTTGAACTGGTTATACTCAGCCTTGGAAGGTTTAGCACAGAGCTTAGGAAGTTACTTTGCAGTAAATGTCCTCAATTCAGGGTGAGGGAGTTTTTTAGCAAAAGTAAGACTCAAAGCAGCCCCTGCCCATGGGCGTGGGTCCTGTGCATCTCTGAGTGGGAGCTGGGCCCACGCCACGCAGAATGGTCTCCTACACACCTGTAAATCATTCGGTGATTTCATATGATATCACCTATAAGCGAAACCTAATCAACCAAACAAATGAGCAAACTGGAATCAGAGATATCAGAGATTTGGAAATAAAGGACAGATTGACTGTGACCAGAGGGAAGGTGGTAGGGAAATAATGAGGAAAAGAAGGGGAAAGGCAAGCAAAGGAACACAAATGGAAGACTCATAGGAATGGACAACATGGGGGATAGACTGTGGGAATGGGGGGACTAGGGCAGAGGTGAAAAAAGGGGGAAAAGTTGGGACAAGTGTAACTGAATAACAATAAAAAAATCTAATGTTTCTTTAAAAATGAGACAGAGCAGCTTAATGCTATATCACTATACATATAGTATCAAAAATAGAGAGTCAGGATCAGCAAAGACTGACTGGCTGACCACATACGCCATCATTTTGTTATCCACATTCACGTCACACAGAGCAAATTAATGAAATACTAAATTTAGCATAATTTAGTGGTTTGTGACTTTAAATGCTATCACAACACTAAAATACACACATTTTAAATGTGCATTAAATTATTAACTTATTTACATGAGATGTTTTAGTGTGAGTTGATATATGTCAAAATCTTTCAAAAGAAACAATTTTATCTACACTGACATAATTATTAATTTTGCATGTTTTCATCATTTCAATCTCTAAACTAATTTCAAAAATGGCTCTTTTGGCAACACACATCCTAGTAAAGAAAACATTCACATTTCAAGATGTTACTTTGTAAATAACTTGATTTAATGTTATTGTTTTAAGAGAACATCTTTATGTAATGAAAATACTGTCCTTGTAATCACAAGCAAGACATCATGTTAACTAGGACAGCAATAAAATAGGAATCTGGGCTTTCATCTTACTTTTCTCAACTTCACTGGCTGCATTCAATATTCTAGAATGAAGGATAATAATTTTTATTAACACAAATTTTGTGAGAAAATATGTTTAACCCTCAATATTTTCAAAATAAGTTGATATAAAATAATAATTAGAATACTGATATTCATGGAATTTTGCTTCCCACATTTGTCAGATTTATATAACATATTGGGAAAAAAAAAACATATGCAACATTCTCATAAATAAGCAATTCTGGAGGAAATTGCCACTTCAGAAGAGAACAAAAATACTCAAAGTGTTTAAGTGCTATATTTAAATTCCAGGTATAATTATAACACAAGGATGATAGAAAATTACACAAATTATTAGAGAATCCCACATTGATCTCTAAACATCAATATAATATATTTCTATAATTTGATTATAGTAATTAAAAGAAAAAGAAAAATATTATTTTACATAGGTCAAAATGTGACCTGATAAATTTTTAATTCACCACATTAAAAATGTCATTTGTACATGTCAGCTGTTTAAGGCTGCCTTAACGAAAACCAGAAACAAAGTAATGGTGATATGTAGAAAGGTTTGCAATTTTGCTTATTATTTTATTTTCATTGTGAAGTTTTTATATTAAAAGGATTAATAATGAGAGTTGTTTCAACCAAACGATAGGTCTATCAAATTTCTTAAAAACGTAGTTTTCAAAAAAACATGCATTCCCTCTTTTCAAAGGATATGCTATATGGACTTTTCATTTGCATATAGAGCTAAGTCAATAATAACTCTGTCTCTGTAATAGTTTTAAAAATCAAAACTAAAATAATGGCTAAAATCTTGTCTAAAACATTATTGCTTCTTTCTTTAGGCCAAGTTAACCAAAGTTTATTCAATTGTTTTGTAGATTTCCAAAAGATGTGACTAGGTTTCCCATAGTCATAGGCTATAATCAATGATCTTTAAAAAACTGAGGTAGGCTTTATTATATATATATATATATATATATATATATATATATATATATATATATATATATTTAACAATAAATAAACACAACCTTTACAGGGCTCCGGGATACCTCAATTAAAAAAGCATTTATATTTGTTTAAAATGATTTGTCTACCCCATAGCCCAAGATGTTCTCTTAAAACAATAATTCAGCAAAAAAGCAATAACACAATAAGCATTAAATAAATTAACAAGTCAATAAATAAGGTGGCCTTTCACAAAATTTTTAATTAAAGCTTTTCAGTTGTAAACACCACAATTCCCTGTGCATAATTAAGCAAAAAAAAAAGTTCTGTGAGAGTGATCAGGCAGTGCACAACATTTCCTGGGAACTAGAGAGTGTCTTAAAAATGGTTCAGAATCTAGTCCAGCTTCTGTTCCAGGCAACAGAAACTGCTCTTTTACAGGCAGATAGACCAATTCACACATGAAAACATAAATATACTCTCCAAGAGTTTTCCTCTTGACCCTGACACCACTGTTCTTAGTAATTAAAGTTTTAGATATTTAAATTATTGTCTAAGTTGGGTCACATGCTTTTCTAAGGAAAGAAGATATTTGCCACTTTTGCCTGTCCATAATTTACTTGATTTCCCAAATACCTCCCTGATTACCATTGGAAGTATTACCTCTCTACAGGAAGCACTGTATTTAAGTCAGCACCGCCACCCTCACCCAGATAACCTCCCATTTAACTGGACTGCTCATTTCACGATTCAGACTCCCTGTGGTGTTTTGAATGCTGAAGTAATGGCAAAGGGGAGAAATCATAACGAGAGCCATGCGCTGGGGCAGAGTAATTTTTGAGGTGTGAAAAATCTGGCCTTTGAACAGAGGATGCTGTTTTTATAGTTTCAAATTATTTAAAAACAAAAGAATAGCAAAACATATGCAGTAGTTCCCCTGTATCTGCTATTACCCTTTCTGTGGTTTCAGTTAACTAGAGGTCAACCACCATCTGAAATACTAAATGTAAAATTCTGAAGGTCAAAAATTCATCAGTTTTAATTTGTGCACCACTCTGAGTAGTGTGATGAAATCAGGAGCCATCCTGCCCCATCTCTGTCAGGGTGTAAATCACTGCTTTGTCCAGGATATCTGTGCAGTGTGTGTGTCCCACTTATTAGTCACTCTGTAGCTGGCTCTTTATCAGCTCAACTGTCACAACATCATAGTATTTGTGTTCAAGTATCCCTTATTTTATTCAGTGTCTCTAAAGTGCAAGAGTAGTGATGCTGGCAGTTTGGAAATGCCAAATAGAATCAGTAAAGGGCTCCACTTAGCAATGAAAAGGTAAGTATGTACCTAGTTTATAAATTAAACTTTATCATAGGTACGTATGTATAGGAAAAAAGACACAGCGTATGTAGGATTTGATACCTTCTGTGGTTTCAGGCAGCCAGTGTGGGTCTTGGAACATATCCCTGTGGGTAAGGAGGAATTATTGTGAATATATACAATTTTATTTTCTATTTTCATGTGTATTTCTGCTTGTATTCATACATTTATATTAATTTATTTTGAGTAATTTTTCCATTTATTTCTGGATTCTGACAATTTGAAAAAGTAAACACATGTTTTGATCCAAAATGTGATGATCATTTCCTCTTCCTTCATTCCCACATTTTATGTGCTACTTACTGGCTGCCTTTATTATTTTTATTTTTTCCTCAGGTTACACAGTTCTGAGATGAGATAATGATACAACTATAGGAGAAATATGAAATAAAACAAACTCCTTGATATGACACATTTGAGGTTCACCAAGATTATTCCCACTAAATATCATTCGATTTGTTTTTCAATGAATTTCTTCAACTTTACTGATCAGAGATACCCACTTAACCATCTCAGTTAAGCAAAGCTGCAAATCATTAAATACATTTCTCACTCCATAATTATCAGAAAGGGGCACATGAACCAAGCCTGACTGATTAAATGTTCTTAGCTGCAAAAACTACTCCTCCAGTTCATTTTATGTCTGTATTACCCTGGCAACAAACTAGACAAAACATAACACAAAATAAAAATTGCAGATGCATATCTATCATGAAATTGACAGAAAAAAAATGTAACAAAATAGGAGATAATGAAATCTAACAATATAAAAGGGATAATTTGGCATCGACACATGGTTTTATTTTAGGATTGTTTTAAAATTTAGTCAGTGTAGATTTGTGTGCCCTGCCAAGATTGAGTATTGTGGTTTAGAATTACTTAATAACAATTTAAAAAATTGGAAGTATATATGAAATAACTTTTTTCAGACATCGGGCAACAGATGGTACAGGATTACGATCTTTGACAGAAGGCATGCATCAGAAGTGAGCCCTAAAATGTCTGGGAGCAAATTTTAAAGCATGAGTCTTAGAGAAAGAACTAGAAAGAGGCCTAAATGTTTTATTGTTTTGAGCCACCAAAGTAGGCTTTTGGAGAGGGAGAAACATCTAGAAGTTTTTCATTAGAGTTCCTTAAAGAGAAAAGTATGTAAAGAAAGCACATTAGAAATTTGCCTAAGTCCCTTTGTATATTGGACTTAATACCAACCTGTGTGCATAGCGTGAAAGTCTGTGAGGCCAATAACATGAAAACTGCAAGAGAGATCTATCTTCCTAGGGTCCTCTAGACTGAAAACTAGCCAGAGCTCAACCAAAAGTCAGTTAGGTTATAGAGACCTTGCTGCGTGAATAGATAGAAGACTCGAGTAGGGTCATATCATAATCTAACAGCCAAGATAAGCTTTAAAGACAAGACAATATTAAACACATTATCTTAAAAATTTTCAAAAAGCCTCAATTAAATTGATCTGCAATTAACTACCCAAACAAATTTTAAATATTTAAAAGGATTTTAGTACAATCCAATGTTCAACAATACATTCACAAAGTCCTCTTATCATAAACTATTTATCAGCAAGTGGGGTACATCTAAGGAATATGAGGATGGTTCAGCTTGTGAAAGTTAGTCCATGTAATTTACCACATGAACAGATTTAAAACACACACACACACACACACACACACACACACATTTGCTGAACTCTCAGGTGCAAAGATTGTGTGAGGTAACAATTACAAAATTCTCAACAAATCAGAAATAGAAGGGAGACATTAAAATCAAATGCAGGGAATCAAAGAAAAACTTACAGAAACCATCATATTTGATTATAAAAGACTGAATGCTATCCCCCCAAAACCATGGGATGAGATGGTACGCATTATTTATCCTAGTACTTATAATTAAGATGAATCATCAAGACTGCACTTAAACTAGCCCGAGTAAACAGCATGCTTTCCAAACTGTCAAGGTTTGGATGGGTTAGTATTTAGCAGCTGACAGAGACTTTTTCAATGCAGCTACGAAGAGATGAAGAAATGGGAGCATCAGAAAGTCAATGGAGAAGTCAGTGAAGCCCAGGTCTAATCCATGCAGTTACCCTTTCTGTGTGAATCACAGGTGAAGCTTATCAATATGCAAGAGCACATCTATGCATATTCAAGCAAACGGTACATGTGATATAAATCTTCCCACTTATCTGTCTGAGAATCAGTCTTGGTGAGGTTCAACATCTCCACAGGACATCAAGAGCAATCTCCACTGATTACATTTTCTCCATAATTCATTCTCTCTGAAATTATAAAGAGTGGAATGCAAAGAAGTTACTATTTAGCTTTTTGCATACTGTTTACTTTTACCTTAATATCATAATAACATACCAATATTTGAGGGTATACATCTTGATATAGGTGCATTTTACCAATACCTATTGTTATATTTTACTACTTTTTGTTACTTTTGTACAGAAGAAAACAAGTTATTTTAGTGAAATTATGTTTTTAAAATTTTTATGATGGTTAAACTCTAATCTTCAATGAATATTTATCTTCCTAAAAAAATCTGACTTATTCTGAAAACTTATTCCCCAGCAATTTATAATCTCTAAAAGCAAGGGCATGTTATAAATATAAATAACTGTAGAAAAAGAAGTAATTTTAGCTCTAATGTGGTCCACTCTCCATACTTTACAAATTAGGAGAGTCAGGGTCAGAGAGATAGGGTATACTAGTTAATATTCAATGGTTAATATTAGTTTTATATTAATTTTAGGTTATTTTTAACTTAACAGATGAGAATTAATGTCTTGAAAGTACAGTTTAAAACAATTGATGTAATAAAAATAAATTTAAATAGGCTCAAAATGAGGAAGAAATACTGTAAATATTTATACATTGATGAATATAATTATGCAGGCATACAATATAAACATATACAGTCAAAAGTTAAATTGAACAAGTGATTATTTCCTTACATACAATATGGAATTAATAATAATTTTAAAGAGTTTTCTAAATTAGCCACGGTATTTTAGGAGAGATATTTAATTTGTTTAATCAAGGATATACTTAGGAATTAGACAATTTTAAAATAACATACGGCATTTTTCAATCCATGATATAATACTCATTTCATTCCAGGCTTGTAGATTTTCTTTGCCAATTAAATGGGAAGCTTTTTAGATTACATTTATAAACTCTTATGTCTACAGCTAAATGTTGCTTCTTTTCTTAAGGCCTCACGCGGATCCCTCATGTGCTTCATGCCTATTGAACTCATCTACTTAATGGTTTTCTTTTCTCCTATAAATCTACATCCTGGTCTTATTTCAAAATGGTAATGACCCTCTCAATTTTATTTCATCTTGAAAAGAATTAACTAAAACATTTTAACATTCAAGCCGGACAAGATTATAATTAGATATAATTTCAGCTACTCTCAAATAGATGATCCCATTTTTACAGGCATTCATAAACAAGACTCAAGAAGTAGCACACAAATATTTGATAATGGGTAAACTGCAATTTAATATGGACTAGAAAGTACTAACAATGACAATATTCATATCTTATGAACCTGTACGTGGACCCACAAGCTTCTCCTCACAAGTAACTATACTTAACTATTTATTTCATACAAACTTCCAATAACCTTCCCTGACTATGAAGAAAGTGGGGAGTGAATATTACAATGAATTTCTATAACACTGTTTGACCACAGTGTCTTCTTAGGAAACTTGGGGGTTTCAAAACCAGACGAATGATTTAGGAAATTGGAAAAATATTCTTCAGTAATTAGTTATTCTGTACTGAAGAATATACTCATTCTTCAGTGATGAGTTCTTCCAAGGTAAATAGGGAGCAGTTAAAATACAAGAGGTTTAAAATAAATAAATCATATGTGTGTGTAATTGTTACTGTTTAAATACCTATAGAATAAAAAATTACATGGAAAGAGGAGTAGAAAAATGGGGTAGGAGGAACTACACAGATTTACCTGGACAACACTGCAGGTCTCTTTCCAGTTACATCATGATGATCAATATTCATAGTTGTTCACTAGAAGTATTTCTGATTTTGTTTATTTTGAAGTGCTTTGGCCCTCACTGGTGTGGCTTAGTGAACTGACCACTGGACTGAAACATGAAGAGTCACTGGTTTGATTCCCAGTCAGGGCACATGCCTGGGTTGCGGGCCAGGTCCCCACTTGGGAGCACTCGACAGATAGCCACACATGGATGTTTCTCTCCCTTTCTCCCTCCCTTCTCCTCTGTCTAGAAATGGATAAATAAAATCTTTAAAAAAATAATAGTTTGTAAATTATATAGAGGAAAATGAGCTTCTATTATTGCCATTCAAAATTCCTGGCTAATGGTGCCTACTGGTTTAAAGTCTGTCAGTTTAGTGGTATGTCTCCTTACTATTAACTCCACTGCTCCCTCATACACCGAATCATAGAATTTGACATAATTCATTATTAGTAAGATATATATGTTTATATGTATATAGTAAAATCTATATTTCAAATTTATAAATATGTTTTTGAAAAATACATATGTAATTAAAACTAAGAAAGCAATTCACATTCCAGAATACTGGTCATTTTCCAAGACACAGACATAATCAATTGTGTGCTGTCAATAAGACTGAAAGGGAAATAGTAGATAAAGAGAAAAAAGAGGAACTCAGAGTGAGAAAAAAATGACCCAATTTTCATTAATCATCAATAAATAAAAATAAAAGTAATGTTGCAAGTATACATGGTGACAAGAATATATTTACAGTTATTGCACATTATATTTCTATTTAAATAGTTATTGAAATAATACTTTATTTATCTTTTTCTCCTTGAAGTAAAGGTACTCTGACCTTGAGGCTATGTGTTTGATACAATCATACTGAAAACACATAGTGATACTCTCAGGAGTCAATGGTTTAAAGGTTTCATATCTCCTAGAGAACAATAACAGCTTTCTAAATAAAAACTTTCAGTATTCACCCTCAGTATTTTAGAAGTTTGTATGTGTATATATGTATATGATGAGATATGAAGCTTAAGATACAGATTTGCACATGTTTATGCCCTCAGTATTTTCATAGCAATAATTTAATGATAAAACTCTAATATTTACAAATGGTTTTCTATATTTTATTTGAAAATTTAAGTAATTTTAACATAATAATTCTTTTGGTATTCAAGAGAAAAGTAAACTATGGGTAATTAAAATTTTGATAGAAATCTTATACCAAATTATTAATTTTCTCTTTAAATGCTTGGTAAAATTTTTCTATCCTGCCCTGGCTGGCATAGCTCAGTTGATTGAGCGCGGGCTGTGAACCAAAGCATCGCAGGTTCGATTCCCAGTCAGGGCACATGCCTAGGTTGCAGGTCATGTCCCCCAGCAACCCCACATTGATGTTTCTCTCTCTCTCTTTCCCTCTCTAAAAAATAAATAAATAAAATCTTAAAAATAAAAAAGATTAGGAGAATATCCATTTGTCGGGGCAGGTGCTTTAAAAAAAAATTTCTATCCTAGAACAAATATACTATATTTAAAATAGACTTTAAGGTCATAGAGTCATCTATCTGTTTAATAATTACTTATAAAATGTTTACAATATGCTAGCCACCATTCTAAGTGCTGGGAAAAGTAAAGAAAACTTTGCTTTCATAAAGTTTATATTCCACTAGTAGAGACAGAAACCAGTTCTCAGCAGATCAAAGATCAACCAGATTCTTTACTTGTGTTTTCAAAATTGATTTTTTAAATTTTTTCTTTCTTTTTTGATTTAGTCTTTATTGTATTTTTTTCCATCACCACTTAGTCCCCTTACACCCTTCTGCCCCCAGCAATCACAATGTTGTTGTCCATGTTCAGAAGTCCTTTTTCCTTTTCTGCTCTTTTGTTACATCTGGATTTTCACTCTTAGCATGAAAAGATTTTGCTAATAAGTGACTGTCATGTCATTCTTTTCATTTATATATTTTCATTTCATTTATTGGAGTTACATTAATCAACAAAACTATACAGTTCCCTGGTGTAAAATTCTATAATAAACCATCTACAGATGGCATCGTGTACTTACCATCCAAAGTCTAGTCTCCTTCCATCACGTTATCCCCAGTTTACCCTACTCTACATGCCCCATCACCCTTCCTTCTGGTAATCACCACACTCTGGTCTGTGTCCACGAGTTTTTCATATCATTCTTAATTATACAAAGTAATATGCAAAATTATTGTATGCATTGCAGTCAAATGTTCATAAATAATCTGAATCAAAGTATGTTTATATTGTCTTCACAGAGGTTTGATATAGAGGCAGAATAGGTAAAAATAGTGAATGCATTTATTTTTTATGTTTAAAATATTTCTTGATGAATTGCCATTTACCAAAACTGATAATAAGGTTTGATATTTTTCTTTTGTAGAGCATATGTTGAGGGATAGATAAACTAACAATAATTATGAAAATAAAAGCTTATTATAGATATCTTAAGTGAAAAAAGAGAGGAAACTGTTTCAAATAAGAGCATACAATAGGAAACATTCTTAGTATCACAAAATATCAGAGAAAAGATGTGTGACTAAGTGACTTTGAATTGAACCCATAATTAGCAAGTGTTAGTTATTAAGTTTAAAGACTAGGGAATGACAATAATGGGTAAAAAAATAAAAACAAATTTCTGCAAAAAACACTGAGTCCAGATGGGATTTGTTTGTTGCTTATTAGGAATTTAAAACAAAATAGTACCCCTTATTTCACAATGCAATGATACGATTTCCAAGCGGTAGACAGAAACCAGATAATTTGGAGATTTTTTAGGCTATAGCAAGGATTTTTGAAATTTATCTTAAAACTAAAAAGCTGTCAGAGAGCACTGTCAAGCAGAGATTGGTAATTTTGTCTCACTGTCCAAAAAAAATATTACATTGGGTATGCTATAAAACTTCATTAAAGTTGAAAAAATAGATATATGGAAATAAGTTGGGTGGTTGTTGTTGCAATAGTACAAGAAAAATTACCATTAAAACTTGAATCAGTGATAGTGGGAATCAATAAAAATCTGTACATAAAAGGAAAGAGTTGAAAGAAATGGGTGATCTACTGGACGTAAGAGTGGCATCAGGGGCTCTGGTTACAATACTGCCATCTTCTCAGACCGCAGACTGTCAATAAGGACTCAGGTGGGTGAAAATGACTCATCTGAGTGGATTAAAAAGATCAAAAGAAGCTATGAAGTGTTAGCTGCCTGTATGGATTTGAAAGAAGACACACAGAAGGCCATCTAGATACTGGATTTTGCACAAAAGGGTGAAACCAGGATAGATGTACTTCACTGGCTTCTCCTTTTATTGCTTTGCCTTCTTGTCTTGTCACCCTGTGCTCCTTAAGAAAATAGTTTCCTTGACTTCTGCTTTCTATCCTGAAGCTCATCCTCTACCTTGCTTTTTTGGAAGTTAATACCCACTCTCCTACCATTCCTGTGCCCTAAATGGTGAAATTATTGCTGAGCAAAATAAAAGATATGGGAGGAAAATGACAACAAAAAGGCTTAGCTTTGCCTTTAAATTATAAATAGTCACTTCATCATGCAAGACTCTTCCTTTCTTTGGAAGCAAGTTCTTTGAGGGCTGGAGTGATGAACAGGCACATAGCTGGGACTCTGGGATAAAACAAGCAATTCAAAACAACTGAAGCAGCAATGGGAATAAATTAAAAATGAAATAGATGTCCAGCTATCTAATGAATATACTTATATTTAAAAATAATTTAAATGTTATTTTATTATGGTATCTATTTATGCATTTACATAGTTTTTTTAATCAAATGTCAGCTTTTCATTTCCCATATATTTTATTTTCAACAAAGGAGACCTTATTTACATTTTTTAAGTCTTGATAAATGATATTTTACAACAGCATTTAGCAACTATAGCAACTTAGAGGAAATAATCCTAAAAATAAAAACTTGACAACTCAAAAGTTTATGATAAGATAAGTCATTCAAGGTAAGTAAAGTAATTTAATAATATGACAAGAAATAAATTGACTAGCAGGTCTGATGTAAGAACACAAGCATATTATTCTTTTATCTGATTGAAACTTCATTCCATCCCCAATAAATAAATAAATAACTACCTTATAATTTTGGTGGATGCTTCCCTAAGGTATGAATAAGATACACATAAAAGATACCACCACTCTTTTTAATAATTTGATAGTAGATCATGCAATTCAAATTTAAGCTTCACAGTGGATCTTCCATGCATTAAAATTGATATTTTGACAACATAAAGACTTATCTGTATTTTATAGTCAGTTAATAAAAATTTGAGAATCTGCCAAGGCCAAGATTTTATCTTTTCTAAGGAGATAAATGTCTTAATAAAACTCCCTTAGATCTTCATCTTAGTTTTACAAGCATGGCCAGTACCACATTTGGAATCAAAGTTCTAACAGTAATAACTAGTCCTATAAAATCTGATATCTTAACATCTCTACTCTGAGACAGTTGCTGTAACTAGTAGTAATTAAGTAATTCCCTTAAAGCTACACATTTTAAAATTAAAATAAAAACTGAACAAAAGAATGAATGAGTTCAATAAAGACTAACAAATTTTTGTGCTCGTTATATGTTTTCATTTTATTAACCAACCATAACTACCAATTAAAATGCAATCAGCCAGGTTAGTGATTAGAATCCTGTGGACATATTTATAGCTTCTAATTCACCCATGTTTTAAAATACTAAATTCTTTTAAGTTGTTTTATAGGTAATAGCAAGAGGCACAGAATGTTGTAGAAATCTTTTCCACTACCCAAAATTAAATAAAATGTTAGAGATTAAAGAAGACTATATGAGTAAAACTGATCACATTCTTCTGAAAAAAAATCATGTTTAATTGTGATGGAGCTACAACTCATTCAGAGCAACTGTCCCTGAGACCTGTACTTGGCCACACACACATGCACACACACACACCCTGTATAAAGGTAAATGAGAAGACAGGTCATTGCATTTAAGTTCCAGGAGACAGAAACCTATATTATGAAGCCTTGAGCATCAATTATCTATTACTTATATGTGTAAGTGATTCATTTAAAATAAATAATAACATGCCCAGTCTGTAAAGTTAAGTGCTAAGATTATTATAGTAAAATTTATTCAGCTCTTGAAGTGTCTTAGTTTTCTTTAATAGTTTGCAATCTTTACAAAAATTTGACATTGGCTATGGAAAATTTAAGATTCTTATATCAAAGATTTCCATAATAGTAATTATTCTCAGATAGAATTTTTCTCTTTTACAATCATGAACTGATGGATCAATTATTTTATTATTGTGAATATGCTTAATAATTATTGAAAAGATTTCACTGTATAATTTTAATCTATAATTCTTGTGTGTTTTTTTAATTTTTCATAACAGAAATAGGAATAAAATACTTTTATTCCATGTTTTAAAATTCTAACATTGAGTGTAAAAAGATATATACCCAAAGCATCATTTGTTTTATGTCTCTATTTGTGTCTTCTATTAATTTTTATGCTATGATCAAAATTAAATATTGAAATACATTCTTCCTCTCATCTTTTCATCAAACATAGTTGTTAAAGCATGGATTACTGTATCACCATGCTAGGAGTAAAGGAACTTGTTTTATGATGCTTCAGTAATAATTGACATAAATACATACACCTCTAACAGCTAATGATGTTTAATAAAGTACATTTTTCAGCTGCATTATAAATTGAAGTTGCTACCAGATGCTGTAACTTAGACTCTTCTGATATTGGAATTGTAAATAAGTGATATTTTAAAGCCTATCAAATTTTAACTGCCAAATCTAACAGCGCTAATAAATACTTAAACTCCAGCTTAGACCTGAAATACATCTTTCCCTAGTTAGGTGCTGCCCCCTAAAGATGATCTCAAATTATTTTCAACTGGAAATCAGTTTTTAAAAATAACATTGTCTTTCTACAAAACAGATCATATTCTTATTAATAAACATAATGTTTATTAATGCTTATAAATTTTACTGTTTATAATTCATATTAACAGTAAAATTTATAAGCATTAATATTCAGCATTTTAATATATGCTAGATATATAATATATGTATATATTTGAAATGTAATTTGGAATATTTTCCAGCATAGCTGTTCTTGAAAAGATACATCAATTATATATGTTAGAACAGTAAGCAAATGTTCCTGAAAGAAAGGAATTGTGTAACTACTCTCAGAATTACAGTAAATAGTACAATACTATATGCATTTACTATTTAAGAAATCTTGTTCAACAGTTTAAATTGCATGATGTAATACTGAGTAAAAAACCACTTAAGCTAATTTCATAAAAGGATATTCTTTTTTACATTTTTATTGTACTTTTCCATTACCATTTAGCCCCCTTATATGCCATCTCCCCACCCCAGCTACAATCACCACACTGTAGTCCATGTCCATGAGTCCTTTTTCCTACAAAAGAATTTTCTTTTGAAAAACTATGAACTACTTAAAAGAAAAAATCCTATTTAGTAATATTAAAATGCCTATTTACAGAATAATTCCTTTCATTTAAATATATAATAATATTCTACTCTGATAAGTTACAATTGATTCTCTATAAGTTCTGGGTTTAATTTCAGTAGATCTTTTTTTAATAAAGATGGTATTTTTTTTACTTTAAAATTCAGTTTCAAAAATTAATTGAATAATTTTTCAACTTTTGAAAAATTAGTATTAAATATTTTAACTGGTAAGGAGAAATTTCATATATCAATAAATACCCACAGAGTGTATAACAAACTATAGACTAAGGGGACTTGTTAAGCAGTGTCATAATTATGTCTATCACATCACAGAAACCAGTAATTTTAAATTAATTTGTAAGCAAGATGTATCTTAAGAAAATGAACTTGCACATCCATACTGAAATGTGTGTCAGCAGGATATTTAGTAAAATAACACTATTTTTTTCTAATTCAGAGGATTGGTAGTTCAACTTCAACATGTAGGATATTTGAGTTAAATATTAATGGATATGGTGGTTTTATGCATTTAGAACACATATTACATTAAAAAGAAATAAAAATTACACTTGTAACTTGGTAAAATAAAGAAAAATAATTTTGAAAAATTGTGCACATATTAAACTCTTTAATTTTCTGTGTGTATGTGTGTGTGTGAGCAAAGGCACAAATGGTATCATAAGTAATTTAGTGGGCTTGGACTTTATACTTATACCAAAAGATCCAAGATAAATAAAAATGGAGTATGAGACAAAACAAAACATGTGAGGAAAAAGAGGAATAAATGTATAACAAATGATTTGTTGTAAAATATAGCTTTCACTTAAACATTTTGAATATCATCAAGCAACATAAAGCCCTTCCATTCTCATTCTCTCTCTCTCTCTCTTTCTTCACTACTATGTACACTAAACACTGCTATTGGAAAACTGAATGATCTCCATAAACCTTAGTGCAGCTTAATAATCATTCCACATCCATTTCTATCTGTGTATTGAGAAAACACTGGTATAATATTAACTAGTCTTAAAATATTCTAATAAGTGTTTTGAAATATATAACATGTAATTAATTGTTCAATACTTTAGAACTTATAACACACCAAGCATAATTGACTCTTTTTATTTCCTCAATAATGTGTTAGTTGGATATCATTGACCTCTCCTTTTTTGGGTACAGGAAATGATACATTAAAAGTGTAAGTAACTTATTCACATTTATCAGAAATAAAAAGAAATAAATTAAACAAAGAAAATCCCACTTACTTTCTTTGACTTTTCACAGAGAAAGTGAAAGTTACTTCTCAAATTTTGGGGTAAAAAACTGATTTTAAAATATATAGATTTTTATATAAAATTCTATAGAAATAAGAAATTGAAAAATTATTTTATTTGTATATTAACTACATGATTTAAGTATGCCTGAATGAGATAATCCAATTTGTCTCATATTTGGAGTTTTTTATCCAAGAAACATTTTATTAGAAAAACAAGTAAGGTTATTCTGCCCACTCTATGAAGAAGATTAAATAGCTACTGTACACAAGCATTAGAAATGAGATCATTTTAAAGTCCAGAAAGAACCTCAGATAACTCATAATAGATTGGTTCTAAACCTAAGTAGGCAGAAGTTAAAAACAATCTCAAGATTGATTTAGCTGTAGACCTTGCTACAAGATAAAAACAAGAGAATAATACTAATTTTCTAAAGGTTGGAAAAAGGTTATAGGTATTTTTTTAAAGATTTAATTTATTTTAGAGGGAGGGGAAAGGAGGGAAAAAGAGAGGGAAAGAAAACATCAGTGTGTGGTTGCCTCTAATGTGGCCCCCACGGGGGATCTGGCCTACAACCCAGGCATGCGCCCTGACTGGGAATCAAACCAGCAACTATTTAATTTGTAGCCTGCACCCAGTTACAGGGTACACCCAGTTACAACCTGAGCTACACCAGGGCCCTTCATCTACTTTGATAAGAGTTTCTGAAGATAAGGCCATCCCACCAGAAAAAAGGGAGACACTGTTACACAGGGAGATTTCCTATACAAATGTAAATATGTTTACGAAGGTTAAGGTACACTTGGTTTTCAGAGCTTATCCCTCGTCCTTTCTTAAAATTAACCAACCTAACATAATCCTTATGCCAAATAGATATATTTGGGAGGTGACAAATTCTGTCCCCCTGCAGTTCTTGGCTGCAAACCTGTACAGCATGTTAATATACAAAATACTATAGGCAGCTGTAAAAACAATGGTAAGTATTTATACAATGCATTGCACTGTGACATTAGGATGGCTATGAAATCATTAAGTGATAGGAAGTTTTTAGCTCCATTATAATCTCATAGGACCAACTTTGTGTATTCGGTTCTGATACTGGTGCCTGACCAGACCCCCTGGGCAAGGCACTTAAAAGGTAAAAACCCCTGCCACTTGCCATTATGGCACCACTTGCCTACCAGGCCGATGATCCTGTTAAACATGACTAATAGTAAGACACTCTTTTGAGTGTATGTCCTCAGGACTGGTAGTTACTGGGAAGTGGGAACTGAAGGTGATTAACCTGCTCCCTACGGCCTCAGGCAGAAGACGACATTGGCACAAACAACAGCCTGATGTTCCAAGGCCCCCAACAGCCCAGTGGCCTCCCAGCAGCGCCCCCATTTTTTCATAATCCCTCGATAATCCAATGGAAGCTCAAAGCCCCCACCTCTCCATGTGGTGCATATCTCCTTACCTAGCCCTTTCTTGCTCTTCTTCCAGAAGCTACTGTGGTAGGGGTTAAGAAAAAAAAATATTTTTCCTCACTTAAAAATAAATTATATTCAAAAGGCATTTCATTGTATTAAGTTTAGATTTATGTCTTCAAGGACACACAGCAGAAAAAAGGCAGTCAGCAAGGGGGAAAAAATCCAGACAATGATTTCATCTACAGAAATCTTATTTGTCAAAGGTTTATTTAAAAAAAGATTAAATATTAACCTATGAAAAGATGACAACTATATTTTTCCCTAACAGTTTAAAGTAAAATTGGCAAAATTACCTCCAGAGCCATTACAAAGAAATTCCTTAAAGTTCAAATCACACTCTTGCACCAAAATTGAATGACTGTGGTGGCCCCAATGTGTGTTTTAAGGAGAACACATTGCAAGTTTTAAAGCTAATATAATGTTGTTATGGATGGGGAGAGAGACTCGAGTCAAGAGGCTCCCTCCCCTGCCTTGGTTCTTATCTGGCTCGCAAGAGAATAATCCAACTGAGAGACAAAACGTATAGTGGAAATGAAATAGCAATTTATTGTGAAACACGCAGGTGCAAGTAGGCACCTGGCAAATCTAAAATGCCTCCCATAGAGAGGAAAGAAAGTTGTTAGTGAGTTTGTTCTATACACTTGAGCCCAGGCTCCAAGTGGGTACTTAGCTCATCTAAATACATCGACTATTGGGGTTCAGGGGTTGTATACCTTAGTCAGCTTCTAGTTTCCCTCCCCTTCTCCCACTTACAAATCTTGGGAATCATGTACAGCTGCAAAGGGTTTCTTTCCCCATTAGTGAAGGCTCTTTGTCTTAGTGGGATTGTTACAGAGGCCCCCTTTCCCAGCACAGGCCCCCCTCTTCCTCCTGTGTAATTACCACTTGTGATGTTCAGAACACCAGGCAATCTCAGTAACATGGTTACTGAAGCCCCTTTCCTCAGCACAGGCTCAAGTACTCTCCACTCCTCCTGCCCAATTTTCTTGCAACCCTGGTAATCTAATCAAACCAAGCTCCAGACTGCTGAGTTAATGGGTGAGACGTGTCTCCCTTTTGCTTCTAGTCTCCTGTGTTAAGTTCTTTGTTAGATTGTAATGGCAAGGACCCTGCCTTTATTTCCCCTCTGGCCACTTATTCCTAGCTGCTACCTAATAATATGATACGGATAATTCACCAGTTCGTGCCCACTGCCTTTTAGAGAGGAGAATGCAATGAACACATTTCTGCAGTGGCCAAGTACGCTTCTCAACATGGTCTGCCAACTTCTGATAAAAATTAACCTGGTAGGATATTTAACTAGTTACACTAATAAAATATGTAATTACTTTGGGATGTATAACTCTCTTGTCTTAGTATTTCCATTTAGTAAGTATGCCAGTGAATATTAGTTATTAATCTCTGTTCAATCTTTGCAGAGATTAATTCTGATACTGGTGTAATAGAAAACTTTTTTGAAGCAGCTCCTGGATCAAAATGGTTAGTAAGAGAAGCTGACTCTAATGCTGTCAATCCTTATGAACATTATAAGCAATTGGTTTTCCCTTCATACTCTAGTCAGCTCAAGGATAATAGAATTAACAACCATGAAAATATTCACAGACAGTCCTACATGGTGAGCGGACAAGTGAGACTAGAACAGTGGACTGACTGAAAATTTTAGTCATCCAATTTTCAATTTGCTCTTGTATTACTGTATTTTTAATATTAATATCTGTCATAGAAAATGTATTTAGAATATACAATTATTTGAATAATAAATAAGATAAAATCGATTATATAGGTATTATTCGATAATGCTGTTACAGATAATATAGTGAACACAGTAGAATCTCTGCAGATGTAATCACTTTTGAGAAGCTTTTCCGATTTTGCGAAGTAAAAAATATGGCCTTATTTTATATGGCCTTCTTGACCTTTGAATCAATCTCTACCCATTACATTATAATGTAATTAATTAGTTAGGAACCTGTCTGTGCTCATCTCTCCACGGCAATACCTTCCTCTCCTCCTCTACGGATAAGTTCCTTAACAGATGAGGAGAAATCATACTCACCCTTCCTTCCCAGGTGCTAGTCGACTGCACTTACTTGATAGGAGAAAGAAGTTCACTAAGGGGTGATATTGAATGGAAGAAAAGAAGAGCAGAAAGAAGAACAGGTGTAAGGAAAAAGGAAGGACATAATGAATGCGTATCTCTCTTTTACCCAAAGTGTCGCTTTCTACACCACTGTCACGGTATTCTGCACAAATGAGGGGGATGAGTCACGTGGTCTAGATGACCATCCATGTGGTCAAGCGGGGGTACTCTGCCCAGATAAGCAAAGTCACCCTACAGGCGGATTTAAAAAGTTGAGGACAATAATCAAATCTTCTGCAAGTACTACCACCACCCCTGCATAAACACAAAAATACTTTATTTTATATCCAGCACCTCTAAATATTTGTCACAAGCAAAGGCATACATATTCAAACACATGACCTACCCCCACACACCATAATTTTGTTCTATTTATCTCAGAGATGGCATCACCCAGATATATTTTAGAAATTAGTAATATTAAATTGATGATTGGGAAAAAATGACATGAAGTATAAGCCTTCCTTCATTACATACAAAGATATAAGCCTCAAATCTGATGATTTTTATTTTCTGTCTCATTGGTAAGTTATTTAACCACAGGAAGTCCCAACTTCCATGCTTGTAAAATATGAATACCACATGTGTGGAATTGTATAGTTTAGAGCCGACTCCACTTTTCATCTCCTGCTATTCTCATTTTGTTCCTGCCTTTCTGAAAATGATACATCCAGATGCTGATAGTCTTTGCCAGCCTAGTGTTTAAATTTGTACTTCAATATTTATGTTGTTTCTGGCTACAGCTATTAAAACCATAACCTTTTCATGGGTGTGTGTTACAATTTCTAGACATCATCAAGGAGGTTTTTTACTTTTAGTAGTGTCTTTGGCAAGCCTAAAATGTTCCCAAATATTCCATTTATAAAGTTCATTTTGAAAGGCTCCAATACTGCTGATACTTATATAACTTTTCTGTTTTGTTCTTACAAAACCCAGTAGGCACAAGGGAATGATTGCAATGGATCACCATCATGAATATTTCAGCACTTTAAACACTCCTCCTCAGCATATTGCAGAGTGTAAAACAAAGTGCTATTTAAGCCATGTTAACTTAAAAAAATAGCAATATAAGGTTATCCAAAAGAAGCCAAACTGCAGCATAACTTTTTTAATAAAAAGTTAAGATATACTATGAAAGATGATGACTAAATTGGATTTCAGATTTTTCATAACAAATAGAAAATATTTTTATTATTTTCACAATTTTTGAAATTGGACAATCATAAGCCAAACTCAAGTGTTGGGAAAATTAAGTCTCATAATTTTAAATCACTCTAATACATGCACCTGTTGTGTTTTTTATGGATTTTAGATTTGATACTAGACTGGTAATTGCACATGCTAATTATTGCTTTCTTAAAATAAATATTAAAAATATAAAAAGGCAAATAAATGATAACAAGTCTTTAAATAAAATTTTTGAGAGCCCTCATAGTTCATTTGTTCTCTTGTTTCTTGTTAGCGACCAAGCAGAAATTAGATTGTAATAAAATCATGAAAAAATCTGACAACTTAAAATGGAATGGATAGAAAATTAATACTTTTTTACAATGAACACCTAAACATAATGGTAAATCACTTGAGAAAGTGATTATAAAAATATACACTTAAGAGAAATCTAATAACAGTGTTTAAGAACATGAAAATATGTTAAGTACAAATTAAAACACCTTACATAGCAGAATAAAGGTCACAAGTGAAGAAATGCCCAGATTGTAATGATAATTTAATATTGGATAACTTTACCTACAATAACATGAAATTTCCTTTTCTGAAGATGTCCAGATTAAGTTATTTGCAAAATAACCAGTCTAAAAGAAGGAGTAGATGGCTATACATAAAGATTGTCTCTTAGCCATAGTGCTACAAAGGGTCTTATTGATAGCTGGATGGAAGGTCTTGCTAATAAACTGATCATTTCAGAAATCAACCACCAAAACAAAACCGTGTGTGTGTGTGTCTGTGTGAATGAGAGAGAGAGAGAGAGAGAGAGAGAGAGAGAGAGACTGACTTCTTTTTCTATTGTGTTGCAGATTGTCACACTGACAAAACAGCAAGCCAGCCATGGTAAAATATCATAGCTTTCTTAAAACCTTCAAAGAACTAACATGCAAAGGAACATGAGCAAAATCATTCACAGCAAGTGATTCACCTGTCCTAAGAGAATAGACACCTATGGCTCTTCTCATTACAGGCACTGTGTCAGAGGAGGAGAATTTACCATAGATGACATAAGTGGTGGGAAATGACAGAAAAGCTGGGAGAAACCCCTCTTACAGAGTCCATCAAAGAAACGTCAGTAGGCACAGAAACCATTATTCCCAACCAAAGACAAAAGAGGATTACCCGCTGAACTGGAAGCCAATGATGGGGATAAATTAGAGAGAGATGTGTGGTGTGGGGAGTGGAAGCTCAGCTGCAAAACAAAAACTATCCATTGAATCCCATGTTTCCTCAGATCCTGATTCCTAGAAAAGGGAAAGTTCTGATCTTATTCCTCAAAAATCTACTTGAACCGAGTAGTAAATTGGGTTAAAAGAAACATTCAGAAATGCCCAGATGCTGTTAAACTGTCAATCAGACTGATTCAACTCCCCACTCAAGTAAGCTGGCATGATATTTACAAATGTTGACCATATGAGGATCACAATTCACATCAAAAGCAAGAAAATTTGGCAAAAAGCCATAAGAGAAACTGTCAATAGAAGACACAGAGACTTCCTTGATACTAAATCATTAGAAACTGACTTTAAAGTAATTATCATACAAATGCTAAAAAAATACAGAAAATTGTTGACAATGTGTAGTAGGTATGGGGACATTCATCAGAGACAATGAAACAAATGAAGACTAACATAGAATGAAACTAAAGATAAAATATCATAAATAAAAATTCACTGTTAATTTGTTTAATGTACTGAAGAGTGGCAAACATAAACTTGAAGCTAATAAATATATTCATATTGAAAAACATTGGTATAAATAAAGAGTAAGAAACAAGAAGCATTCGAGGTATGTGGTACAGCACAAAACGGACTAGCACATCTGTAATTAAATTGCCAAGGAGAAAAGAGAAAGTGCAGCAGAAGAAATAAGACATAGCAACTGAGAGCCTTCGAAAATTGATGAAAGACATCTACTACAAACCTAAGATGCTAACCCAAATACCATAAATACAAACACGCTGACCATGTGATGGTTAGTTATACGTGTCAACTTGACTAAGCTGAGAGACAACCAAACAGCTGGCAAAACTTGATTTCTGAGTGGGCCCGTGAGAGTTTTTCCATAGAAAACAGTGTTTGAATGGGTAGACTGGGTAAAAAAGATTTCCCTCAACTGTGCGGGTAAGCATTGTTTAGTACTTGGAGGGCCTGAAGAGGACAAAAATGCAGAGGAATGTGGGTTTGCTCTACTTGGGCTGAGACATCCATCTTCTCCTGCCCTTAGATTTCTGGGCTCCCAGTTCTTGTGCCTTGGATTCAGACTGGGACTTACACCATTGGCTCCCCTGGTCTGTGCGTCCGTCCGTCCATCTTGAACCAGAACTATACCACTGACTTTACTGAACCCCAAGCTTGTGGTTGACAAACTGCAAGACTTTCCATCTTCCATATAGTGTGGGCAAATCATTCATAATAAATCCTTTCCTATCTATCTATATATCTATATCCATATCTTCTTCTATCTATATCATTGGTTCTGTTTTTCTAGAAATTCTAATAAACCCAGAAACAGATATATAAACAGGTACATCCATTTGTGAAAACTCATCAAAATGAACAATTTAGATCTTTGTACTTTATGTGAATAATAAATTAATTTTAATATGGGAGTAAAATTCTAACAGTAGAAAAATGTATGAACTAATTAGTATTATATACTGTCCCTAGTATATTGTAATTTCTTAATTCTCAGAAGTTAATCAGGTTCAAAGAGAAATAGACTCAAAATTTAAACTATACTGAAGGAAAGGAATTTAGAGAAAAAGGTGTAGCAATGAAAATCAGAAGAGGTGGAATATTGTGGAAGGACTCACTGGCTGCTATGCACCAAAGTCAGGCAACATGGCATTTGCAAATAAATCCTGTACAGGTGAGGGAGGTCAGGAAACACGTGGGTGAGAGAAACAAAGCTCATCTCTTCACAGTCCTGTTCTTTCCCAGGCATGCCACGCCCATCATCTATGTACAGGTGCGGTCAGCTAATACTTTGATGCAGTAGTGCATTTTTTGCCAGGGGGGGGGGAGTTTCCTGACTACTGATAAATTTTATTTTTACAATGAGATAACATGCATCTGACATTTTGTACCTTAAGATCTTAAGGGCCTACAAGTAAAGTAATATAGTAATAGTTTACTCTTACTTTTCAAACAAGACTATTGCAGAGGTACCAAATGAACCAAAAGCTGAAATATGTATTGAACCATTGAACTAGATTACTGCATAGGATCAATGGATTGTATAGTACAGAGTTTTTGTTTTTGTTTTGTTTTGTTTTTTGACTCACCTACAAAGTGGATGTTTTTTAGTACATTCATGGAGACTTAAAAACCGTATTGTGATTGTCCTCGTTGGACTATAAAATCATAGCTACTGCATTTGTTGATAATCATTTTATCTTATAGCATGCTAAAATGATACATACTGTACTTTCCAAATAACAGAATGAATCATAAGGTAAAATTGTGGGAAAATATCTTTTTAAACTGTCTTCCAACAAAGCAAGAGTATTTGGATTATTTAGATTCTGGATAAATAAATCTTATTTGCTTAATAGTAACTCTTTAAGCATCTTTCAAATTACATCATAATATTCTAAATGTACTAATGTTTTGGATAGCTATTTTTGAATTATAGAAATTATTGTCATTCATTAGATCTTTGTGTTTTACAATTTCAAGATGCATTTTTGTCTTCAATGAATCCCTCTATCACAATATCAGAATATTATAAAATTACTAGAGATAAGGTATGACTCATATTTTAATCACTTAACTATATATATTAAATTTTACATGATATTTGATTGCATATATTCTATTTACTATACATGTCTGTACACTTGAAATAAAGAAGAAATTGTTAAAAATCAGTAGAAGTCTAAAATAAAAAGCTTCCAAAAAGTCTTCATATTATTCTCAATGTTTCAGATTCAGAAAATACTACTGAAACATTCTAGTGAACATTTCAATAGAAATATTTCTGAATTATTAACTCCTAAATAAGACAGTCTATAAAGGATATAAAATGAGAAAAGGAAAATTACTAGCTTTGAAGAGCAGTCTCAGACAGCTTTATAGTGATATTAGTCAGTGATTCTAGTGTCATTGTGAAAGAACATGCCAGCCTACTGCACAATAGCAGTATAGTGATATTATGAATTTTTTAGAGACAGCATCAGCTGCAGTATTTCATCTGAAGCATGTCTCAGAAACTGAAGTTTAAAGTGGAGGGTCATGGATGAAATTGGGTACCTACGATGGCAAAGCCATTTTATTATTTTATATTTGCTTTTAGTTCTGGGTTTATAAAGAAGGAATGATCTACTTACAACTTTAAACATAAATAGTGGGGGGGGTAGTACCTATTACGTCACTTAGACAATACATATATTTCCTCATTGTTTATAATGATACTTCTCATAGTCTCCTTGCTACTTGTACAAAAGTTCAAGAACCAAAAGGAAAGACATTAGGCTGAAAAGCATTATGACTGGGAAGCATTATGACTTTTCAGTTGTAATGCTTCAGGGTTTTTATTATCCTGCCCAAACCAAAAAGGTTTAGCAATTCTTTGAGTTAAGAACCTTAATGGGAAGTAGATCCATCACTTTTATCTGTGATGATACACTACACATTATGGGTATTCAGAGTTGCTGGAGATTATAAGAAAGCAACATGCACATAAGTGAAACTGAATTTTATTCCCATTTTATTTTTGCTTTCCACCTTTTTGAAGATCTCTATAACTTCCTCTTTTTCACAGATTTCCCATCTAAGAGGGTATGCAGCCTAGCAAAATTACTCTAGGCTTATTTTATTTTAGAGCTTGTCACTTGAACATGGGCAAAAGATGTGAAATAAAGCTGAAGAGCCTGTTTTACAATGCTTAGTATGATTTGAGTTAGGAAATCCTGAAGAAATATTCTAATCCATCTAGAAATAAGAGTGATGAGAAAGGTAGGGTAGTATATTTTGTGATGCAAACACAGTTAAACATATGGTAGTATATTATATACCAGGTAGGGCTGGTGCAGAATCAGTAAAAGCACAATATAAAAGTATTAAAAACTCCTAGCTTGAATGATAAAAATTACAAAGAGAAAAACAAACAAAAAATAGCTTATAGAATTTTAAATACTTTTTCTTCCCCAAATTAATATACACACACACACAGCCTAAATATATATTGATAGGTATTTCATTTTTATTCTATCCTTATTAATTAAACAACTAGAAGAATATATTTCAGAAAAAATATTTTTTAAGAAAAAAACAACAAAGTTGCACTAAGAATTTAAATAGATATTGTACAGAGTATTTAGGTAATTTTTAAGTTATTATATGAAGGAAAGGATTTTAAATAAAATACCTCAATACATACCAGTTTTATTTTTTCCAGATTCAGTATAGTATTATTCTCATACAATGGTGAAATAAGGTAAATTAAGATTAAACAATTTACATCTCAAAGATTCAGATGCGTTTAAGTGTTTACGTGTGTGTGTGTTTGTATGAGCATGCACACAGAACATTGCATATTTCTATAAGTAGTTTTATAAGAATATGGCAACTTAATTGGAAAGTTCTGGGAGATTTTCTCTCATATTTAAAAAATCCATAAAATTAAAAATAAAAATAAATAAATAAATTTTTAAAAATCTGCATTATAATTCTTACATCTTGGGTCCTCTAGTACCAAAAATATATATAATCAAGGCAAGGATTTTTTTCATTCTTGGGGAGACTCCTGTACAGTTGTTTGGCTTATGTGATGCCCTCTGAGGGTGTTGCATGCATGTGTGTGTGCACACACATGTGTGCGGAGCTGGATGCACAGGATAACACAGAACTGTAGGAAAGTGAAGTCCACAAAGATTCACTGAATCTGCTTTTCATGGATTAAGGATTGAGATAAAGTTTGAAGGCAAGTCCCTAGTCTTCACAAATTCTGATGAAACCCAGTCAATTCCTCACATGATCATCTTTATTCATGTCTTCCCTAAGGACCTTCATACACACTTGTAATGCCAATAAATCATACCTATTAAAACTATCATTTCCCTCACAGAAATATTTGTTTTGTGTACCATCAAAGTTATATCCTAAATGGATGCCAGTACATGTAAGACCTGTTGGGGGCCTTGGGATTTTCCTCATCCAGGGAATCATTCTGATAAGAAAATCAACTTCCCCCTTCTTGGGTTCTTCATTGTTTTTCTGGTCATGATTGGACATATAGAATACTCTTCTGATACATTCACCTGATACAATACTGAAATATATCACCTGCCTTAACTTTTATAACATTTAGTTTATAATCATGCAAATCAATAATATCTAAAACACATTATTTATGCCCAAAATTATGTGCATATATTCTTAAAAACATGATTAACTACCCATGACCTTCTTTATAGAAGGATAAGGCATGAGTAAGAAAAGCATCTTTAAGAGGGAAATGAGCAATAAATCATCTTTTAAGAACATATGTAGAAAATCATGTAGCAAGTATCCTCCTCATTTCAACTCATTCCTTCATTCACTTATTAAATTATACTTTTATTTTTAAAATGAGTCTTGAATACCTACCATGTGCCAGAAATCTATCATTTAGGGCTTTCAATGTGCTCCATGGAACAGTCCTTACACATTTTAAGATTTTAAGATTATAAAATTGTTGTGGCTGAATAAATTTATGATTGGTTTAAAACTCATCTTTCTAATCCAACTGAATTTTATTGATCTCACCTATAAGTGGAACCTAGTAACAAAACAAACAAGAGAGCAAAATATGACCAGAGACAGAGAAATAAAAAACAAACTGACAGGAACCAGAGGGAAGTGGGGAGGGAAATAACAGGGGAAAGAAGGGAAAGGGTTGCAAACGAACATGTATTAAGGACCCATGGACAAAGCCAAATGGGGTAAGAATGAGGGTGGGAGGAAGTGGTAGCGGGAAAATGTAGACAACTGTATTTGAACATTAATAAAAATAATATAAAAATAAGAAAGAAAAAATAGCTCTTGCTATTCAGTGGTACTTATATAATTTACTTAATATACAAAATATATAATATGTAAATACAGAGCAGTATTAAACAAAAAATAGACAAATTAACTATTTTTATTCCAGGATTCACAAATACTCATGGTTACTTTTTTCATGGGCTCTTGACTTTATTTCTTTTCTCTGACATTCTTGTTTTCAAACTCTAAGTTTATTTTTGTATTAGTAGGCTTAGTTCTACTTCTTTCTCCTCTTTTTATTGCCATTTAGCATATATTCACCCCAGTAAAACATTATTATCAATCCAAGAAGTTTACATTTAGGTAGACAGCATGGTACAATAGGATAGAATTGATATTTTTAAATATAATTTCAGGAACAACATATGTTTTACATTAATCCAGTTTATTTTCTGTTTTTTAATATAGTTTACTGGTTCATTTTTAATAAATATTGTACATTGTTTCATTATATGTATTATTAGTATTTGATATCTATTTGCCTTTTGACTGAGATAATTTCCCAAAGATTTCTGGCCAATTATCACAGCAATATTGGAAATCCAGTGTGTTTGTGTATTTGTGTTTTAAACATGTTTCACTATCTCTTTAGTTTCAGAAGTTTCCAAGTTAATATCATAAATCTATGTGTAAAATATTATTTCCTCTGTTTACTTTAGGTAATTCAATATCTTATAAAGCGATTCTGGATTGGCGGTAGGGTTCATTTATGCATAGTTTTTCCTCCTGTTCCCAATATACTATCCCCTTTTGTCAGCATTCTGCAACATTCTATGTTCTGTAACATTCTATGTAACATTCTATGTCTGTATCTGCCTCCTTACAGAAAGAGGAGACAGAAAACATCACTTACCGATGCTTTGCGACCATTCTGAATGTGACAGACTGTGTGACGCACAGCTTGGGCTCAACAGTGATGATCTTGTGGGTCTGGCCTGAACAGATGTTACACGACAGCTTCGAAGGGAAGGTGCTTGTGAACTAAATGGACACACAATTTCAGAACACCCTAAATTGCACAAATACTAATCTGTGTGAAAGATGCATATTGAACTTCTCTTCACATAAACATACCTACAGAATTGTTCATTTATGACAATCAGGAATAAAGTGTTTCTGACCCAGAACTTTCAACTTAAGCTGTTTTATAATATTTTTCTTTGCTTTTTGATACTGTAAGTTTAATAAAGTGCTATAAACTGTAAAATTAGATTCTTATAGATTTACTGAAAGCCTAAAATGTGAAAATTACAGCTTATGGACATAAAAATAATGAGAAATAAAAAACAACTTAGTTTCTTCTCTTAACCATTACTGCTTTATGTGTGTATTTAGTTTTTCATTTACAGTGTGCATACGTTTGATGTTATTAGCTTTTTAATGTGTGTATATCACTTAATATAATTGAATTGATTTGAAATGTTAATTAATGAAACAGAAAACTTGCTAAATAATTTTGTCAGCAATGCCTAAGTGTTTGAAAATGGTGTATTTAATCAATATTGTTCTTTAATAATTATGCATTTTAATTTTAGGGAGATTTAAATTATTTTGCATTTAATTAAATATTAATCATTTGAAAATCACATCTGATTAATTCAGTATTAAGCAAGCCTGCAATAGCAATGAGTGTTTTTCTTTTTTTATTACAGCACTCTATCATTAATCTATAGACATCTTTTCAAAAATATTTAATACTAATATTTTGAAAGCTGTGGTGGCACATAAAGGCCAAAAGTAATTTTTGTATTGCGTTTCTTCTGACAAATACAAGCTGTTTCTGAATGTCACTTCTTTTTCCAATATATTTTTAAATTGTGTGTTTTACAGCAAAATCACACTATAGAATTCACCATGACTAAAACCACCACACTACACTAATCTCCTTAATATCAAATCTCATAATAGAGAGTCAATGAATTGTGAAAGCAACCTTTGCTTTTTTCTGCTTCATATAAAATAGAAATCTGCACTGGATTTCCTAATGCTGAAACATTTCTCTGGTTTTAAGTTAAATACATGAAGACATTATGTGCTTATGCACGTATGTCAAGAAGGACTGAGAAGTAGTATCCAGATGTATGCATTTCCCAAATTTCGTTAAGGAGATAAACCCCTGCTCTCTGCCTCTCACACCTGTGCAAGGTTACAAAACACTGGATCACAAAATCCTGAAGAACTTCGTTATTTAAGAGCTAGTCCGGTGGACTGAGAAAGTGCTATATAAATTAAAAAGAAATCTAAGAAAAGGCAGTGTCATCAGTGTGTCAGGAACACAAATATTCACACTAAAGATCTTCTGTAACTTATTTAGTCTTCCCCATGAATCTTTTTATCCCCTTCCCCAAGGTGAATAGGGTACATTAAACATCTTAGTATGTGAATGATGTTTCTTTTGTCAATTGGGTAGACATCTATTCTTATTTTGTTTTGTTTTCCTTTGAGATTAATTGTCCTCCCTTGCTCACTCAGCCTGGTCCCTACCTATCTTCCCTGTTACTCTTCCAGGCCTGTATAACCTTCTAATACTTCTGCTTTCCCTTTCTGCCCTCAAGGTCAACTATAGTCCTCCTGGGATCTGTGACATGGACATCTCACTTTTTGCCACTAAAGTGAAGATCTCAAACTTCCAAGCACTTTAAAAATCACAGCTCACAGAAAGTCAAAGTATCTGTAGCATGGACCTATAAATATGTTATTTTCAGGGGTGAGCTAACAAGGCATAACAAAGCCAAGAAAAGAATCGGAGCTTCAGCGTCTTCTGCTTGGTAGGCAGCATCCCGAGGGACCAAAGCTCAGCACAGACGTAAAAGCTGCATGTGAAATATAGCTTTTATGGCCACAGAAGTGCTGAATGACAAGGACCTCATTCTGCTGAAGGTTGATACATGTTTTTATTACCTGGACTTAGAGTAGATCAATCTGAAATCAAATACTTAGTGACGCTTTCTCTTTTAAAAAGTGTAAGACTGCATTATAGACCCTGAACAAAAATAACCCTGAAATGTTGTCACCAATGATATTTTTGAAGCATTTTGTTTGGTGTGTTTTGATACAAAAAATATAAAAAAAAACAATTGAGGACACCAAATGCAAGGTATATCAACCTTAATGTGCAAACATATCATGCAAATAGAAGCATAATTTTCATTGTAACATGCTCTGTCCTGGAGCTAGGAATTTTCCATGGCAAAAAGAAATGACTGAAAACTTAAAGCACTCCTTGGAGTATTTCAGAGCTGCAGCTTTGTTTGTTTGTTTGTTTTGTTTTGTTTGTTTGAGGAAGAGAAGGATAGGTATGTGATGACATCTAACCACACCCATTTTTAAAATATGAATATATTTTTAACTTTGTTAACAGAAAGTAAGTATCTGATAACAATAGTTATAAACCTAGTAAGCATAATTATGTCTCAGGCTCTGTAATATGACCTGTATTTAGTCCACTTACATTAACTCTAACTAAACCTTGACAACAGCTCAAGAGGTGGGTATATCATTCCTACTTACAGATGAGGAAAGTGAAGCAGGGTAAGTAGTACATCCTGGTTACATACATTTTACCAGTAGAGTCAGCATTCTGAGACTTCTACTGGCTCTTACCTATGACGTTGTAGTTAAGAAAGTAGAGATTTTGAAATTAGTCTGTCTTGAATTTCTCTCCTGATGCTTTACTTATCCTGTAAATGAATCTGGAAGTTACATAGAATTATAGATTTTTGAGGAAGAAATGAGATAAATATATGCAAAATTCTTATCACAGTGTCTATCACAAGGTATGTGCCAAATACACTTGAGTTCTTAATATTATCATCATAAACATATATGTATTTTAAATAACAAGGCTTAGGTACATTAAATGAAAGATCTTCAATGACACAATAATTTTCTTCAAAAAGAAAAATTAATATCAGTGCATTCCTAGGTCAGCTTGATTTTATTTCAGCAAATGCTTTTGAGATAATGTGTTAATATACCTAGATTTTCAAGTCTTGGAATGATTTAATCTTTCCATCTACATTTCCTATTTCTCTAAAATATTTTGAAGGAGAAATTATTCCCTTTTATTTATAAACTATGTTATCAAAGAGTGCATTAAAAAACACTTTTTCTTCTTATGCCAGAGTTAATGTGTTTGGGGTCATTGGATATATGCCAAACATTGTCATTTGTAAAATGCTGAAAAGTGTGCTTCTAGTAGAAAAAAAGCTGCAGACTGTGAACACTCTCCAAGTATTCTGGTGTGTAATTCTTGCATGTCTTAGCCTCACTGTAATGCCTTCACTTGGTTTTGCTAGCGACCCAGAAGTAGCCTGAGACATCATCGTTATAACCAGCAAATGGCCATCCTTAAATTCTCATTGACACGTTTATTTAATCTGCCAAAATGACACCATAATGCTTCTTCCTACATTTCAGGGTTTGGCCAAAGTCATTTTGCATCTCCTATTTCTTCTTTGAATCGCAAAATATGAGAAACTAAACCATACGCCCTAGCTCCTAGGAGACTGTAGATGAAGTGGGTTCCAATGAGATGAGCTGAAAGGAGATTTGGATGGTTACCACAGAGACCATTTTTCTACTGCTGATTTTCGTTATCAAATGAGCTATTAAGGTTGAGAAGCAGGAGGAGCAGCTGAGGCATCTAGTCTCTGCGGTCCAAAATCTGCTCACAGACTCTGCAAAGGTGGGGTAACAGAACTAGAGGTACATCTGTAATACTTTGTCTGTCATTCAATGCTTCAGTGGTAAACATCTTTTCATATATCTCCTGGTCATCTCTATGTCCTCCTTGGAGAAGTTTCTATTCATGTACTTTGCCAATTTTTAACTGGATTGTTTGTTATTTTGGTGTTGTATGAATTCTTTATAAATTTTGGATATTTAACCTCTTATCAGATGTATCATTGGCAAATGTGTTTTCCCATTCAGCGGGCTTTCTTTTTATTATATTCATGGCTTTCTCTGCTGTGCAAAACTTGTAAGTTTGATGTATTCCCATTGTTTATTTTTTCTTTTGTTTCTCTTGCCTGAGGAGCTTAATCAGAAAATAAAAATATTGCTATGAGAAATATCTAAGATTTTACTGCTTATGTTTTCTTCTAAAATTTTTATGGTTTCAAGTTTTATATTTAAGTCTTTAATGTATTTTGAGTTTATGCTTGTGTATGGTGTAATAAGATGGTCTAGTCTCATTTTTTATGTATTTTTCCAATTTTTCAAACATTTATTGAATAAATTGCCTTTACCCTATTGTAAATTCTATCCTCCTTTGTCAAATATTAATTGACAGTAAAGGTATGGGTTTATTTCAGGGCTTTCTATTTTGTTCAATTGATATATATGTGTGTCTGTTTTTATGCCAGTACCATGTTGTTTTGATTATGATGGCCTATTAATATAGTTTGATACCTACAACTTTGTTCTTTCTTCTCAAGATTGTTGTAGCTATTTGGGCTCTTTTGTGGTTCCACATAAATTTTTAAAATATTTGTTCTAGTTCTGTGAAATATGCCATTGGTATCTTGATAGGGATTGAACTGAATATATTGATTGCTTTGGGTAGTATGAACATTTTAATGATGTTGATTTTTCCTATCTGCTTATTTTTATCTTCTTTTTCTACCTCTTCATTTTTAAGTGTCTTACAATTTTCTGAGCACAGGTCTTTTACTTTCTTGGTTTAATTTATTCCTACATATTTTTGATGCAATTATAAATGGAATAGTTTTCTTACTTTCTCTTCCTGTTATTTCATTATTTGTGTATAAGAATGCAAATTATTTATTGATATTTATTTTGTGCCCTGCTACTGTACTGAATTTTCTTACTAGTTCTAGTAGTAGTTGTTGTTGTTGTTTTCTGTAATTGTTAGGGTGTTCTATACACAGTATCATGTCATCTGAAAATAAGGACAATCCTACTGCTTTCTTTCCAATTTGGATGGTTATTATTTCTTATTTGATTGCTGTGGCTAGTACTTCCAGTACTGTGTTGAACTACAGTGGTGAAAGAATATCCTGTCTTATCCCTGATCTTAAGGGAAACACACTTTTTGTGTGTTTGTGTAGAGCATGATATTAGCTATGAGTCTGTCACATATAGCCTTTATTATGTTGAAGTGCGTTCCATAAAATACTTGCTCTTAATCTGACGATATTTAAAAAATCTGAGGTTGTTCTTTATCTCTTCAAAAGCCACAGTGTAATAGTGAATGTTGTGTATGAACTGATAAACTTGTTTTCACAGTCAGAACTATTGGTGTTGACATATTTTACAAATTAAATTTAGGAAACAACTAAAATATTATTCTATGTCTTATTAATTTATTCCTGAATTTATATGTTTGGAAAAATTTAGAACTTTAGGGGGGTGTGGGTTCCATCTTTATTGTGTACCAGGGCTTAAGTGGTCGACGTGATATGGAATTCATGGAAGTATTCTCTCCCATCAAATACAGAACCATCTGTTCCCTTGCAGTGCCCTGTGTGTGAGAGCTCTTCTACAGCAGATGGCAGCACCCGCAATGTTATGACAGGAGAAAAACCCTAAACACTTAATTTTAAAATTACTGAACTCAGTTTAAAAGTGGTATTATATGTGATATGTTTGTGAATTTAACATCATTAAGCTCATAAAATAATATGTAAAGTTACTGAAATATTTAATATAAATTATTTTTGGCAAAAATATTGCATGCTATATAAAGTTTTCACTAATAAATCTTAGAAACAAATAAAATTCAGCTATGGCCACTAACTTTAGTATAATTTAAACAAAAATTACCTGGTACCTACTTGCTTTGTGCCTCAAAGTACCTATGGCTTATTATGCAAAATGCCTTACTAAACTATTTGGTTAGCTACTGTTATTACAAAATTGCAGCTGTTCAAATCTTTGAAATAGGAACATTTATTCATTATAAATATTAACACAATAGAACTAATGCTTGTTAATCCCATTTGGAATGATTCCCCCCTTAATTAATTTTCATATGAATGAAACTTGCCATGTTAAAAACCCATATATGTGTACTTTAAGTATTTTGTTCATTTTAAATAAGATTCTATTTATATATGTGTACATTTCCCTAAATTAACATATGTTGCAGGGCAGGCATTTAAATTAGACCAAATGCAATACTGATAATTAGAGGTCTGAAATAAACACCTTTATTTTTGGCCTGTTAAGTAGTAGAACAATTAGCAAAATGGAGAACCACTATTAAAAGTTTCAGAAGCCCAAAGATAATGCTACTGTTTAAGTATCCCTCAATCCCGGTAACCTGTGGATTGAGATGAATCACCTCATTTCCCTTGTCTACCTCCCAGGCAATTGCATTATATCTGACATTATACCTGCATTCTACCTGTCTCTATTTGCTTCTCCAGTTTATCTCTGATGCTCAAAACCTTATTGACAATTTACGTCATTGAGTCCACTTTTTATCTCTTTTTGTAGCTTTTATTTTTATTATCCCCTATAATGCTTCTTCTCATGCTGGATGTATCTTTGCTAACTGAGTTCCAGAGGATTTCTATATCCCATTGATAAATGGGTATTTTTCCCTCTGACTTAGGCTTTGTCACCTATTAACAAACATGCCAACAAATTAATATGACTTGTAAGCCAACCGCCCAAAGATTTGCTCTTCTGGAGCTCTCCTCGAAAATAGCTTCTTCTGTTTTGTTTTCCATAATATTTCTATCCAGAGAACTGCAAAAATTAATACCCTCTCCCACAAATAAAACCTAATTCCTGAGGGAATCATGAGGTTGTATGCACTTAGCGTGTCACAGTGACTCAATTTTCTTCATCATGTCTTTCCAGCTGCAGTGCACATAGTTCTTCTCCCATCACGTATGCATTCATTTTCCCCACCAAAAACTATAATCAAAATATTCTTCAATAGCACCCTGGCTGGCGTAGCTCAGTGGATTGAGCGTGGGCTGCAAACCAAAGGTTCGATTCCCAGTCAGGGCACATGCCTGGCTTGCAGGCCATGGCCCCCAGCAACCGTACATTGATGTTTCTCTCTCTCTCTTTCTCCCTCCCTTCCCTCTCTAAAAATAAAAATAAACAAAATCTTTAAAAAATATATTCTTCAATAGCCATGCTTCAATGACTTGAATGAGAACACTCTAAATTCCCTTTATATAAATTCTAGTTACAAAGTATTAAAAAGATGGACTAGCACAAAGCCTCCAGGTTCCTCATTCTTCACTAATTTCTGATGCACATGTATTACAAATGTCCATTCTGGGAATGTTGTAACTAGATGAGATCATTCATTTAAGAAGTAAAGTTGAAAGCAAGAGTCCTCAATGCAAATAAACACAATGGGAAAACCTATTTTAATTAGCATGCAGAAGTTGGTTAAATGCTTCAAGATTTCAATGTAGATTTATTGAAAAAATTAATTGCAAAACGCTAATGAAAATTTAAACACACAGAGGTACCTAAAACAAAGATGATAGATGACATCATGCCTACGACTCATTTCTATCCTCCTTTATGTGAGTACTCACTGTACAAGTCCTCTGTTGGAATTGCTTTTACACTTTGAAGAAACCACAAGACTATAAACAAAAGTCTAGCAAGTTAGTGGCCTTAAAACTGCCAACCGCGATACCCTAAGCATAAAACACAAACACCCGGGCCTCCCCTCTCACATATACACTTCCCAGGCCTATCATCACAACACTGGCCCAGAAATTGGTGTCTCACAATCATTTGGGGCACTGGAAAATGATTGTCCTCAAGGGTTTTGTCAAAGCTTTCCATCCTGTCTCAAACACCCTCATATCCACTCGTCAAGCAGAGTCCTCTCAGCGTTGATGGTGTAGTAAAACACTAGCATAAAGGACCACAAAAAAAAATTATGATTTGCACCTGAAGTTGAAGGGCCAGCTTTAAGAATCTGCCAGTGCAGATTACTTGGTGTCAGTGAAGTCATGCCTTCCCCACCACTGACCGCTATTCTGTAGAAGAGATCCCGTTTTCAGGAGTCAGGAAGCAGCAGAGCCTGTGTGGATGGGGTGGCAGAGGACCAATGCTTAATGTTCAGACATAACCGAGGAGCTGACCAGCCATTTCTTTTTACAACTTGGATTTCCTAAACCTAAATCAGTCCCTGCTGACTGATGTAGTTTTTGTGTTGATTTGTAAAATACACATATACACATTATATTCATGAATTCTCCGGTGTGAATGTGGGAGGAGAAAGCCTATACACATTTTTATTGGTAAAAGTGTTTTCACTTGCCTATTCTTTCAAGTTTACCATGCACTTTTTATAGCCTGAATCACTATGTGTTTCCATCTAGAGTTGAGGTTATGATGAGATGTTGAACCCTGAAAGACTTTTAAATGGACTTTGAAACACAATTACAATGCTTTTTTTTTTTTTTTACTTACTCTTAAATATTTATACAAAAAATGTTTAGGTTTGTCATTCCAATTGGAAATAACAAAATAGTTCAGAGATGATGTTAATTTAGAAAACACTTAGTTTTTTCTAATGAAAAAAGTTCATTTGAAGAAACTAGTCTAGAAGACTTTAACTATTGTTGCCTTATGGATGAATTCATTCAAGTGAAGGAATAAGCTACTAAACTGGAGTTAGAATTCCTCAGATTTGCCTATCAGAGGGATCTGGATAAAACTCTCCACAAGTAAAGAAACAGATGGACAAGTTGTTATGTTTTTTGGCAACCTCTTTTCCCTCTTGACAACAAAATCGCCTGTTTTGCATATGTATAGGCCAGAGCATTAAACATCTCTTTGATCTTTCCCAAGACTGCTAATACTGCACGCCTGTTCAACAAATGTCTTTTAAAGAGCTTACTAAATCAGTCGCTATGTATCTAATCATTTGGATGCTTAGATATCACTTTTTAGGCATGTCAAAGGATATAGAGAATAAAGTCAGTTAATGGTTGGTCAGAAATTATGGTCATAAAATTAAATAATTAACTAATCTTTGCAAGTATAATATTTTAGTTAAGTTTGCATTATGTTAAATCATTCAATGCAATTTTTAAACAATGTATTCACTTCATTATAAAATTTATTTTATTTCTTTCCCTCCCCTAGATTTATCTGAATTAATTTAATTGTCAGATTCGCTCTTTCCTTTGCTAAATGTACTTAATTTCTCCACTTATTTTAATCTTCAAGTTTCTATTTTTTAAAGATTTTATTTAGTTATTTTTAGAGAGATTGGAAAGGAACAAGAAAGAGAGGGAGAGAAACATCAATGTGTGGTTGCCTCTCAGATGCCCCCTACAGGGGACCTGGCCCACAACCCAGGCATGTGCCCCAACTGGGAATTAAACTGGCAACCTTTTGGTTCACAGACCCATGCTCAATCCACTGAGCTATAGTAGCCAAGGCTCTATTTTTTTTTGATCGTCATGAACAAAATATTTTTAATTATATTTGTGTAATACTACCTACCATAATTATAATTTTAGAAAATAACTTATAAGCAGCTTGATGTTCTTAGCAAATTAAAAAATGATGTATTATTTTTAATATCTATGTTATATTTTCAGAAAGAAAAATGTTGGTATTCATGTAAAAGTTTCATCCATATGACTTATGATTTATGGTTTTATTATTAAGAAGTTGTATTTAATATTGTATTAGATTCTAAAAATTGACTAATGTAGCTTTTGAAAAATTATGTTTAGTTACAGAGTTTTGTTAACCTGAAAATCTGTAAGTTTGGAAATACTTTTTTTAATTTAAATTTTATAACACAAAAAGTAGTCAATATTCCTGTGACAATTAATAGGTCATTTAAATGTTCATTATTTGGGATAACACAGAAAAATTTTATGTGCTTCTTCATTTGTAATATGTAGAATGAATAATGAAAACAACTATATAGTAAAAATAAAATTTTAGGAAAGAAAATTAATCATAACTTATTCACTATAAGGAAAACAGTTACCATTTTTATGCATTTTGAAAAATAAATGTTTTGCTTTCTTAAATATAATATAGGATTAACAAATATAAAACACAGTAGGAATGATTGTACAAACTTTAATATATTTTAGTGTGTTTTAAAAGTATAAACTTTCATCTAAGTAAACATATGTGCTTAAACAATTTTTCATTAGTATTTTCTAACAGCAGAGGGAGATATTGAACTAGAAATTAAATATTTTTCAGTATACATCTTTTACAGAATGATTTATTATTAACTATACATTTGATTTTAAATTTTCCTTAAAAAGGATTTTAACAAGTATTTTATAAAAAGTCTTTCCAACATATGTTTTACAACCAACATGATGTCTTACTAATATAAACTGAAAATTAATATATTTACTTGTGCTAATATGTCATTTGATATATTTTTAAATGTCTCAGACTTAAGCATTAAATAACTCAAACCGTAAGGATTTTATGTCATTAGAACCAGCTGGTGCAATAAAGCATGATTTTTCACACTGAGCCAGACCTGAATGTCTGTCTCTGTTCTGTTATTTATTATCTGTATGACCTACAGTGAGTTATTTTTCTTAATTTTTATTTTCCTTATCTGTAACGTAAAAATGACAGTAATATATTCTTTATAAAGTTATTCATAAGTTTTTTAAAATTGAAATACAGTAAGTGCCTAGCATAGTAATTTCTTATTATAATTGTCAATTTATATTTATTAATGTTCTAATATTATTACCACTTTCAGAATTAAAGAAATATGGGATCATTGAATACTTAAAATATATAAATATGAAATTACTAGCCATATAAAACCTAGACTATATAAGACAATACTGACATTATACATTTATACATTGTGTTATTTTGATATAATAGAATAAAACATACCTGATATGACTTTCAATTTTACACATTAATTTACATATTGTGTCATATACAGTATAATCATACTATTATAACTTATAATATTAAATTTCCTTGTTATGTTTATGATTTTATTATACTAACTGATTATTGGTTTTAAAATTTAAATAAAGGTCATGAGAACTCATGCCACCTTGATTACATAAATTCCTTTAAAATGCTATTAAAAAAATGTAGGGAATGAGATAATACTGATACTACATAGCTATAATCTCAGAAAGGGGATACTTTAATCACTTCAAGTGGAAAAATCAGATTAAATTTAATTATATTGAAATTAATAGCAGCTGTGGTTTTCCATTGAGTTCATATCACTTGAAAGGTGCTATGACTTCAATGAAGACACATTATTGTATATAACACAATGAGACCTTGGCACATGTTAAATTGATTTCTTCATTTTCTGATTTTTAATATGTTGCTATGCTAAAAAAGTTTTTTACCAAGCTACCATTATAGAACATTGTTTTCTCCACTACCAGGCCCTATAGCTGCAAAGTCTACCATTTAATTCAACTGATGGAGGCAAATACGAATCCAAAGTATTCTGGGTAGATGTTGGATTTGAACAGGTAAGAGTGGGACAGGCAAGGCTGGCAACAAAGAAGTAATACATGCCCTGGCTGGCGTAGCTCAGTGGATTGAGCTCGGGCTACGAACCAGGCATCGCAGGTTCGATTCCCAGTCAGGGCACATGCCTAGGTTGCAGGCCATGTCCCCCAGCAACCTCACATTGATGTTTCTCTCTCTCTCCCTCTCCCTTCCCTCTCTAAAAATACATAAATAAAATATTAAAAAAAAACAAAGAAGTAATACATATGTCAGTCAGACGGAACAGCTTAAGCCAGGTGGTTTGAGTAATGGAGAAAATAGAGGGTATTAAGGAATCAATTGTAGGTTTTATGTACAATTTTGAGAGCCATACTGAGTGATTAGATTAATAAACAAATAGAAATGTCATCTTAATCATTAACAACAGAACCATGAATTTACTTGCCAAACAAGTCAAGCATGGGAAGTCAGTTCTATCAGAGGCCTGAGCATTTGACAATGTGGAGATTATCTGGGCAAGAGAGAACGAAAGTGAAATCCTGAAAGTGGAGGTCAAAAATAACTAAATATATTTTCTTTTTTTTTTCAGATATTTTAATATTTTATTTATTTACTTTTAGAGAGGGAAGGGAGGGAGAAAGAGAGAGAGAGAGAGAGAGAGAGAGAGAAACATTAATGTGTGGTTGCTGGGGGCCATGGCCTGCACCCCAGGCATGTGCCCTGACTGGGAATCGAACCTGTGGCGATGCCTGGTTCACAGCCCGCGCTCAATCCACTGAGCTACTCCAGCCAGGGAAAAATAACTAAAGATATTTTCTACAGACCTTTGAACACCAGATAAAATGATAAATTTATCACATTAAAATATGTATAAAATTTAGTTTGTATATACTTATATTAAATAACATTCAGAAGCCAAAACTTATTTTAGAATCATATACAGACAATTTTCATCAAAAAGTGAAGAAGATAGGATTTCACTGGAACTTTCTGGCACATCTTACTGTCTTTTGCAATTTATGAAGCATGCACTTGATCTAGATGTAAGGCAAATTGTGCCCTTTAAGCAGGATATACAACAAATAGCCCACAACCCTTAAGCACTGTTAGTTAATTCATTCTCTACATTTTCTTATACTCATTCAGTTCATGTTTAGATGCTAAATTATTTTCTTTCTCTTCAACTCCAGATTAGCGGCTTCTGTTTTTTTAATTGATCTTTTCGGGAGTACCCTACAATGAAGATTGGCATGCTGGTTTTCTTAACCAAATAAAATTTCATAATCACCCTTCTCTTAAATGATAAAACAAGGCATACCCTTCTCTTTTTCATAGCTAATTAAATACACTATTTGCTGTTATAAATTTAGCATTTTATTTATTTATTCTGATGATAGAGAGAGGGGAAAAGAAAGAAAAAGTGAGTGAGAGAAACATCAATATGAGAGAGAAATATAGATTGGCGCCTTCCATAAGCGTCCTGACTGGGAACAGAACCTGCAGCCCAGGCATGTGCCCTGGCCTGGAATTGACCTTTCAGTTCATGGAACGAGGCAAAACCAACTAAGCTACCCTTGCTGGAGTGGAAATTTAGCATTTTAAACATTCTCTATAAATATATCATTTTAAATATAATATGTAATATCTTTATCATCTAAAATATGTAATATATAATTTTATATTGTAAAATTTTGATAGCTGAATATTTGGTTACCACTATGTACCAACTTTACTGTCTTCTGATTATGGTCAAGGAGTTCTTGCCCCATGAAAGCCAAGCAATGAACACAAATAAGAAATATTATAGGTAGCTCTTTCTTTTTTCTTGTAAGTAAGAGATGAGCAGGAAGTCTCCATGTCTTTCTTGTCTACGCATCAGTGCAGACCTGTGACCAACATGTTGGGACAAACAAGGTGCTATGAATGCAAATCCCATCTCAATTTTCTGTCCTGGTAAAGGGCTTGATGAATAATCTATCTATGACTCATTTGCCAGTATTACATGACTTTAGAGAAGAAAAATTAAAAGTATAACTTTCATTTTTGATAGGTCATTATATTTTAATAAGAGGAAACCAATAAAGTTATGCTTTATATTTTATTGAACAATTTTTCAAACTCATACTCAAAGCTTTTTTTTTTTTGCCAGAAGATTATTGGAAAATATAGATGTATTTTTATTTCTATTTTGGTACAAGTCTTCTGCACACATTCTCATTAGCCAACCAATAATCAACTATGTTGGACTAAACTAACAAAAACATGTGAACTCAACTATATCTAAAGCACTTAAAACTGTTAATGCTCTTTTTGTAAACCTCACACTACTATTTCAATAGCTGCTTCTCTTTTCTATTTAATTGAGGGTATAATAAATGTTTCAAAATCTGACTGGAGAGTAGACCAGTAAGAAATGTTAGAAGTAAATTTGACCAACTTAGAAAACAAAGTGAAGACCATCTCTGACCAACAGAAGCATAACAATTGATAGAATACTCAAATAATAAGAATAATTGGATAAAAGCTGTAGGATTAGGGAAGAAGGAGAAATGGGTGTTTTCTGAAGTGTTAGATGCTTCCTAGAGCCTTCATGTGTTTAATGTCTAGATAGTAAGTGAACATTTTCATGAATGGGGAAAGAAATGATTGGTTGGAGGAAACAGAAATATGTGCTAAAGAAGTTGGGGTCTGAGCTATTAGAAGAGTCAAAACTTAAAAAAAAATCATTTTCCATCCGAAATGTGTGAACAGTAGAGAAACAGGCTCAGAACATAAAAAAAAAAACAAAAACAAAAACAAACAAACAAACAAAAAAAAAACTGTAGCAATGTGTAGCATCTATTAGTGGGAATAGTTCAGTTCAGAAATATAATAGTGAGGATATGCAAGTAGAGATTGTAAGACTACTGAATAAGCAATGCTGGTAAAATACAAAACCAATGTGACAAAGAATAAATATTTAGGTGAAAACAGTAGGATCTGGAAACAATTGAGCATTTTAGTTGTGCAAAATAGAGAGGTCCTAAGGACCAAAATTCAGGTTACTGGGAAGATAACCTGAATATCAGAGGCAACATAGGAACATAAGATAATGAGCAGGCTTTGGAAGATGATGGTGGGTTTGTTTCTGAATACAGACATCGCCATTTATAAGGATGTATATTTTAACTACAAAGCTAAAGACAACATTTGAATGTTACTCTTTTATTTCAGAAGTCGTACATGTTAAAGCATTACTCACATAAAACACAAAATCACAGCAAACTGGTGGTGTATTTTCAAGTACACTTACTTGAAATGTGTTAGATATTTGTATCGTTTCTAGTTGAAAAGAAAGAGCATTTGACACTGGTGTTGGAGCTAGCCTTAATGGAGGCAGTGTGCACCCCCCAGCATCCAGAGAGGCCCTGCCCAGCTCCTCCCTGTAACTGCCATCAGTGTCTCTGCATTCAGCCCCATACCTCTGAACTGTGTCTGTGAGCATCTGTGCTTCACCTCGATTTGTTTTGTGCATTCATTAGCAGGATGTGTCCCAAGCTATCAGAAAAGCCTAATAGAGATTTTTGTTTGTTTGTTTTGGGGATTCTCAGAAAATTTTTACTGTAAATAAAGGCAACTGCTTTTTCACTTTACACCATGTTGGCTTATGAAAGGTTTCCTAGGAAAGCTCTACTTTCAGATTGTAGGGGAAACCTGCATCTAAATATGCATCAGCCATATGTGAGTATGTATGTGTGTAAATATAATTTATTTTTGTGTTTTCAACTGATGCAATGATTTGTCCACAATTTATATTGTTACTTACTTAACAATAGGAAAGAGCATTTTTATTCAAAAGGCAACCAAAATGTTTTTAAATGCATTCCCTTTCTATATCGATAAATGATCATTGATCGTATTATGAATTATTTCCATTTATAAAAACATTTATTCCAATGGCAGTGCTGTCTGTTGCATAAACAAATTTTGAAGCTACATTTAATTAAATAGATTAAAATCTGGACTCTTCCCTTATTAGTTCTGTAACACAGAATATATTATATCAATGCTCTAATTTTTTGATTGTTATAGTTGGTGCTGCATAGGTCTGTTCCAAGGATAAACACGTTACTTTGTATAGAGTAGTAACACTATTACGATAGTTGTTACAGTAGTAATTACAGCAGTTCTAAACATGGGGCATGCTCACAGTTATGTATAAATTTTACTTATCAATATTATTAAATAAACATGTAAGGTAAAAATAAAAAAATAGTTTGACTGTAATTAATAATTTCAGAAAGCTTCTTTTTTTTAATTTGAAAAAAAACATTTTCTCATCCTTTGCCAGAAAATTGCGGTTAATAATAATAAAAATGGTCATTTATTCTTACAAATAATATAATCTTTCATACCTTGCTCACAATCATGCTCAAATTTGGTTATTTTCTTCTTAAACTGTTAACAAACCATAGTAATGATTATGGGCCTGTAATAGAACTACACATGCCATCTACATAATTAGAGCAAAATTTGGACAGTTCCCTAGCTCCCAGCTTTTTCAGTTGTGAACAATTTTTAAAAAATATCCACTAGAGGGTGCTGAAGGAGTGAAAATGCTTTACAAGAAGGGCGGTTTTAGGAATGATTCTTTTCTTATTAAAATTATAGTAATATTCAAGGTTAGTTTTAGATTGAAAATTCTTATTGCCATTTTTTTTTACCCTTGAAACCATGGACTAAACAATGATTTCTACTAGTAGCAACGATTTGTAATATTTTCTGCAAGTGTGTGTGTCTATGTATAGAAAGGAAGAGCAGGTAAGTGCAATTTTGAATTGCTTTGTATTTTAAGGTAGATAAGCTATATTTAAAAAAATTGTTGTACTGTTAAATAACGGCTTAAAGCTGTGAATATCTCAAAAGCAATGTTTTCTTAAGTTTTAGTATATTTGAGTTACAAATATAAGTGAGAAACTACTTGTCCGAAATAGTTCTCTGATTACAATTAGTCAAAGAAAATGATGCAAAATGGTGCGAGGATTATTTGTTTTACTGCAGTCATGTGACTCCAAACTTGATACCCTTTAAAGGTGATGACACTGAAGGTATTTCTTAGTTCAAATGAGGGTTTCATGGGTATTTAATTTTATTTGTTATTGCCCAGGAAATTCTGATATGGTATATCCTTCCCTTGATATTTCCTCCCGTAGACTTCCTATTTTTTACCCTCCCACCAAAAATAATAAGAAAGGATACCTTTCCATTTAAACAAAAATAACTTATTTCAGTCATTGGATGATTACATGTTAGTTTTTGCTAGAAATTTTTGTGTTAGTATTTAAGTATTTATTATTTATTATATATCAGACTGGTTTGTGTCCTATTTCAATATGGAAAACATGAAAACTTTAGATTTTACACTTTTATTTTCTTAAACACACAATATACAAAGTAGTATTATATAGTAGGCATGCACCTTTGAAATATGTCATAAAAAACCCTATTATTCCAGAAGAGATATTGGAGAATAATATAAGATGTATACAATAAAATCATCAAAAGAGTAGTTGTTACAAAAATATCTGTACCTATTTTTATGTGGATGTGTATGTAAGGCATACTTTCTATTAAGAAAAAAAGCCAACATTACTTTGTGAAATCTGTCATTAATGGTTTATCCATTTTCTTGGTAATATATGTCAATGCATGTATTTTTATATTAACACCATTGTTATCAATTTAAAAATACAAAATGAAAAATTACGGTCTTCAACAATTCACTTATAGTTTTCAACAAACGTGTACCTTGACAATTGTTTTCTTGCCTTGCGGAACCTAGATCCAATGGTAACAAAGAATTTTGTTTCTGTCCAAATGAATGTAAAGTATGGTACCTAAATTCCCATACCAACTAGTCAACCTTAGATTGAAAAAGTTATTACTTTCATTTCACAATGTAGAGGTTATAGATGACCTTATGTAGAAATTATATGTTTATATTTATACACACATATATAATGCTTATGATTATATTTCCAACTTTATCTTGTTAAAATAATACATTAAAAGCAGCTGACATGTTTTATAAAAAGTTAAGTATCCCAATGATAAGATTAAACCTTAAGCATGTTTTCATCTCTCACTGGCATAGTTATAGGTGATAGAGAGAAGCAGTAATGTCCAAATTGTGATTGGCAATAGGAAGGCGTGAGGGATTTAAAATTCCTTGCAGGTGACCCACCAAACTGATAACCTAGTATGCATATTTGATTCAGTGGTATTTGCCTATCATTATTGTTAATCATTTGAATACAAAATAATTTAGTCACACAGATTGAGTTATTAATAACTCTTAAATAACACTTGGAAAGATCCAGGGGATCAATATTTAATTTTTAGTTTCCAATATTGGTCTTTAATATTACACTTTTGTTAAACGGACAGAATTTAAAGTAAGAGATCAATATCTATACATTCCTAAGAACTAATAAATAAATACACTAAGGTTATACTATAGTGAGAACATACAAAGAAACCATGCATCTTGAATAACTACATATTTCACTACTTTCCATGGTGCAACTCACTTTGCACTACTATGGAAAAATACAGAGTAGATATTAGCCTTCCCTCAAGGAATCTTTACAATCCAAATAACAACAGCCTGGCATTATTCCTCTAGACCTCATTTTCTTGCTCACCATTAATTGTTCACTATGACAATATTCACCAACATTTTGTAGGGGGTTTTTTTTGTAATTTTTAAAAACAGCATTTGTAGGCATCCATTTGAAGTAGGGGATTTTATGAAACCTCAGCTATACTTTATATGAACAAAGACAGCACAAAATTCAAACTTCCAGGAGAGAGTTTTATTTCTTTTGTTTTGTTTTAGGTTTTGCCAGATTAAACAATGCTATCAGGAAGTTCTTTTGTGTCAACAGATGTCAAGTTAAACAGAGGGTACTATTATAAGACTTCTTTCAGAACAAGGCAATCCCATGATTAGTTTTATACCTTTGATCTGAGTTCAAATTGAGCATGAAGGAAACAAAATTTAAATAACAAATTAACCTTTTTACTAGCAGTCCAATGTAAAAGACAAGTTTCCTAAATACCCATTCCTGTGCAACTATATAAATTATTATATCTGCCATACAAATTTTTCTTAAGATGCATAAACTTATCACTAAAAGTTACTATTCATGAGAAATGTGTGCAAATGTTCTCATATGCAGAGATGTCGCTAAAGGCTTAGTACATCTTCCATCTTCTATAATACACAGGTAATGTTTCCTTCTTAAATTACATGTTATTGTCAGAAGTCAGGTTTCCAAAACAATTATGCTCTGACTCTAACAGAAGAGAGGAAGAAATGGCAATAAGAGGTTTTGGGTTCTCTCCCAGTGAAAGATGAAAGAAAACCATACATCCCAGATTTGAGGGTCAAATTCAAAGTTTATTGTATACAATGGACAGAAATGAAATGCAAAATAAATTTAATAAATATTTGAGTTGAATTTAAGCTATGGGATTATGAGTGAATTTTACTTTTCTGATTTCTTTTGAATTTCCTTTAGAGTTTTATAATAAAACAGATATACTTTTTAAGCACATACAATGTTAAAGCAACCTTTAGTTCAAAATAAGAAAAGGAAATAACACACAGTGTAATGTTTAAAAAATTAGTGTACAGGGTCTCTATATAACTGTAAATCTAGACATTATTTGCAGATAGATATATATGTAATATTCAATTATAATAGCATTATTACGCTTTTCAGTGTATTCCTCTAAGATTATGGAGAAGACAGAGCCCAAAGTAAGAGATACTTCCCAATGATTTGTGCTATTTCCCTTAAATAATTATATAAGTGTTTAAAAAGTGACATTGATTTAAGATTATGTCTCTGCTTATATTGTTTCTTCACAGAATGAAGTTACCAATGTACATTTAGAATCCATCTATGGGATTATCATCCATAGAGGGTCATTGCGTGATGCTTTCTGCCTTCAGAGTATTTAAATATTCCTCAGTCTATGCACAGAATTGTGCAAGGGCTTCTCTTTTCAAGACTTCCAGATCCTTAAGTTAGAATCAATCTGGCACATGTCTTTGCTTTACCACTTAAATATGGCAGTGACAAAGGCAGGAAGATGCTCTGAAGTAGAACTAATTTTATACAGAATGAGTAAATCTCTTTCATTGTTTAATCTTTTCTCTTTCCTCTCCCCAGTGTTCAGTCTTTGTCTTTTTGTACTATCTGTGCCATATGGATTATCAGTCCAACAAATTTCATAAAACGTTATTCTATCTAGCCTTTGTTACCTTGTAAAATGATTGTCTTTCCCCTATTTACATAAGCAGGGGAGGAAAGACAGTCTCCAAGTTCCTCATATATAGAGTTGGCCAAAATGTACATATTTTTTTCCCATAAAATGAAAGACACATTTTTCATTTTCACCAATAACTTTATTTGATTTGGGTTTTTAAAAATATTTTATTTATTTATTTTTTTAAAGAGGGTAAAGGAGGGAAAAAGACAAGGAGAGAAATAAAAACATGTGGTTGTTTCCGCAACCCTTCTCCCCTGAGGACCTGGCCCACAACCCAGGCACGTGCCCTGACTAAGAATCGAACCAGTGATGCTTTGGTTCACAGGCCGGCACTCAATCCACTGAGTCACACCAGCCTAGGTGGATTTGGATATTTTGAGTATGTTGACTATCTGCTGCATGGTATAATGTTGATTGTTCTCAATTAATGGGTCAGTTGGATCAAACTGAAGAAAATGAGAGAAACCTGCATAAATCTGTAAGGACATTGGTTTCTTTAGTCCCACAAGTCTCTTTGAAAATCATTCCTCCACAAACTACACTTTAAGGGCATTTCTTCTGGGATTTTGCTGCCAAAACTTAAAGAAATGCATTTGGAGAACTATGTCTACAGTGTTGGAAGAGAAATTATCCTAGCTCCTTGTTTCCCCATTGCCACCACTTACCTAGATTAATAGCTTGATTTGAGTTGAGTTGGTTATCAACTGGCAGTAAATTGTACCTAAAATCGATGCCTTGCCTTTATTCTTTCTCATTCCCTCTATTCTCTTATTCCTCATCTACATGGTCTTTATTCACTTCTTACTCTGTATTATAAACTCTATTCCATTTAGAGCACACAATGTCTCTAAAATAAATAAGAGGCTTATTGAGTAAGAGAATATAACAAAGCAAAAATGGAATGTTAAAAATTGAATCAAAATCCTTATATTTTAAAACAACTATTTTACACTAAGGATATGAAACGTTATGAATTTGAATGCATACTTGTAGATGATCAATATATAACAATACAATCTAATTTTCCCATTTTGATAATTTAACCTTCATAAAACCACTCTTTTAAGAGTAGCTTTTTCTGAAATGAGACTTAATGCCGTGTAGGTAGCCTAGAACCATAGACAAGTGTGTTTCTAAACACAGAATGTTTCAAAATAAGTGATAGTACCTAGTACATTCATTTTGGGTATCAATAAGGTCGAGTACTTAGAATTCAGGTAAAGAGGACTGATTTTTAAAGCATGGGCATTTGGGGAAATAAGGAATCTGACAGTTGAGAGTTTTATTAGTGGTGATTCAGAAAATTTTAAGAGTCGAAGAAATTACTACATTTTAAATGTAATCATTTTAGGACAAAATGCTCTCTGACCTAGTACCATAGAAAATCATGACATTTTCACTTCCATATACTTATTTAACTTGTTTTATTTTATCTGAAAATATATAATTTTATATTTTTGGGAGTGATAAACAGTGTTTGATTAATGACAAACATTTGTAATAAATATTCTTGAATATAATTCATGATAATAATATTTCTGTTCCAAATAAATATTAACTGAAAAAGAACCTTATTTCTAATCTCATCATTGAAACTTAGCTGTAGGGAAAGAAATAATGAAGTATAAAACTTAGAGTCTCTGGCAGAGGGTTTTTTAAAAAATGTTAAAAGCCTGAATTCAAAAATGCAGATATGGCAAGAAAGCGGTTCATATGAACATTTTAAAATTTATCTGGTGCACAATTTCAAAACAACACTGAAACCACCCTCCTCCAGGCAGCATGCATGCAGTTTTTCTGCACACGTGTGTGCAAAAACCACAGTGGTGTGCCAGATTAAAATTGAACATAATGTATTATTTAGTTTTCTATATACCACAAAATAATCTCAGACATTCAAAACGAGATGTAATTATTTCCATCAAAATGTCCTTGCACTCTATTTGGTAGGAAAAGGGAGTGGGGAGACCACTTGCAGAAAGAGGAGCAGTTGAGCAGTCCCAAGGTGGAGCTGTCTCTTCTGTTAAATGACACTGGCAGATTAAAGCATTCTGATGGGGAAGGGCTTAAAGGCTGAGTCAAAAGCCAAGAAGTCTCTTTATTTACGCCTACCTCCCAGCCCTTGGCAGTCTGACTAATAACAAACTGAGCTAACAAGAAAGACTAGAAAGGGGAGAAAGAGAACACTGCTGCAGCTCGGATCTACAACCTCAGAAAGCAAGAGTGAACAGCCCTAGCTCTGTGAAACATCTTGTTTATTGACTGCATTCCGCAGCTTGCAAATGGTTAACTATATGCAAAAAAAGTCAGCATAGCTGTGAAGTACGCTGTGAATTTTAATTGGGGGCGGACAACTGCTTCAGGATGATCTAGTGTGCACTCTGCTTGAAACATATTTTCAATGAAATGCTCAGCACTGTGTCTCTGACTAGAGGCTTTCACTTTATAAAGTGATGGGACTTGCCAAAAAGTGATATTTGCGAGGAAAGTACACAGCGGTTAGTGTTTTCTTTTTTAATAGAGAAACTGAATTTACTTTGAACATCTCTTCCAGCTGTGCATTACAGATAACGTCAGGAAGAGTCTCTGCTTTACAGGTAAGATGAATATTTCCAGGCTTTTGTGATACCAATGTTTGCATCATCCTTAAAGTGATTCAATGTATATATTTTCCCCTTTAAAAAATGACTTTGCATTACAGGATATCCAGTTGCATTCTTGCTCATTGGCACTGCTAATGCTGTAGCAGATGCCTGTTTTCTCTGAGCAGCATTTAGCCCTACAGCTGGCTGTGGAGGAATAAAATAATATGCCACTGTAATTTTTTACAGCATGCACATTGTTATTGGGAATTAAGTACGTGTGCTTCCTGAAGAAAAGGTCACCTCCAGATGCCACTGTTGAACTTAAAACATAAGCAGAAAATTAAAAGATTCTTTGTATTTTGTATACTACTTTTATTATTTCCTGATGTAACAGTGTTTTCTGAAATATGTGAATGGACATTTTGGACCTCTTTAACAAATCAGAAACTGTCAATACAGACCTACTCTTCAAATTTGTATGTATGTCTGAAAAGATAAATTGTTTTCTAGGATGTTTTGAAGAGCATAAAATGCATATCAGATGAAAAAGTCACGAGAGATGATCATCTGGAAGTTATTTACTATTTTCTCAAGATGCTGTACCTGGGGAAATGAATAATATTCTGTCTGGGTAATCTTTGGAGAAGTGTTTTTATGTTTGTGGAAGCCAATCCACAAGTTAAAGGCTGCAGCTACAAGCTGCTTGATTTTAAACACAGTTCTCAGAGCTGTTTAAAATTAAACTATTTCCCTTTGGAACTACTGAGTCTGCTAACTTTTCCTTTCTGTGGAAAGGCATTATGTTGTTTTATTTCTTTGGCTACCTTTTACCTTTTCAAAAAATTAATGCTACACTTGTTTTCTTTTAAGCAATGCATATTCTTGGAATAAAAGTTTGTATTTAGGCTTATTGATTGGGTTCTGGGATGTTTTACCTGACTGTGAATTTTAATTAAATAACAAAGTTAGTGTGCATTCCATCCAGAAAAAGGAAAGCAGTTAACATTTTGAAAAGTTGAACAGTTATAAGATGTGGTGTTTGTTTACCTTTCAATTTAGCTTACATAAATTTAAGGTTCATATTTAAAGGAAGGGAATAAAATATTATTAAAGTTATGCATTTACCTGGTCACTCCTGTCATTTCAGAATCAGAATCTTTATTAAAAATTGCTGTTTCAGAGGCATGTCTTAAATTTGTAAGGAGCTAGAATATGTGATACTGCTATTCTGAGCTGTCCTTTCTTTTTATTTAGAAAATTACAGATGTTCTCACATATTTTAGTATGATGCAGTCTGTTTCAGAGTTCATTGTTTGCAATTTTCAGCCTTATAATAGAGATCAATTGCTTAATTACATGATGACCTTCAGTGCCCTAAAGCCTATTTCAGGACCTCATTAGGAAGTCATTTGCTAGAAGTTAATGTGAGACATTATTTACTCTTTTATCATGCTAAAGATCAGTTTTTCTTCATTTTTAATATTTTTAAATTTAATCTTTATTGTATTTTTCTATGACCATTTAGTTCCCTTCTACCCTCTGCCCCCTAGCAATCACCACACTGTTGTCCATTTCCATGAGTCCTTTTTCCTTTCTGCTCAATCTCTCTACCCCCTAAACTCCCACACCCAGCTTCTTTAGTTTTTTATGATATTAATCTCATTATTAAAAAAAGCTAAAAGTATTAGAAAGTATCCTACATCTAGAAATTCAATATAAAGTGTGACTCAAGTGAAATTTGAATGGGCACTCTTAATCATATATATCTAACACCATTAGGCTGATACAAAGCACCCTAGACGATCACAGTTAAAACAAAATTCTTTTTATAGTGTTCTACTTTATTACACATAGACATATTCCCCTTAAGGTTTTTAAATAAATGAAATTAGTAAGTATGTTGAGCCAGAATCCAAGCAGGTTAAAACACAGGCACATTATTAGATGTTACAGTGTGGCACCAAGTTAAAAATTAGAAATGAAGAAATGCATAATGCATGCATACATACATTATTCCTATCATGTTTTATTCCTTACAGTTCTCTCTTCTTTTGGCTAATACCTACATATTTGTCTTATACTTTAATCCTTCAGCCTTAGATTCATTGAGGTTGTTTCAAATATATACCTTTGCATCATATCAAAGAATCATGGTCCATTTAGCCGACACCTATGTCATCTATTAAAATGTGGTTTATTTGGCAGATGTGAACACAACTGATGATATAACACTTCAAATTCTCCTTGACCTAAATTTTATAATTTGTTCACAGTTCAAGTTAAAACTAAATCAAAACACATCTGTAATCATGTTAGGAAAAAGTAAAAAAAAAAAAAAACAATGTAGATACAGCAAAATATTCATATGTTTCACAGTAATCAATGTTTTTCTTTGTAGTGGCAAACCTAGCATTTGACAAACATCATATTCATTTCTTCCATGCTCCCACCCACTAAAGCCCACTGTTGCTTCATTTTATCTTCCAGAATCTGATTCTATCACATGACAACATGAAGCTGTGGATTCATCTCTTATACTCATCTCTCCTGGCCTGTATGTCTTCACAGTCCCCATCTCCAATGTCCTCAGCCAGAGGTTCTTGTGATTCTCTTTGCAACTGTGAGGAAAAAGATGGCACAATTTTAATAAATTGTGAAGAAAAAGGTATCAAGCTATTATCCCAAATAAGTGTGCCACCATCACGACCTTTCCAGTTAAGTTTATTAAATAATGGTTTGACGATGCTTCACACAAATGACTTTTCTGGGCTTAGCAATGCTATCTCAATACACCTTGGATTTAACAACATTGCAGATATTGAGACTGGTGCATTTAATGGCCTTGGCCTTCTAAAGCAACTTCATATCAATCACAATTCCTTAGAAATTCTTAAAGAGGACACCTTCCATGGACTGGAAAACCTGGAATTCCTACAAGCAGATAACAATTTTATTACAGTGATTGAACCAAGTGCCTTTAGCAAGCTCAACAGACTTAAAGTGTTAATTTTAAATGACAACGCTATTGAGAGTCTTCCTCCAAACATATTCCGATTTGTTCCTTTAACCCACCTAGATCTCCGTGGAAATCAGTTGCAAACATTGCCTTATGTCGGTTTTTTAGAACACATTGGCAGAATATTGGATCTCCAGTTGGAGGACAATAAATGGGTCTGCAATTGTGACCTGTTACAGCTCAAAATCTGGTTGGAAAACATGCCTCCCCAGTCCATCATTGGCGAGGTTGTATGCAACAGCCCTGCAGTTTTCAAAGGAAGCATCCTAAGCCGACTGAAAAGGGAATCGATGTGCCCCACTCCACCAGTGTATGAAGAACACGAGGATCCCTCAGGATCTTTACTTCAGGCAGTAACATCTTCGATAAATGATAGCCGCATGTCGATCAAGACCATATCACCTTTAAAACCACCCACCAAAGCACCAGGGTTGATACCTTATATTACGAAGCCATCCACTCAACTTCCAGTACTCTACTGTCCAATTCCTTGTAACTGCAAAGTACTGTCCCCATCAGGATTGCTGATACACTGTCAAGAACGCAATATTGAAAGCTTATCAGATCTAAAACCTCCTCCGCAAAATCCTAGAAAGCTTATTCTAGCAGGGAATATTATTCATACAGTAATGAAGTCTGATCTAGTGGAATACTTCACTTTGGAAATGCTTCACTTGGGAAACAATCATATTGAGGTACTTGAAGAAGGATCATTTGCGAATCTAACAAGATTACAGAAGCTCTATTTAAATGGCAACCATCTGACAAAATTAACGAGAGCCATGTTCCTTGGTCTCCACAATCTTGAGTACTTATATCTTGAATATAATGCAATTAAGGAAATATTACCAGGAACCTTCAACCCAATGCCTAAACTTAGAGTCCTGTATTTAAATAATAATCTATTACAAGTTTTACCACCCCATATTTTTTCAGGAGTTCCCCTAACAAGAGTAAACCTTAAAACAAACCAGTTTACTCATCTACCTGTGAGTAATATCTTGGATGACCTTGATTTACTGACCCAGATTGACCTTGAGGACAACCCCTGGGATTGTTCCTGTGACCTAGTTGGTTTGCAGCAATGGATACAAAAATTAAGTAAGAACACAGTAACGGATGACATCCTCTGCACTTCTCCAGAGCACTTAGACAAGAAGGAATTAAAATCACTTAATAGTGAACTTCTTTGCCCGGGTTTGGTCAGCAACCCATCTCTGCCAACTCAGACTAGTTACATAATTGTCAATACTCCTACGACCACAACTACAGCAGATACTATTTTAAGATCGCTTACTGATGCTGTACCACTATCTGTTTTAATACTAGGACTGCTGATTGTGTTCATAACTATTGTGTTCTGTGCTGCAGGTATAGTGGTTCTTGTTCTCCACCGCAGGAGAAGATACAAAAAGAAACAAACAGATGAGCAGATCAGAGACAACAGTCCAGTACATCTTCAGTATAGTATGTATGGCCATAAAACAACTCATCACACCACTGAAAGACCCAGTGCATCACTCTATGAGCAGCACATGGTGAGCCCCATGGTTCATGTCTACAGAAGTCCATCCTTTGGCCCAAAGCGTTTGGAAGAGGATGAAGAAAAGAATGAGAAGGAGGGAAGTGATGCAAAACATCTCCAAAGAAGTCTTTTAGAACGGGAAAATCATTCACCACTCACAGGGTCCAATATGAAGTACAAAACCACAGACCGATCTACTGAATTTTTATCCTTCCAAGATGCCAGTTCACTATATAGGAACATTTTAGAGAAGGAAAGAGAACTCCAACAACTGGGAATCACAGAATACCTAAAGAAAAACATTGCTCAGCTCAAGCCTGATATGGAGGTACACTATCCAGGAGCACACGAAGAGTTAAAATTAATGGAGACATTAATGTACTCAAGGCCCAGGAAGGTATTAGTGGAACAGACTAAAAATGAATATTTTGAGCTCAAAGCTAATTTGCATGCTGAACCCGACTACTTAGAAGTCCTGGAGCAGCAAACGTAGGTGGAGAGTTTGAGGGCTTTTGCAGAAATGCTGTGATTCTGTCTTAAGTCAAAACCCTGTAAATAAGTGCCTTACATGAGTGTGTCATCAATCAGAATTTAAGCACAGCAGTATTTCTATGGGAATAAAAGCAAGAAAGAAACTCAGGGATCACTGGGAGAAGCCATTGTGTTGTTTTCTGGCAATTTTGTCTGTCCCCAATAAAATAAATCCTTGCATGTAAATCATTCAAGGATGATAGTAATATTTCTCCACATACTTAAAAGTGTTTCACAGAAGTCCTCTTGCACATCTAAAAGGGTTGACCAAGTAACCCTATTTTTCTTGAATTGTTTTACCCGTGGATGGAGTAGAATTGAATTGTCATTTAAAAATCATACATGTATATGTAGTTATAATATGTAAGAAATATATTGTTTATATAACTAGTATATGTACTGAAAAATGTACATTGTTAAATGCATCTAATTTTATTGCAGTAAAGGCAAAAGGAACTGGACCTTTAAAATGACAACTAGTAATAGTAAGAAAAACATGGAAGGTTGAATGATATAGGCTATGAGTGAACCAAAACTTTGAACATTTGAGGATTTTTTTTAAGTGCTCCTGCTATGCTTTCTGAATTTAAAGTTAAAAATGATTCGTAGTTGTGGTGGAACACACAAGCAAACTGTTTGGGCTTTCTGCACATTTCGTGTGGACAATCTTATTGTCAATGCTGCTGTGAACTAAGATATGTCATTTGTGCTCAAAGTTTAAGTCTTATTCTTTGAATATTTAAAGAATGCTACTGATATCCAATTGTAAATATGACTAGTGCATCTATTAAGTTTGGTTTCCTTCATAGCATTAATCCTTTGTAAATTTGAATGACTATGATAGAAATATGTTTCATGTGGCAAGTAATTCACAGGTATAAAGAAATAGGAAAAATATTATTATTTTTATTGATGTATAATGATAGTTGCCATAAATTAGTAGCAAAAGGCACTTCTGAACGTAAGTGGTTTAAGTTGCCTCATGAATGGCACAATGTAGCTTTATTTTACAAGAAAGTATAGCTAGATTTCTATGAACTATTTATTCTGTACAGTTTTGTATATTTTTGGTTCACAAAGGTAATTATTCTTGGGTGCCTTTTAAGAAAATTAAAAATACCACTGATTACAATAAAACTAAAATAAAAACCCTCTTTTTAAATGTACTTTCTTCCATTAGTCTGATCTGTAATTCAGTCAAGTCAGAACTAATCCATACACTCACACCATGCACACATACAAACACAAAATGCAGTTTCTGCTTGTTGTCATCCACACAGACTCATCGGCACAAAGGCCACTCAAAGTCTAGGTGTGACTGACGCAGAGCCTAAATGTGACCAGCACTTCTTTCCAGCCAGCAATTTCCCCAATCAACACAAATGGAAATTTTTTTTTCTTCTTCTTTGTGATTACACAATGAACTGTACAGCATATTTTCACAAAGCAAAACGAGATTAATCAAGGTATTCTAGTTTTGTGTTTTGAACACCATGCAAATCTATGTACAAGTTTGGGAAGGAAACTATTCCCTGTTAGGTAGAAATTTCTCTAATGTAGTCATCTCTACTTTAGTGAATCCTGAATGTTCTATTAAATGTTTAGGCTTTCAACATCAACTGTCTGCTCTACTAGGAAAACAAACACACATTATTTCTTTGATTTTGAGTGAGAAAACTTCCTGTTGTTGAAAACAGTAGGGACCTTGGCTGCATGGTATGCAGAATAAGTATAATCTATCATGACATCATATCACTAAGGTTTTCTTTTTAAATCATCAAATTATTAATAGAAGACAATTAGTATTATGTATCAAAAGTCTCATTGTAAACCTGAATTTCTCCATTAACTTTCAAGATTGGAAAGGGCAATGTGAGAATTCTTTTTATAAAAACACTAAGGAGAAATCTATGTACATATTTAATGCTTGATGTATTTATCCATTAAGAAAAATATTCAGCACAGTAAGGAATAGTAAACCTTCCAAAGCTTAATTTTGAAAGTTACATTGAAAAAACAAAGTACCTTTGTTTTGCTCTATAGAGCAGGATTCATGTTATTTCAGTTCTATTCAGCTTGAGTATCTGCCAATATTTTCTGATTCCAATCAAGTGCATAAACGTGTAAGAAAACTGAAAAAATTCCCATGCCTTTAGGACCCTTGGAAGGACTCCATGAATGCAGACAGAGACATGTACTCAGAAAATATGCTTTTCTTTTTGGTGGGGAAAACATTTAAAAATTGTTATTCATTGTTAATTTCCTGAAGTAGTAGTATTTGTTCTTCAACTTAAAATTTAGGCAGTACAAAGTTATTTATAAAATCATGTAAATATATCCCCCCAATTAAGTACAACCCCAATTAAAAACCCATAAGAGTCAGGATATATCTTGTGATGACATAAGAATCATCATGATTTTTAAAGAATAAGTCACTTTAGAAGCTTAAAAGTTTCATTCATGATTAAATCTTTCTTATGTGATTTGGTTCCTGACAGGTAGTTGAGAGTTGAGAAAGCTAGTGTATTACACGCCCTGCTTGATTCTTACCTCAGCAATCATTGTGGTCTGTTTCAGTAGTCCCAAGTCCTAAATCAGTATCCTCAACCTTATTTCCATCCCTAGGCATTCTAAAAATAAATTAGGCTTTTAATTACCCTATGTTTTTCTTGATTCAAACAGAAGTTATAATATACTTATTGCACATCAGTGTAAGTTCTCGTTTTTGTCACAACTCAGAATTTTTGCTACATAGGGATACTAGTGTAGAATCATATTGTTAGATTTATTAAAACATGTCAATTTGTTAGACATAGATTGTGCTAATCACAATTTAATCAAAATTTTTTACTAAATAACTATTAAATATATACTGTAAACTTACAAAGGTGCTCTTTAAATAGCTCCCACCAATTTCCATACTGGGACAGATTTTTTATAATGTGATAAGAAAGAATGATGTCAATGGTGTTGACTCCTCCTCCTGAATGAATCATACATGGAAGAGAGAAAGACTTTCTTCTGACCTGATATTAGGTAAATTGAAGTACCATCAAAATGACCATTAAGCAGTGTTGATGCTTTGACCCAAGTAATTGAAAAGATTTTAATTTTGTTCTAGGATTCAAGAATGTGATATGATTATTCCTAGGTTATTAAAAATTCAGCTTTTTTTAAATTGTGGTTTATATTTATTTATAGGTCTTTATATTTGGGTAACTACCAAATAAATAAGTATACATTTTATTTTGTGAGGGAAATAAAGATGAGATGAATAGCAGCTATTGCTTCAATGTACATGTAATTTATTCTGTATTATGTATTTTGCATTGATAACTAATGGTCAAAGTCACTTTTAAGGGAAGAAAAATACTGCTAAGTTTCAGAATTGTTTGACCAAACCTGTTTTTTAATAGGAACAAACACAAATAAATATCCAAAGAAAGCTCCCCAAATTTCAATAAATATAAGGGTTACTGCTAAATTCTTACTGGAGACTATTCTCAACATAGCAACTGACCCATATGCACAAAAATACTGACAGTCTGAAATGTTTGGATCTACTGGTAATTGGGAAATGATTCTACAATGAATTTGAGGATTATTTTCCATTTCTTTTCCCTGACCACTTTTATAACACAGGCATGAATGGCTGCAGTTTTCTTCCTGGGATATGGTAAAAGGACACACTTTTCCGGGAGGAAAGGAGACAGTCACCAGTTCTCAGCTGGAGTAATCCTACATCTGAGCAGACATATCAAGAATAACCTGTTCAATGAGGAATACACAAATGATTAAAAATAAAATATTCACTTTGCCTTTTTAATTCCTGAAACCCTGAACAGATATTTTCCCAAATGTTACATGAGTATTATAATCCCAACAATGTCTCAAGTAAAAAATAAGATATAATACCTGTTCATCATTGAAATATCATATGAATATATTATTTAATTTATTTTGTTTACCAAGTTTTTTTCTCATATAAATATGCACACCATGAGCTGTTTTATAAAATGCAGCTAGTTTTTTTTTTGTGTGTATGCTCAAATGCTAGTCTGTGAAAGTCTGTGAAATTGTGTCCAAATTGTACAGCTTGTAAGTGAAGGAAACAACCACCCTAAAACTTTGTGTGACAGCACTAGTGACGGGCTGCAAACCTGAAATAATTTTTCTAAATACTTATTAATCACAGAACTTTTCTATCAACTATGCTAGAAGATGGACTTATTCAGTTTTTTTAAAGATGAATTTATATTGATTACATAAATCTATTTTTATGTATATGTAAACAGAGAGGAGACTGCCAAATGTAGAATCTTCTAGCTGCTTTGGAAGCATAATCAAATTAGACAAATACTCTTCTGTTAGTAAATGTCTTTCAGCAGATCAGTGAATAGAGAAAGGAAACAATTCAAAACAACTAAATTCGCACACCCATGCACACAAATATCCATGTTATTTCCAATTAAGATCATTTAAAATTATATGCTTTTAAATAAGGTATTTAATTTTAAAATTGAAAAAAAAAAGAAGACCTGATCTTTCAAAAATAATTGTTTGCTTCTTACATCTGGTTGGTTCTACCAGTGACAAAATTCAATCATTTTGTTGCAAAAAAATTTGCTCAACTTCAAATTCTTGGTGTTGATGAAATCACAGGTAGTGAATGGATGCATGTAAAGTATACAGTCATCCCGTTGCTTGGTGTTACGGACAATCAAAAGGCACATGCGCCCCTGCTACTATGTTTTTATGATTCATACTGTCAAAAGTTAATATAGCAAAGCATGGTAGAGTAAGAAAGTTAATGATAGAGTTCAGAGGACTCATGATTGTAAAAGAGTAAGATCCGTTTAAATGCCACATATGGTTTCATCAGTTAAGATTTTCATAGACACATTTGGTGCCCATTTCTGGCATTCTGAAGTACTTTGGCTTAGAAAATATATATTCGAAGAATTCCTTGTTTTATAGTAGAGCAAACAACTTCAGATACCAGCACATCATAAACTTCTGGAGTTCATCAATTCTAGTTTTCTCATTTTACAAATAAAGGAGTTAAGAGATTTGTCTTATATTATATAACTAGTAAGAGTAACAAAGCCAGAGTTGAAAATCTGTTCTATTGTGGTTTTATTATGTTTTGTTTTATTCCCTTTTTTCTTCACTGGAATTCTTGTCATAACCATAAATGTGTGCAGGACAAAAGGAATTACAGAAAAATATGTCTTGCTGTTACACACACTCTGCTTCTGCATTTAGGTAGGGCACTGTGCTTTTAATATTCCTTTGAAAAAATCAGACATTAGAGTTATTTTAGACATGGATTACATGATTGTAGCTTATTCACAATTATATGTAAGCACATTTTAGATACAGCTAGAAAATGTTAAGTGACTTAGTGGATTGGACAACATATACAAAGACAGAAGCTCATTATGTAGCTTTTTTTTAAATTCAGAATAATGAGTTACTATTTTTGAATACTCCCTATTTTTCAAACACAATTTATTAAGAATTCATTTGCTATTCTAGTACATAGAATTGAACATTGACAAAGAAAATATAATACAAATAATTATTATGATATTGCATTTATTTTAAACTTATTGTATAAACAATATATAATTTAAGTATTGTTAGAATTAGCATACATATAGATTTGGTATGAGATATTTTCATTATTCCAATTTTTAGACTTTTCTCTAAAGTATCTTTATTTCTATGGCATTGCTTATAAGCTTTTAAAATAGAGATTATAACTTTAGTAAATATATCGTTTCAATCCTGAAAAGATAGTATTATAAAATAAGAGATTTTTTTTTTAACTTTATTTTTAAAGCAGTTTTAGGTTCACTGCAAAATTGGCCAGAAGATAGAGTTCTCATATATCTGCTGGCCCCAAGAAGTCCGGCCACATTACCTATCAATATCCCAAACTGGAGTGGTAGACCTATTGTAATAGATTCACTTCTATTAAATCATATTACCATGATAAGTTGACAGGTTACATTAGGATGCTCTATGGGTGCTATATATTCTGAGTTTTGGAAAATGTGTAATAATATGTATTCACCATGGTAGTACTATTATAAAGCATATTTTCCCTTCACTAAAAATCCTCTACTCTTTGTCTAAGTCATCGCTCCTTAGCAACCACTTATTTTTTTATCCTTTTTTTTTTTGCCTTTTCTACAAGGTCATGTAGTTGAAATATACAGTATGTAGCTTCTTCAGATTGGCTTCTTTCACTTCCTAATAAGCATTTAAAATTCTTCCATGCCTTAAAAATAAATATTATTTTATTGTTTTGATATAACACAGTTTACTTATCCATTTGCTTACTGAAGAACATTCTGGTTGCTTCCAAGTTCTGGCAATTAGGAATAAAACTACTATAAATATTTGTGTGCAGGTTTTCATTTGGACATAAGTGTTCAACTCATTTGGGTAAATACCGAGGAGAACAACTGATGGATACTACGGAAATATGTGTTTTGTTCTGAAAGAAACTGCCATACTAGCTTCCAAGGTGGCTGGGGCATTTTACCTTCCTGCAAGCAATAAAAGAGAGTTCCTGTACCTCCACACCTTCTCCAGCATTTGGTGTTGTCAGCATTCAGGATTTTGGCCATTCTAACAGGTGTGTTGGTATTTCATTCTCATTTTAATTTGCATTTTTCTGGTAACATACAATGAGGAGCTTACTTGCCATCTGGACATCTGCATTGGTTGTATATCTGTTAAGCACTTTGGCCAACTCTTTATTGGATTGTTTGTTTACTTATTGTTGAGTTTTAAGAGTTCTTTATATACTTTGGATAATATTTCTCTATCCAATATGTCTTTGTAAATATTTTCCCATAGTCTGTGGCATGTCTCTCATTTCTTCAACAGTGTATTTTATAGCATAAAAGTTCTTGATTATAATGAAATCACACTCATCAATTATCTATTTTATGAACCATACATTTGCTAGTATCTACAAAGTCATTGTCATGCCCAAGGTCACCTAGATATTCTCCTATGTTATCTTCTAACACTTTGATAGTTTTTCACATTACATTTAGTCCTATGATTCATTTTAGTTAATTTTTGTGGAGGGTGTAAGGTCTGAATACAGTATATTCATGTTTTTTCATGTAAATATCCATTTCTTAAAAAGATAATATGACAGATTTTTTAAAGTACACTCAATTTAAATACTGTTTATTTCTAATGCAATTCATTTTAGTTTCTACATTTAAAACATGAGTACCATCGATACTATGTGTTATTGCATGTATGAGAGAACATAACATATAAGGTAGAAATTATACCAAATTACAAAGATAAATATCACTGGGTCTGAATTATCTGAAGCTACAAAAATGTTGAAAGCTAATGTAAAACATTAAGCTTAGCAAGATGCTTCTTAGCTCTGGTCTTTATTAAGATCAACCTTACACCACAAGTTTGCATAAATAATAAGCTAAAATGTAGTGTTTGCCTATGAGGCACCTACACCCAGCTGCAGGTACTTTGGATACACTCGGTGTAATCCCTATATCAGACCTTCAAGTGACAATATTATCCCCGTTTTACCTATACAAGCAATGAGACACAGAAGTCTAAGTCGCCCTAATCCACACATGGTAGTGGCTGAGCCCAAATTTCCCCGACTTGGAAAATTCCTGATCTGTCGTTGTATCATGCCTCATCTCACAATGATTAAAAAAAAAACATTTTAAAATGTGGATAGCATTTTATTTGTGGCAACTAGTACGTCATTCACATTTTCCAACATTGTTCTCTTTCTTCACACTTACCAGACTGTTATGATTTTGAATGTGTTTGTTTAGCTTCTAGTCATGCCTTAAATCTGTCATTGATATACATAGTTACCTTCGATATTTGGGAGGTCTAAGATCCATATGTTTATTTAAACTCTATTTAATTTTCAAAAAACATGTATTGAGAAATGTGTATCTCAGGCACTAGTAAAGTGTTTCATTAATGACTATTACCCAAATACAAACTTTCAATATTATATCAAATGTATATATATATATAAAGAAATACATTTCATAATTTAAAAAATATTATCAATGTAGTTTGCTTTGTAATAAAAAAAAACCTTGGCTTTCTTTTGTAGTATATATTTTCTCAGCTCTTCAGATTTTTAACTCAGATGCCTGTACCCTTTTTATGCAGAAATGCATTCATAAAGCCAAGACTAGGTAATGCTCATGAATCTGCATTAAGGAGGTCATGTTTTCTCAAACTGCCCCTCATTATGGAGACAAATAATAACAGCTTTTCCCTGTCCTTTATGCTGTGGCTTGGCACACAATGGCATGCGAGGCATGCAGACAAAGGTGCTGGTTATAAAGGTATGCAGGTCAGTCTCCACCTCCACTGCCCTCAAACACATGCTGGGAAAACAGACTCCTGGCCACTTGAAAAACCAACCTGTTCACTCACCATCCACCTTTGAAGACACAGAAATGCTAAAATGTATCTGCTTCTTTTCTCATGCAGGGTTGAGCAATCCTTGTGGGACAATTCCTAAGTGGTTTTAAAACAAAGAATAGTGGAGTAGGAAAAGTTAATAAAGATCAATGTGTAAGAACTATGATTAAAAGATGAGAAGATGAAGATTGAGTTAGTAAATAAAGGTGGTCTCTTATTTCCTGCCTCCTTGTATTCTTGGCTCTTTTCTGTTCCCGGTGTTCCCCCCAACTCCCTCCCACCTGCCCATCACGGTATCATTAATCTCCTGTAGCCAAATGCTGGCCGCAGCTCCATATGCACCATCCTCTACAGAACCTTTGGTCTTGAATTTTATTCTTGTCTTTCTCTGAAAGTGGATTTATCTTCCTCTTAACAAAGCAGTTATTCTTTTCAAACAAAAACAAGCAGACAAAGGTTCTCTGGGTTATAGCCTCATTTAGCTATGTATGTTTTAAGAGGTTTATCAATTGAAAAACCATATGAAGCTTCAATACATGGAATGTCAAATGAAATAATTAAGCAGCTGTTTCAAGAGGGTAGAGAAGATACTTAAGAAAGGGTAAGCTATAGCCTGTTTTTAGTTATATAATAAGTGCAATCTCCTACTCTTACTTGACATAGCTCTTCATAAGATATATGTATATATACATTTTGAGTAAAATTCTGTTAGGAAGCATGTGCCATGTAGCCTCAATGGTACTAAACAACCTTGGCTCACCAAAGTTTGGAAGCTTTCTGAAACCTGGTCTTGTACTTTACTGTATGAATCAATTTCAGCCAATGTCCTCTTTGTTGCTAACATCTATAAACTAAAATGATTCTCCCTGTAAAATGTGTCTGGATCAATGGTTACCCAATAAATTCAATAACACTGTAATTACAAAAGTGCTATTTCTGGCAATATGAGCAAATGGTTACTCTAAGAGTGAGTCCAGCATCTGTCTAAGTAAAGCATTTCTCCCCACACAACTCTGATAGTGTGATTGATACTTGGGTTATTTGGCAAGAACCTCTGCTTCAGGGTAAGAACATAGTGGGTTCCAGTTTAATCTCAGTTATCTATTCTGTGACCTTGAACAACTTATGAGTCACAGTTGTTTCACAAACGGCAGGTTATTAACATAGATAAAATGAATTTCTCTGTACATTTCAGGAAAAATTACAGATGATATTGTATTATGGTAGTGGAAATTAGAGGCTATTTGGGTAAATTTAGCACAAATCCTCTGAATTTCATATTTTTGCTTATAAAATAAAAAATAATAATGTTCCAACAATTGTAAGAGTTTTGAGGAATAATCGAGACACTCTTTGTGAAGAAATTGTATAAATAGTATGACAACATATAAAAATTAATTTTTAACTCCTACTGAGAATTCAATGGTTCTAATTGTTAAAAAGTACTATCTTGTTTCAATTCCAATATTTATCCCTAATACATCTACTTCATTTTATTTCCTACATGAAATCTGTTACACATTTTAAGGAAGACCATTATATCTATTTTTATTCATTCCCATTGTACCTTTTACCTAGTAAAACTGACAATTCTTTTCATCTTATATATGATATACCTCTCATTATAGGTATTTGTCATTTTATGTATATAAGTTAATATATACACATAGTGCTGATTCTTCGTGGTCTGTTCTGTAAATGCTGCAATTTGCTAATATGTTTTTTGATGTGTACCTATTAGCAATGCGATCTGAATTTTAACCGGTTACTGCCAAATACACGCACTTGTCAATAGCAAGCCGCAACTCTACGAGTGCTTCTGCTGTGCTTACTTTCTTTTACCAGTCATTTCAATTGCAAATACTTTCTTTTATCAGTCATTTCAATTTCTCAAACACTTTTTCAACAAGACCACAACAAACACAAATTCTTTGTCAGGGTATTATCAAAATTTTATCATCAAGGCTGATGCTCTTATTTTTGGATTGTACTGGACCATCCTGCTTCTGACATGAGTTACACTACTCCTTCAGTACCAATTGCGTGTGTGGAAGGACATGTGGAGGAATATCTTATTCTTCTGTATTTAGTAATTGCATTTGTATCAGATTTTTAAAAAACAGCTTTAGATGCATAAATCTTCCTGTAGTTATTCTCTAAATATTTTGAAAGTAACATAGTGATGTGTCATTAGTTTTCACTTTGGATTTATGCATTATTCTCAATTTTTTTGTGTGTCCCTACATTAAAAAGTTGATCTCTGGAGTATGAATCGATAAATGATGTTCAGATATAAGATTTCTTATTACCACTATTAATAGCAGCTGACATTGTTGGACTCTTCCTTTATAACAAGTACCATTTTAAGGACTCAGGTGTGTGAAGGGATGTGATCGTATGGATCATGTTGTACACTGAGAAATGCAAGGAGGACCATTTTGATGACTAGGATTTGGAGAGACAAACATGTTTATCTAGACAGTGCTTGATCCTGAATTTCACCTGAGGTAATTTGGGCTCAAGAAAATATGTTCTTACTCAAAATAGTTCAGTACCTCTAAATAATATTAAAAATTAGTAAAATTAAAAATGCTTCCACTCTGGGTCAGAAAAATTCTAAATCGGGCAATTCTCAGATAAATTGATTAATTTCCCCCAAAAAACATTCAGAACGATAAAAATCATGCAGAAAATAACTAAAAATTTTTATTGTCATTTTACTTCCAAATCACTACCATAAAAAGCTAAAATGTTATGATATGTAAATACATAACACATACATGTATAAATGTAAATATTTATATACTCCACTGCACTAAATAATTCCCATGATTTTAAATAAAATTGTGTTTTTTTACCATTTTCAAGCAATGTTTGTATAGATCTTATAGTGGATTGAATAGTGTCCTCCAAAATTCATGTGTACCCAGAACATCATAATCTGACCATTAAATAAGATCTTTGCAGAGTTCGTTGGTCAAGTGCAAACTAAATTAGAGTAAGCTCTAAATTCAGGAACTACTTTCTCCATAATAAGGCCATGTGCAGACCCACAGAGATACACAAGGAAAACACTGTGACTACACAGCCAAAAATCAGAGCGATGCATGCGCTGCCAAGAAAGCAAAGATTGATGGCAGGCACTAGAAGTTGGAAGAGACAAGGAAGGATTAATTTCAATGTCATGAGTAAAGCATAATATCTGTAGATCATTAAAAGCTGTGATACTATATCTCCTTTAAAATTTTAGTTTTATTAAATTATTTTAGAGATTAATTTTGAAAGCTCCTTGTAATATTTTTTAATGGTACATTAAGTTTTAGATACATAGAAAGTATATGAGCACAAAACACAAATCTGAGTGTAGAAAATATTTTATTAAAATTTTAAAAGGTAAATATTATGTCCAATTTCATTGAAATATGGCACTGAAGGATAATTTAAAGAATTAGAACTAACTTTTCAAGTGTTTTTTGAAACTGTAAAATTTCTTAATTTATCATCTGAAATTCAGTTGATGTGTACATTTTTATTTCATTTTATTTTTAACTCTCACCTAAATATATGTTTTTAAAAAACTGATTGTATAGAGAGGGAAAAAGAGAAAAGAGGGAGAGAAACATCGATTTGAGACAGGAACGTTGGTTGCTTGCTTCCTGTATGTACCCTGAGCAGGGATCAAAGCCACAACCGGGGTACGTGCCAGATCTGGAGTCGCACCTGCAGCCTTTTTGGTGTAAGGGACAACAGTTCAACCAAATAAACCACAGGGCCATAGTACATGTGTACATATTAAAAATACCATATATTTTATTTAAATGAAGTTCTCTACCATATGCATCAGTGGAGTTTAGTATAAAACACATATTTCTTTATGGAGCATATGGATTTTTACACACTGAGATAGAAATTAGGTAAAATATACAAAAATTTGGGGAAAATTGAAAGAAAATGATGTAATTATTACTTCCTATTCAGAAGCAAAAGACAACATATCTCTTAATTTATCATATAATTATAAGTTAGTATGTGTGCCTTTTAAATATGTAATGTGTTCTTTTTATATAAAATTACTTTTTGCTTTTGCTAGATTATATGGCAAATGCATTTCTTTATGATTCATTTCCTTTGTTTATATTCAGATGGAAACCAGACAAGTATTCACAATTTGGAAGCACTAGATGAAAAATATATGAGAGAAAGGGGAGAGTAATGAGAAAAGAATTCAGTCTTCAGGAACGTGATATTTAGTGCATTAGATAGTGTTTGCTCTCCCATAGAAAGAGTGCCTTCACTAAGGATGGGAACAGTGCTGTTTGCCTTTTCCATATATAATACAAAAACAGACTAGAGATAATTAATCTCTAAGTCATAGAAAATAATTTTCTTTCTAGCTCTCATCTTGTTACATAAATGTGGAGTACAGTGTCCATCACAATAGGAAACGCAATGGTCCTCAGTGCCAGTATGTGGCAACATGTTAGTGTCAGCTTTTCTAGAGCTATTCAAAAATTGAATGCCCAGCAATAATGCCCAGCTCATGAATATATATGTGAATTACAAAGATGTGTAAAATAACCTGAGAATAAAGTTTCACACTATACTGTAGGCTTGGTGCCTAAAGAGATTATGTCCAAATCCGTATCTCATAACATACCCGGATGTGATCAGAGTTTTGTTTTACTACAGGGTCTTAGTTCACCAAACAATTTCCTGTTGCCTTTGTTAAAATTAACACTGCCTTTTCTTCATTGCTACTACCCTTCTCTGCAAAGTTCCAGATGAAAGTGGTGCACTATATTTGAGTTTCTTTAGCAGATTCTTTCCCCTCTGCAATACATGTTTTTAACCCCGGAGGAACAGAATTCTAAGGAAAAATAATTACAAATGACCCTGACCTTTTCACTCGAAAATTAACTTCTCTGATAATCAGTCTTTTTGCTTTGGAATCTAGTAAAATAATAATGCAATGGCACATAATTGTGTAATTGGTATTAATTCAAAGGAAACTTGAATTGATCTAGGACTAGTGTTTCATTCCAGGATAATTAGTTGTTTCAAATTCATTTCTTGTTTCCCTTTTTTCTAGTGGATGAGTCACACGGAAGGCAATAAAACATCAAATAGACTAAAAATAAAAGTGTTCAATGATTGGAGCTCTTGAATATTATCAAAGACTCAACCCACTGTGACTGCAAGTTGTTAACTTTTAGGCAAAGATACGTCAGGATCTTATCTGTAGATTTCATTCAGAAAACAAGTATTGGTGAGAAAGTTTAAATGAATACAGTGCAGTGTCTTCACTGAGATGAATGGCATGCATTTAACTCACAGAGGTTGCAGGTTCTAATGACACTTTATTTCTCAATCATTATGACTATGGTAATTACAGATGGGAATCTTAAAAATCTAAAAGAAAAAAAAACAGAAGAATGATAAAGTATATTGATTAAATTACACAGGAAATCTCAGGAAAAGTGAAGATGAGAGTAAAGATTTTCATTCACTGAATTCCATGGAATTTTAGAGATTTTTCCATAATATTTTCAAAAATCATCATTTGGAGCCAGAATTTAATTCACTAAGATGTTTAAATAGTATAAAATAAGAACCTTATAATTGACCGTAAGTAATCTTCAGTATAAAGGAACTCTATTCTTTCATTATTTTGACAAGAAATAACATCTTTAGATTAAGTGAATTTATCTTTTCAAACTTATAGTTTATAGCTTCAACCTTAAAAACAAAGAAAAATCTTAGCTGCTAATAAAACTCTCATTGACTGTTTTATGTTGGTTCTCCTCTCATTTCTCCTCTTTTCCAGAGCTGAGTGTGCTATAAAGATAAAAGGAGGTTGGCAAGAAAGAAGTATAAACATACAGATAATTAGCCTGTAAAGATTTTTAAATGAGTCATCCTTTTCCTAAATTATTGTGTCAAGATATCTGGCCAGTTTAAGAAAACAATATCTAGAAACACTAAACGGTAAATCGAAAGTATCTACAGTGTCTGAGGAGACTTTACATTTATAAAAGACAAGAAATATATTGTACCTATGGAAAATTCAAAATGGTAATTCATACTGTTTTAATAACTAAAAATGTTACAAAATTTTATAAAATAACAAAAGATATCCTGATATAATATTAAATAAAGGTTGAAATTAGAATACCTTTTAACAGAAGGGGATCTTATGAAGAAATTGCCATTTCGACTATAACCACTGCTATGGGAAACAACAAGATTTACTGGTTCTATTTTATTTTTTTTAAATTTTGAAATCAAAGAAAAAACTATTAAGTAATATATGTATCTAGTGCAAGCTATGCTATCTCATTTCCTCTTCCCTTAAGCAATACTTTCTTCATTATTAGATTGCTCTTGTACTTGTCTTGACAGGTTTTTCCATTTCTGTTTCACTGCTAAAGCTGGATTTTGAGTAATAGAGACTGAAGTAATGAGCACTTAAGAATGATCTCACTTATATGTGGATTCTAATGAACAAAATAAGAGGCCAAACAAAGTAGAAACAGATACATGGAACCGATGGACAGCTGCCAAGGAGAGGAGGTAGGGAGACAGGATGAAAGAGGTGAAGGGATTAGCCAAAGAACACATATGCAAGACCTATGGACATGGACAACAGTGTGGTAGTGGTCAAAGGGAAGGGGGTCAGGGGACGGATGGAGGTGAGCAAGGGGTGAGGGGTGGAATGGGGACAATCTGTAAGAGTGTCAAAAATAAAAATAAAGTTTAAAAAAATCATGCAGTCTTGGGATGGTGTCAAATGATTAGCACCATTGAAAGAAATAATATGGATAGTTGTGCAGTTTCTGAATTATTGAGATATCCCTAACACCTGTATTGAAGCTATTCTCTCCTGGACACTTAGAAATTTATGTAACCAATGTGTATGAAAAGGAAACCTGGGCAGCGCTGCTGGGAAGGTTGGGTTGCAACAGGGCTGCCATTGCTGTAAGAGTTTGGCTTCCTGACGGGATTTCAATTACAACATCCATTCAAGTACTTCTTTTTAACCTAGAATAATCAGAATTCTATTAAGAATCTTGGAATCTCTAACATGTCCAAACATGATGACTACACAGAGATAATAAATACAATGCAAGAATTGCCTTGATAGGATCATGTTTTTATAATAGCAATAATGTTTGTCAATTGTAGACCATAACTAGAGAAGAAGTTTCTGGAAACTGAAGAATGGAATAGAACTATTTTTTTTAATTGAAATTTCTTAAAATTTGAGTATTTTCAATAGTTTAAAATTTTGATTACAAAATATAATTGAAGTTTATCAGTTCAATAAGTCTAGCTCACTTTACTGAGAGCAGATTATAGGGTCAGGCATTATAGAGCATTAAATGTTTTTAAAAATAGCCAGTGCACTGAGTGAGGGGACATCCGGATACAGTGATCACAGAGCAGTTGGTTTACAGGCCACGACTGGAGAAACACTAGGGTAAAGTGTAGGATCAGAGGAAGTTTCTGGAAATGGAAGAAAAACTGAATACTGTGGGTTTAGATAAAGGATCTGAAGAAAAGAGTAAAAGTACTAGGAATATGTGAGAGATATAAGGAAGAAAAATTATTTAAAAAATTGAACCATTTGTAGACTATACAGAATTTGGGTGGTGACAGGACTCATGAAGAAAAAGAGCATAGGTCCAAAAATTGGAAGGGGTATTTTTGATCATACTTCTTAATACATTTTGGATCTATCAGATGAGTGAGAGATCAGCATAATTCCTAGATCACCTTTTGCCCATTTACAGACAAATTACATTATATGCGAGTATGTTTGAGCCATCAATCCAAGATTTTCCAACATTTCTTAAAATTTAAACACAGATTAATGAATAACTTATTTCACATTGTATTTAGAGATTCAAAAATTGATCTCTTCCAACTTCCAAAATTCTCTGATTGTCCCTGCTCTATATTTTGTTCCTTAGTCAAAAGACCTACAGGTTTTTCTTTGAAGTTTTTGTGTACATTCCCATTTGATTTATATTATTACTTTTATCTCTGAAAGGCTTTGTCAACAATCTCCCTTTTTAATGAGTCCTACTTCACTATCCTCAACAATTTTTATTATGTACCAGTGTTTATTGCTTTCTGTTGTTATTTATTCTGTTGTTATAACCATTCTCTGCTCCAGACTGCAACCTGATGCCGAGGGGTGTGTTTTACACTTCCTTGTGTTCCCACCCTTAGCAGAGGAGTATATGCACAGTAAACTCTCAAATATGAATCAATAATCATATTACAGATAGTTAGCTCTTTAAGTTTACTGATTTTCTTTTTGCATAGCAATGCTACAGAAAAATTATATTCTAAATATTCCCTAATCACTGAGATAGATGGTGGACTAAACCAATAAAAATAATATAAACTTGATACAACATTTGATTAACTTATCTCCTACATTCCAAAGTCTAATCCCTAGATAAAAGAGTTAAAATATTATATGGGAATATTTTATTATTCCATTATATTAAAAGTTACATTTTAAAAAAATGTATTGTGGAAAGAACACTAAATGTGGTATCTGCTCTTTTACCATATTTGTGAGTGCATCATACAGATTTGTTAACTCTAAACAAAATGTTGTACAAAAGACCTGTGGAAATTATCCACCTTACGTAACAGAAACTTGATATATGTTGAGTAGTATTTCCCCCTCCCTCCAGCTCTTGGGAGCTACCATTCTACTGTCTGCTGTTATGAGTCTATTTTAGATACTTGGTGTGAGTGAAGTCGTTCAGTATTTGTCCTTCTGTGAATGGCTTATTTCACTTAGCATATTACCATCAAAGTTCCTCCATGTTGTTGCATATTGCAGAATTCATTTCTTTTTAAAAGATGAATAATAATTATATATATATAATTGTATACATATTATATATATAATTATATAATTATTCCATTTTTAAAAATCTATTCATTTGTCCTTGTACCTGTAGGTTGTTTCCACTTCTTAGTTATTGTAAATACTGATAGAATAAATATGGGGTGCTAACATTTCTTCAAGATCCTGACTTCAGTGTAACGTAAGTCCTGAAATTGTAAAACTCCTGAAGAACGCATAGAAGAAGAGCTACTTGACATTAGTCTTGGCAATGATTTCATAGATATGACACCAAAAAGCACAGACAACAAAAGAAAAAATAGATAACTGGGATTTCTTCAAACTAAAAAGCTGCTGCACACAAAAGGAACAACAGAGTGAAAAGGCAAACTATGGATCATGAGGAAATATTTCTAAGCCTCATATCTGACAAAGAGTTCATTTTTTAAAAAATTGTGAGGGACTCCTAAAACTCAACAGCAAACAAACAACAACAACAAAACACTACTAGAGTTTAAAAATGGGCTAACTACTTGAATGGACATTTCTGCAGAGGAGACATATGAATGATCCACACACATATGAAAAGATGCTCAACATCACCAATCATCCGGGAAGTGCAAATCACAAACCAGGACAAGATATCAGTCTTATTGGATCAGGCTCAGGACTGCTGGGCTAATGGGTGAGACCCTTCTCCCTTTCTCTTCTAGCCTCCTGTATTAAGTTCTTTATTAGATTGTAATGGTGAGGGCCCTGCTTTTTTCCCCCTCTGGCCCCTCATTCCTAGCTGCTAACTAACATTATTGCAAACAGTTTCAGTAAAATGTTATCATAGATATCAAAATGAAATATCCTAATAATTAAATAATTATATTTGCTTTTTATTTTTTAACACACTAATTCTATAAAATAAAGCCGCTTTGGTATATGGCCACAGTCTGTTATTAATGCTCAAGGACAAATTTCTGGAGTTGGACTTTGTTTCAAATTCTTGTTTTTTTACTTTTAGCATTTTTCTCTTCCATAACATAGGCCTTCTGGTTGTTTTATCTATATCATTCTTGTTGCTACCCAATGTTTACAATGAACTTCTCAAAAAAATTTATTTCACATTTTTTTTTCTGAATGACTCCTACTTTGAAAAGGCATAAATTTGGAATAAGTCTTTTGAAAAATGTTTCATTTTATTCATTTTTAATTTAAACTTTGTTGCATTTTCTTCCATTTAGTTTCCTTATACCCCTCTCCTCGGCAATCACCACACTGTTGTCCATGTCCATGAGTCTCTTTTCCTTTGTGTTCAATCTCTCCATATGCTTCCCTCAACCCTCAGCTGTCATCCTGCTCTCCATCTAAGAGTCTGTCAAAAAAAAAAAAAAAAAAAACTTTGACAGACCTCTGGTGAAGATGGAGGCTTAGGTAGACACACTGTGCATCCTCCCACAACCAAAGAAGGACAACAACAATTTAGACACAGACAACAACCAGTACCAACAGAAAATAGAACTGTATAGAAATCCTACAACTGAAGAGTTAAAGGAGACACATTCATCCAGACCGGTAGAAAGGGCAGAGTTGGTCGGCCCAGTGGAGAGCACTCTTGGCAGCAGCAGGGAGACTGAGTGCAGCGGCAGATTGTGGAGGGTGAGACACACAAGGCTACTGGCAGACAGTGATCTCACATTCACATGCAGATAAACCAGGTGAAACTGGGGAATAAGACAGACTGTGCAACCCAGGGCCCCAGCACAGGGAAATAAAGCCTCAAACCACCAATTGAAAACACCTTGAGGTGTTTTCACCTGGGGGTTAAGGTGCAGGGAGAGACTCCTAGCCACACAGGAGAGTTAGTTGGAGAGACCCACAGGGTCCTAGAATGTATGCAAGCCCACCCTCGTGGGAATCAGCACCAGAAGGGTCCAGTTTGCTTGGAAGAAGCAGAGAAAGGGACTGAAATCAGGCAGAGAGCAGAGCAAGCACCATTGCTCCCTCTTGGACCCCTCCCACACACACTGTGTCACAACCCAGCTACTGGGTTGCCCTTCCCTGGTGAACACCCAAGTCTCTGCCCTCACTATGTAACAGGTGCACTGAGACAAAAAAAAAAAAAAAAGGCCCAAATGAAAGAACAGATCAAAGCTACAGAAAAAATGCAACTAAGTGATAAAGAGATAGTCAACCTATCAGATGCACAGTTCAAAACACTGGTAATCAGGATGCTCACAGAATTGGTTGAACTTGGTCACAAATTAGATGTAAAAATGAAGGCCACACTAAGTGAAATAAAGGAAAATGTATAGGGAACCAATAGTGATGGGAAGGAAACTGGGACTCAAATCAATAGAGTGGACCAGAAGGAACGAAAGAAACATCCAAACAAAAAATAATGAAGAAACAAGAATTCAAAAAAAATGAGGAGAGGCTTAGGAACTTCCAAGACATCTTTAAATGTTCCAACATCCGAATTATAGGGGTACCAGAAGGGGAAGAGGAAGAGCAACAAGTGGAAAAGTTATTTGAACAAATAATAAAGGAGAACTTCCTCATTCTGGCAAAGGAAATAGACTTCCAGGAAGTCCAGAAAGCTCAGAGAGTCCCAAAGAAGTTGGACCCAAAGAGGAATACACCAAGGCACATCATAATTACATTACTCAAGATTAAAATTAAGGAAAGAATCGTAGAAGCAGCAGGAGAAAAGGAGAGTTACCTACAAAGGCATTCTCATAAGACTATCAGCTGATTTCTCAAAAGAGACCTTGCAGTCAAGAAGGGGCTGGACAGAAGTATTCCAAGTCATGAAAGGCAAGGACCTCCATCCAAGATTGCTCTATCCAGCAAAACTTTCATTTACAATGGAAGGACAGATAAAGTGCTTCTCAGATAAGGTCAAGTTAAAGAAGTTCATCATCACCAAGCCCCTATTATATGAAATGTTAAAGGGACTTATCTGAGAAAAAGAAGATAAAAGATATGTACAGTAAAATGACAGCAAAGTCATTTTATTATTATTATTAAATACAATTATTAACAACCACACCTAAAACAAAAACAAAAGCAAACAACTAGAATAGGAACAGAACCACAGAAATGGAGATCACATGGAGGGTTAGCAACAGGGGAGTGGGAGGAGGAGAGAGGAAGAAAAGGTACAGAGAATAAGTAGCACAGATGGTAGGTGGAAAATAGACAGGGGGAGGGTAAAATAGTATGGGAAATGTAGAAGCTAAAGAACTTATAAATATGACACATAGACATGAACTAAAGGGGGGAGTGTGGGTGGGGAGGCAGGGTGAAGAGGAGTGAAGGGAGGAAAATGGGACAACTGTAATAGCATAATCAGTAAAATGTATTTAAAAAATTGACAACAGTGGCATCGAAGGTCAATTATTATGTCTTTGTAAAGTGTGATGAATCACAATAAATAAAGTCCCCTCCTCCTTTTCAAGTCTTACCAGATGTCTCGATCTATAGCCCTTAGACATTTTGCTCATGGCATTCTCTTTGCCACAAATAACTGCTCTCTTCTCTTTGAGTGTTAAATCCTAACTTACTTATTAGTATTAGGTTCAGCCTTGTGTTGTGTCCCACCCTGGACAAATTTTATGTCTGTGTACACACACACACACACACACAAACCACACACATATGTATATAAAATAACATACACCTTTTGAAACACTGGAAAATTTATAATTATTCTATTCAGCTGCTCAGTTAAAGCCTGCTTTCCCTGATAGGCTATGAGCTCCACGATGTCAGATAATTTCTTTCCTTGATCATTTTATTTCCAGAAGCCAACATGAAATATGAAGTATAATCTATAATATCAGTATATATATGATGAATGCACAAATAAAACTTTAAATTTTAAGGAAGTAGTTTTCATAAGATGTAGAAACCTAGAGAACAATGATGTCTAAATGCCAAAATATACACATAAAAAACCCCAAATTTTCATATTTCTTTATAGGTAGCTTTAAAAATAATGTATGACTAGGATGAATTCATGCCTCCTTTATACTAGTTGACTAATTCTGAACAATGGGTTACTAGATAGAGAAAAAAAAAGACTTTAGCTTCCTTAACTCTAAAACTGGGAAAATAAACTTGCTCATTGTTGAGAAGGCTATTATGAGCATCATATGGGTAATGCATACAAGTACTCAATATTGTGTCTTCTGTACAGTGCTTAACAGAAAACATCTATTGTTATTATGACCAATGCCATTCAAATGTCAATATGTTACATGGATAATAATGAACTCCTGACTTTGACTTTATTAAGAAAGATATGCTTTAATGAATAGTTAAATAAGAATGGGATTATAAAGAAATAACAGTGTAATCATGTTTCTTTGAGAAAAGAAAAAAATATCTATTTTATTCTATCATAAAGTGTCAGTAGAGAATTCAGTGAATGAACACCACATATATTTTATCTAAAGAATAAAACAGTTTTGTTCAAGTACTGAACAGTAGCAGAATTCTTGCATTGGAAAAACAAGGGTATTTTAGAGAGAAAATTATGAGCAACACAAAGTGTTATTCTCAAGTGAACTGACCCCAGATTTCCTTATGGCATGCTAAGCGATGTACACCTTATGGTCAAGCACTGAGCATAAACCCAACTACCATTATCCTAGAAATGTAACTGGCACAAATATTTTAGAAAAATGTCAACAAAGTTTAATAAAACAATAATTATATGACTCATGTGAAAGGTCTGGTTATTAGTTTTTGTTGTTTGTTGTTGATAAAACACATTATCTCAAAATGTAGAAGATTAAAATATTATGATTTCACCTATTAGAGGAACATGATCAACAAAACAAGCAAGCAAAATATGAACAGAGACATTGAAATAAAGAACAGAGTGATGGTAAACAGAGGGTGGGGGAGGGGATAACGAAGGAAAGAAGGGGAAAAGTCATAAAGGAACATGTATAAAGGACACATGGCCAAAGACAAAGGTGGGTAGGATTGATGGTGGAAAGTGGGAGTGAGTTGGGAGGGGGAAGGGGGGGGAAGACAATGGTGTTTGAAAACCAATTCAAAAATAAAATAAAATAAAATAAAATAATCTATTATATGCCCACCCAAAATAAAAAATAAAATAATAACTATTACTCTCTGTTTCTTGGGTCAGGAATTCAAAAGCAGCTTTGTCTCAGGGTCTCTGTTCTGACTGTGACTGGAAGATCTACTTACTACATGGCTCACCCACATGGATGTTGGCCAGAGGCCTCAGGTCTCTCTCAGGGGCACCTCTTGCCAGCACTATTGGATTATAGTGGCGGCTGACTTCTCCAGACCCAGTGATCCAAGAGAGGAAGGTCTATGACACAATATCCTTTATAACCTTGGCAACCACACTCTGTCATTACATCAACATTCTGTTGGTTACACCAGTCAGCTTTCCGTAGGATGGAAGGCGATCACACAGGGTGTGGGCATCAGGAAGCACAGATCAGTGGGAGTCACCACAGTGGAGTCCCTTAGCCATCACAGCTCAACCAAATGCAACTAGTCTTGTCCTATTGGACTCTACGAATTCTATTCTACTAAAGTTATGCTATAAAACGAGATACTATAAATTACTTTAGGATGAACAGTAGGATAAGCAATATGTTTCTTTGTACTCATATTCTATAGTCTTAAATCCTCAGTAACCCATTCTACAAAATTCACTCAGAATTAAGCGAGTTAAACATTTTAACTTCTTGTTCACACAAAAGGAAAATAACCCTCAACAGCTTGCCAGTATCAATAAGACTAGTCACGTATTATTAATTTTCATCCACATAACCGAACTTGATAAATTAAGACACTGAGGTGGATGCATGCTTTGTATTCGCACAACTCAGTGTATACTTATACTGGACTATCAGAAGGTGCCTGTGTAGAGTTATGGCATGTGACCCTTCCTAACTCACTCAGGCTAGTGATAAGTTAAATCTCTGGGTAGATTAATAACTTGCATTGAGAACACAACATCTCAGTTCTTAATCTCTAATTGGTTTAAAGATAATTACCTGACAACTATAGGACAAAGATAATTGTTAATGCGATTGCCAGCTTTCCATCCTAGCTTAGTAGAATCTTGGTATTTTTTTTGTGACTTTTCATTCAATATTTCAGAAAGAAAAAATTCAAACAGATTCCATTACTTCCTAAGAAACAGTCTGAATGGGTCCAAAACTAATTCACAAAATTAGGGTTGGTCATTGAGCCTCAAAAATCCCACCTAATTCATTCATCACCTTGTCTGTCACGGTGCTCATTCCCATGTTGATTGAGGGTGAGGTGCTGCTTGGGATACAGCAACTGCTTGATTTATGGGTCTCCCACTTCTAGGGTAAAAAATGTGGCTTGCATTTATTCTTATTGACTTTCCACTATGCAATTTTCTTCAAAAGTGTTTCATCAATATGGAACCATTGAAGAATAACAACATATATCTCAGAGTCAGGTATTTCTTTAGGATCTATAAATATTATACTGCATGCTTCTGGATGCAAGCATATTTGTTAAATGGCCCATTCTCTTTCAGTTAGTCGTCTGCTCTAATGCTCTGATGCCACAAGATGTGAAGCATCTGTTACTATTCATCAGAGGCTAAGAGGATTTATGGCTTTTCATTAATCACCTGGAAGAGAAACTATTTACTCCCTTAAATGTCAGATCCTCTGTGATCACAAAGTGTGCCTGAAGTGTGGGGATACAATTTCAAGAGAGTGAAGCACAAAAGCAAGTAAATGTCTGACAAATAAGAAGCAGAAAGGAAAGCATGTCACATCGCATCCCAGGAGGCTGCCCAGATCTTTGATTTTGTGATTACTTCTTAAGTCATAAGACAGTGATATATTAACTCAATCACTTTTCATTTCATTTTTAGAGCTGCTACAAGCATGTAACTCTTTAAAGTATTTTCAGCATTTAAATAATAACTTTATTGGGAAAAATGTCAGCATGGAAGCTGTGTCCTTACATTTCACATCACTACAGATTGAAGTATTATGACATACACTCTCAGAAAATTATGAACAGGGTGAACTTCCCCCACTTATTAAAGAATAACTAGACCTACAGCTTTTGTGGTATTTCAGAAGCAGAAGTTAGTAAAACTCTTTGTCCACAGATGATAGGATTGTTTCTTTAAAAAATTCCAAGCAATAGAAGATAAAACAGAAACAAAAACAAAAAAAAATCTACTAGAACTAATTAGAAAGTATAGCAAGATTTCAGGATATAAGGATAACATGCCAAATTTAATTGCTTTCTTATAACAAGCAATGAATAATGGTAATTTGAAATTAATCACAACATCATTTACATTAACACAAAAAGAAGAAAAGAAAAAACATATACCTAAATTTAACAATGTATGTACCAGGCCTATTTGAAGAAAAGGAAAAACTCTAGTAAATGAGGCAAAGTAGATTTAAATAAATGCCCAGTTTTTCTAGGTTCATGGATGGTAAGATTCAATGCTGTTGATATGTCAGTTTTCCCATACCTGATATATAAATCCATTGAGATCCAAATAAAAGCTATGGGAATTAATTTCGTGGATTATCAACTATTCTAAGGTATGGAAAAACACCAAAAGATCCAAAATATTTTTTAAAAAAAATTTGTATAGACTGGCACAACCTGACTCAAGACTTGATAGAAAGCTATCCTAATAATGACAACATTGTAGTATTGCTCAAATAATGAATAAAGTAGGCAAACTGGGGAGAATGAAGATCTTGGAAATAAGCCACACCAAGAGTCAATTAATCTTTGACAAAGAGGTAAAGGTAGGTCTATACGAAAGGATCACCTTTTCAACAAATGATCCTGGAACAACTAGACACACAAATGTGAAACAATGAATCTAGAATGAATCTAGATACAGACCTTACATCTTAAAACAAAACAAAACAAAAAAGTAAAACCTCCATATGGATCACAGACATAAATGTAAAATGCAAAACTGTAAAACTTCTAGAAGAAACAGAATAAAATTTCAGTGTTCTTGGGTTTGGTTATGATTTTTGTTTTATTATTTTTTAAGTATTTTATTTACTTATTTTTTTTTTTTAGAGAGAGGGGAAAGGAGGGAAAAGGGGCAGAGAGAGAACATTGACCAGCTGCCTTTTGTCCTGACCGAAGCTGCAATTGAGGCATGTGCCCTGACCTGGAATTGAATCAGAGACCTTTCACTTTGCAGGATGAAGCCCAACAGGTAAGGGCTTGGTAAAGGCTTTTTAGATACAACACCAAAAAAACAAACAAACAAAAGCACCACAATCTATCAAAGAAAAAAATGGTAAGTTGAACTTCATTGAAATTGAAAAAAACTTCTGCTCTGCAGAAAACAATGTTAGAGAAGCCACAGATTTGGGGGAAATTTTTGGCAAAACAGATATTTGAAAAGGGACTCTCATGCAAAATACACAACTCAAAAATGAGTAATTACAAAAAATAAAAATGGATAAACTTCTGCACAAATATTTTACCAAAGAAGGTATATAACTGTCAATAGATATATAAAATGTTCAATGTTATATATTAGGGATTTATACATTAAAACATTTGAGATACCACTAATAACCTATTATGACTTAAATCCCAAATACTGACAGTGCCAAATGCTAGTGAGCATGTGAAACAAAAAGAACTCTCATTCATTTCAGGAGGGAGGGCAAAATGGTAGAATCACTTTAAAAGACAATTCAGGAGTTTCATAGAAAGCAAAACGTAGATTTACTGTACAATACAGCAATCACGCTACTCAATATTTATTCAATGAGGCGATAACTTATGTCCAGGCAGAAGCCTGCACAGGAATGTCTGCATAGTCTGTGTTCACAATACATACACATATAGTTTCTGAAAAAGGTGAATGTGTTGTCTTTCTGAAAGGTCATAACCAACATGTTAAGGCCTTTAAATCACAATAACATATTAAGCACATATTGAAAATTTCCATCGCTAGTGTTATAAAGCGGAATGTATTAACTCCATTATGAACTGACAAAATTCAAAGACACACAAGTGGTAAATGAGTAGGTGGATTAACACATGATGGTACATACATATGTGAATATTATTCAGCAGTAAAGAGAAATGAACTATTAAGTGATGAAAGAACATGGAGAAACTTTCAATGCAGAGCACTAAGGGAAAGAAGCCAGTGTGAAAATGCTATATGCAGTATGACTCCAACTATACGACATTCTAGAAAAAGCAAGACTACGAATGCAGTAAAAATAACACACCAGTGCTTCAGGGGAAGGGGAAAGGATGAGTATTTGGCACCCAGGACATTTTGAGGAAACTGAAATTGCTCTGTATCATGCCGTAATAATGAATACGTAAATAATGCATTGGCCAAACCAAAAACTATACAATGAAGACGGTAAGCCCTAATATCAACTATGGTGGATTTAAATGAAAACAATGTGTCAATATTGCTTTATAATTCATAACAAATGCATCACACTGTCACAACATGTTAATAATAGGGGTGTGTGGGGGGAAAAAGAGAGAAGAATATGAGAAATCTTTGTCCTTTGCCCATTTTTCCTATATGCCTACAACTTCTCCAAATATTAGTCTCTTGAAAAAACAAAGTTTTATTCTTCTCAATACTAAAGCTGTAAAAGAATACATTTGAAGAATTTTATTATAAAAATAACAGGGTAGTAAGAAGATACCCATTTGTCCTTACATGTATAATAAATTCTGAGCTAATTATTTGCCCACCAACTTTCAGAGGTAAGGGTTTTTTTTTTTTTATTAGGGAATTTTAAAAAATCCAATGTGCTTTTAAATTATTGCCTTGGATCCTATTTTTAGTTACATTATTTACATCACTTTAACTGTTTGTAAAATATGAAAACTCTGAATCACACTGCAAGTTATATGAGTGTGTGTGCAATTATAACTTCTGAAAAAAGTTATATATATACATAGAAAATTACTGAAAAAAGATAAATGTAATTTTCATCTGAAAAAAAAACACAACTAAAATGTACATATACAACCAAAAAATAAACTATAATTTGAGTACATATTCACATTACAAAGTATAGAAATGCATAAAGCAGAAGGAGCTTGCTGTTTTTATTACTAAATAATTTAATTGGTTAGGTTTAATTTAGGGTACTATAAGATCATATTAAACTATTACATATACTTTTACAAGAATGTATATGTATCCTTGTAAAGTTGACATTCAATAACCTTGTTTGCCTTTCACTTCTATATAAACAGCCCCGGGGCTTGACACAGACTTGGAACCTTTTAAATATCTTATAAAGTTTGGATGTTTCAGTTAGTTCTAAGAAATGCCTCATGATACACTGAGGTTACAATCATTCTGGCCTTCCCTCAAGGTCATAAAGTTGTTAACTCATTTTGAAACATTATATTGAGTAAGCATTTCTTGGTTTACTTCCTGATTCAAATGTTTGAATTCTCGACAATAAAGGCATGAGGATGTGGTAATGATGTTTCCCTAAACAATAATTTTTCTCATAACAACCCCGATACCCCACAAATTGAGATCCTGAATAATAATTACAAAGCAGACTTTATATTATGATTTATTTTATATATACACACATATACATGTGTATATACATTTTTGTTTATCACCAAAATAACTTCATTAGGAAAAAACTGTGTATAAATCCATAACAAATATAAAATTTCTTTAACAATTTGTTTATAACTGTGGAAAAAAAGAATTCTAACCCCGTCTAGTGTGGCTCAGTGGATTGAGTGCTGGCATGTGAACCAAACTGTCACCAGTTTGATTCCCAGTCAGGGTACATGCCTGGGTTGTAGGCCAGGTTCCCAGTAGGGAGTGCACAAGAAGTAACCACACATTGATGCTTCCCTCCTTTTCTCCCTCCCTTCCTCTCTCTCTAAAAATAAATAACTTAAAAAGAAAGATTTCTAGTTGTAAGAATACAACCATTTTTATGGAGTATAAATATATTTATCACTTAAAATTCACCAATTATCAAACTATAGTTATATTAACTATAGAAAATATGAAAATGTATGTATTAAAATGTATTTAATGCTACATGAATGTGTTCGACTTACTTTGGAGATCAATTGTTTTTGCTGAACAATAAAGAAAAAATATTAAGTAAAAAATACAATATCCCTGGCTGGTGTAGCTCAGTGGATTGAGCAAGGACTTGCAAACCAAAGGATGGAGGTTTGATTCCCAGTCAGGGCACATGCCTGGGTTGGAGGCCAGTTCCCAGCAGGGGATGCATGACAGGCAACCATACATTGATATTTCTCTCCCTCTCTCCTTCCCTTACCCTCTAAAGATAAATCAATAAAATCTTTAAAAGAAATGTAATATCACCCAACTTTGGCTTAACAACATTGGGAGAGTATTCTAAACTGTATGTCTGGCAGCCACAAAATTAATGAATTTAACTCTACTTATCCTTAAGAGGAAGATAAGCTGCCACCTGTGCAGTGCAGCACAAAGATAAAAGAACACGCACGGGAGGAATCAGAACAAAAGCCATATTTCAAAGTAGAAACTTTGAGAAAAATACATTAGTTTAGATAAGACATAAAAACTTGGATGCTAATAAATACAATGCAATCCTTAGAATATCACCTGTGAGTTAACAAAGAGAGAGACACAGGAAGAGAAGATAAACACTACCGAAAAGCAATGAGAGAGACACGACAGTTTCTCTTTGCTTTACAGGACCGGAATGTACAAAGTCCACATCAAAGAGATGAATGTCAATTCGGCAAAATGAAAGAGAAGTCAGGGAAAAGGAATATTTCAAAAGGTTCCCTTGTTTATCAGCATCGTCCTTTGATCAAACGTCGAAAAGAACAAGGACTCAGGTCATGCTAAGACATGTGTCTGCATAACACTGGAAGCCGTCCCCACTCCGTTGCCCGGGAAGGTCGCTGTGCGCCTGCTCCGGAAAACCATTAGGTCTTGCAGAAAGGCTCAGGTTAAGCTCCCACAGCTGTGGAGTGATTCAAAGGAAGAGTTAAATCGCAATGTCCGCAGATTAGCTGTGTAAATGTTCCAAAAGAGGACGGAAACCTGACCTACCGTGGTTCCCTTTTAGAATCGTATTGCTTGGGGGGAAATGGAAGAAAGGAGTAAAAGTAAAAGAATGATGGTGGCAAGAGATATTTGATCAGGGAAAATAGCACAGCAAGAGTCCAGTGAGAGGTACTAAGCAAGCACACAGTACATCACAAACATTGAAGGACAAGACCATAACATTGTTTGGAACATAAATGCAATTCCATTTTGTTTTTGTTTTATGTACAGTGTAAGAATGTCAAAGAAATAAAGTTGTTAGCAACGTCATCTTTTGCATCTTTATACATTTGTCCTCTTGTGACCTTCCTTCCTACTTACCCTCAACTTCCTCTTTCATTTGCTCCAAAAATGTCTCCATTGCTTTAATTTAATGACAATCAGACCTCTAAAAATCATTTTTAATTTTCGAGTATATTCATTATCTAGATGTTAAAATTTATTAATCACAAATGAGCATTAATCCCACTTTAAAAATAAAAAAAGTTGAACCTAAGAAATATTAAGTAAATTAATTATGGGTAACTTAGCCCAGAAATGAAAGGGTAAATGCTCAAATTCAAGTCAGCCTGAGTCCAAAAAATCACATTGTTGTTCATGCTTTTCAATAATCCCTGTTTCCTCTCTTAACCTCTCAATGCCTTCATCCTCTTTCTTTTCTTCTCTAGCCTTGATACATTAATAATAAATGAAATTAATCCAGCCCTCTATGCTATGCTATAATTAATAATATATAATATTCTACACTTTGATTAGAAAAAGAATTTGAGTTAAAAGGAGTATTTGAAGAAACAGGGGCATTCTAAATGAAATATAAACAAAACTCATGAAGACATTGAATGTGGGAAAAGTGAATACTTTGTTGCCTCTGGATCGTGACAGCAGGCAGATTAAGTTCCTTGTACGTGTAATTGCTCATCTGCGCTGTGGATCTCTTAGTCGCTCCTGGTGAAGAATAATCTTAAGAGCCCTAGGGCTATTCTCTTTCTCTCCCTCTTTGTTTGGAGTAAATAGAAATGTAATTCGTATGCCTGGAATCTAAGATGAGTCATACCCTCTAGAATTCTTTTTTTTTAATGTTTACTTATCAATTTTGGAAGGAGTGAGAGAGAGAGAAAGAGAGAGAAAGGAACCCTGATTTGTTGTCTCACATACTTCTATACTCATTGGTTGCTCTTTGTATGTTCCCTGACTGGAGATGGACTGACAACCTTGGCACGTCAGGATGATGTTTTAACGAGCCGAGTTACCCAGCCAGGGCCACTCTAGAATTCTTGACACATATACCTAAAAAAGCTCTTGAAACATAGATAGGTGACTAGATAGTCATTACATTTATCACACCAATATTTTTCATTACTACCCTGGCGTCCTTCTGATTATTTCAAAAACAGTCCTGCATCAAATTCCTCAACCTTATCCAAGCCTGATACATATTTCAGGAATTGTACTATCACATTATGTACTGTGTGTTCTAAAAGATTGGTATTAGTTCTAGTTTCTGATTTCTCTTGCTTCTGAATCCACATGACAGAAAAGTTCCTCAACCCCTTTATTCTAGAAATCTTAATTTATAAAGCAAAGCACTTACAGCACAAACGAAGAGCTTCTATATTCCTTTCACCCTAGGCCCATTAAATGGAATACCTGTGAAATGAATACCGTGATTTTTATTATGCTTGTGTAATCATTTCTCTTTGGAAACAGGTTGACCAAAGTCTATGTAACATTGTAAATCACTTAAGGTTTACCTAGTATACTTTTTCTTTTTAAACATTCTATTATTCTGAGTTTGCCCAGTGAGGGAGACAGAGGTGAATTACAGGCCAGAGACAGCAAACAAGCACAACCTGAGTGAGACAGGATAAACCGTTCACAGAATAAAAGTCAAACAAGCCTCACCTGTTTTATTGCAGGTTTTATTAGCACAGGGAACTCAAAATACTTCTTAATCCGAAACCATGTTTTCCATCTTACATTTCAAAACAAAGCTTTCTGCAGAGGTGTTTTTAAAAAGGTTGGTAATAGCTATTTCCTTATTAAGGAAAATACATGTATTATGGTGTCAAATAAAATTTTAATGCCTTTCTCTGGTTATGCTCACATCAGCCGATGTCTAAATACTAGCATGTTAAATTGTCACATAAATGTACAGCTAAATTGGTTTCATAAAACAATCACCAAGCTGTGCCAATTGTCAAAGAGACTAAATACAAGTCATGCTAATAAAGTTCACAGTAAATTGTGAAGTGGCATAAAATCAATTCCATCCCTCTTAGTAATGAATCATTGAAGTAAGAGCTTTTCTATCTTAGCTGCAGGATATATAATCAAGAGATAGGAAACTATCTTGATTAACATCTAGTAATTAAGTTCAAACATTAAGAAACGAAAACAACATATTATTCACTAATATTTATGATAATAAATTGGATGTAATGGAGAAGGATTCCAAAAGACTGATGATTTTGTTACCACTGAAAATCTCAAGGAAATGATTTTAAAATCTTAAAAGATAATGTCCCAGTATGAAAAAAAAAATGATACCATTTGTTAGGAGTACTAATCCAAAAGGTACCATGTACATATTTCCTGAAAATATTTTAAAAAGAAAACAGTTTCTATAGTCAAATCATCCAATTACCTAATAAGAAAATAACACAGAATTATTCCATTTTATTGAAGATAAAATTCTGGAAACTCAATTTAACTTAATGTTCTCCTGAATATTGATATATTAATGATAGAGATGGAATTTTCACTACACGAAATCAATCCACCCTGTAAATCCATTCTCATTTTATTCTATAGCTTTTAATTCTTCATCTTGTCAATTACATTTCAAATTTTATTTTTCAAGTACCAACTGCTTAGTCATGTTCTATGCCTTCTCTTTGATGACTTCTATGTCATGTGAGCACAATTTCCCCAGATTTGCTTAATACCTGTACATTCTTCAGGGAAGTATTGGCACTGACATTCGATTTACAGTGTGTATTATAAATTTTGAATCATTGTGGTTGAACAGGACCAGTGAAATGTCTTTAATCCATCTGAAATATGATGACCAAAACAATATTTGATACCAAATGCAATGCATCCACCCTTCTGCAAAATGATACAACCAACCAATGATCTCCGAGATGAGTTCTCAGGCTGCTGTTGCCAACTAGGTCACTGGGCAGCATATGGCAGAGATAACTTGGCCCCATGTCTGCCCTCCAGCCCTGGTGAGAAGCACTGGGAATCTATTTTGGCAAGGGGAAGTTTGTCCTTGAAGCAGAAATTTTGGGGTTATGGTTAAATAAATCCATTTACTACTATATTTTTCCCTCACATGCCAAATAAATAAAGAGGTCTCACTGATATATCTATCAAAATATACATAAAACAGAATAAACATTTTAAATCCTTATAGAATGGGTTTTTAAGTTGGGAAAGGCAGATATGAACCAGTCTCTCTCATGTGACATCATTATTTAGGGGAAGAATGTCCAATGACATTGAGTTACTTTCTCAGGGAAAATTATGATAAAAATATCATCATACTCATCTATTTCCATATGAAGAAAAAAATTACAATCACTATGTTGTTTTGCAGGTGTCTCAGCAACAACTGCTGGATTTCCCCTAAATAATCTTTGAAATAATCACTTATTTTCTTTCTGTTTCTCTTATAAGGACAACAAATCCATGACTTCTAGGCATTGTGGCTTCTGCTTATAGCCTTCTTGTAGTGTGAATCTGTGTTTGACAATTCATAATACAATTGCCAATGCTGAGAATATAGCTGAAATATCCACTTCCATTAAGAATAGAGACCACTGTCGGATAGGTCAATTCATCACATTAGCCACCAGTATGTGTAGGCTTAGCTGCCTTTAGATAAGCCTCTGAACGCTGGTCTCTTTGGCCGTGAAAATGTAGCAACATCACATTCTGCACACGTCATCATAAAAATACCTGATAGCTTTCAGAAGACATCTATAGACTTAGTATGTGCTCTATAACCACTTATTTGGCACATGAAGCAACAAGCATATTTATATGTTAATAATTGTTATAATTATTCTAATATTTTAAATTAATGACTATCATCACCAATAAGTAAATTTAGACCATTAAAATGTATTATTTAAATTAATTGACAAGTAAAATAGAAGTATACAAATAAACTAAATATTAAAGAATTTAAAGATAAAGCAAGGTTATTATGCATGGAAGAGTGTTTCAGGGCCTTTAATAACTCAATACACTTCCCATTAATTTCAGTGCAAGTGGTTCGACAGGAAGTATTTTTCAGGGAAATATATGAAAATTAAAATCCTGTTGGAGAGAGAAAAGAGATATGAAGGGTGAAAATAGGTGATTTTGAGAGCATGTTTAGGGTAGTTTTCACTCCTGGTTTAGAGTCAATCATTTAGAAAGAAAAGAGTCTTTTTATTTGTTTGTTTTGTCTTTCCCTTTAGTGCTTATAATATTGTTATTATACTTTAATGATAATGCATGCATATTCGTGCACAAGGAAAACAAGGACCTAATATTTAGATACTTATAATATTTAAATAAGGATTTCCCATGAAGCAAAAAAAAGAGGATATTTGGGTAAATAGATATAAATGCCAAATTAAGTTAATGTAGTCAAATATGAAGCAATATATTCCAATATGATTTTTCTATAAATATAGCATCTATTGATCTTTTAATTGGTCAAGAAAGTTTGTAGGTCTAAGAGTACATTAAAAATGTTATCTTGCAAAATAATCAACCATGCACAAAATAGCAGGGTGAGTGCTAAAGTTGAAACAGAAGGCAAGTACACTTCCTGAATCATAGCATAGAAAGATATTCATCACCAACATAGAAACCAAATAGACTTCAGGAACAATTGGCACTGTGGTGAGGTTTGAAGTGCCATAAAACATCCACTATTGACCCTATAGGAACAAAATTAAAATTCCAAATCAGAAAAATAAAGCATAGTAAACAAGAAAAGGAGTGTTTAAGAAAAGCAAAGAGAATGGTTCTATCAAAGGTGGAAAGCAGTAGTAAGACATATGCTGCAAAGGTAATTGTGTCTGAAAAGGTTTCAGTTTGTTCATTTCTTTAGCAAATGGTAATTGATCATCTACTATAGATAAATATAAGATTTCCTGAATGAATACTTGTGAAAAAAACCTATCACTGGTGTAAAGCAAATATTAAACAAATTATCAAGAAAAACAACTCATTCCAATTGTAATCACACTACAAATGAAAAAGTACCCGCCACTATGTGGTGACATAAATGATAGCCTCTGATCTTCTAGTAAGGTGGCATATGCTTCTAGTTAACTTGCCCTTCCCCTTTTTAAAATACACAATTCATACCACTTGTTTCTTTTCCCACCTCCAACAACTTCATAGTCACACTTGACAAATTACTTAGCTTTTTATTTCACTGAGAAATATCCCAGGCCAGGACAGAGGCACGGGTGGGAAATATAACCGTTTGTATGAGTCACGAGACACAACAGAAACCACTGGGGAGGAAGTGCACGTAGGGAACGGAACGTGACCGAGCACTGAGTCTGAGGATTGGGTTCCAGCATACAGCGGTCTGAGAGAAGCCGAGGAAGGAGTACCAGAAAAGGAGAGGGGTGCTTTCTTGGTAGCCAAATTAAACAAGCCACCAAAGAGGGACAACCTACTGGACCAAATGTTTCTTATAAATTATGCCTTGGCTGGTGTGGCTTAGTGAATTGAGTGCTGGTCTGCAAACCAAAGGGTCGCCCATTCAATTCCCAGTCAGGGCACATGCCTGGATTGCTTGCCAGGTCCCTAGTGGGGTTGCGGGAGAGGCAATCACACATAGATGTTTCTCTCCTTCTCCTTCCCTTCTCTCTAAAAATAAATAAAAAAAATTCTTTTTAAAAAGTGATACATTAGAATATCATCTATTCTCCAGTAATTCTCTAGCACTATAAGGAAGCAGCCAGCTTATTTAAGAATTTATGAAATAATAAATGTGCACGTCAGTAAAGCAGAATCAAATTAAGTACAATTTTACACCTGAAGAAAATTTCGAGAACATTTTTTATGCCAAGATTTGAGCCATTTGTTTCTGTGTGGCTTAGTTTCTTAGGACTACTAACCAGATAACCATAAGAAATATGCAGAAATGGATTTATTTAAATTCTAATCTAAAAGCAAAGTTCAAGAAAGATAACAGTAAGGTCCTAAAGTATAAAATTGTATATGAACCCTCCATTAATTTTCTACATATGGAGTGCCAGTCCGATATGAATGGTAATTAGTACCTAGAACCCACCTGTACTTACATACAACAATTAACTTAAGAGAATTACAAATTTATGAAGAAAAATGACACACTTAATATGACTATTAACATAAACTTTCTATTAGGTTGCCATTTAAGAAATGGCATTCTGAATCCAAAAGATCAAATCTTGAACTTATGTGTTAATAAAAGCTGCTAGAAATATTGTTTAGTTCATATTCAGACAAGCAAGCAAGATGATATTTAAAAGTTTTATCTATTTTGAATGTTGTCAGTAATATATATGAGAAAACTTTTTTACATCCCAAACAAACTGCATGCTGTAATTTAAAACATCTAGATGTGTTGGCTTGCATGCATATGTAAATAGCAAGTAATAATGAGTCTCCCTGTTGCCAACCTGGATTTTGGCTTCAGGTAGCTCCACCACAAAATGCAATTCATAGGGACTATTCCTATCTTTCCTCATAAATTATTACCACCTGCTAATATTATAAGAGCTCATCTGTGAATTTTCTATGGAAATGGCAGTATTCTAATATAATTCAATTTGATTTCTAAAAGTCACATAATTCTTGTTCGCCTCAGATGCATTTTTGCATCCTGCATGCTTTCTCCCTGACATGAAGGTGGGCTGTGTGTGTTTGTGTGTTTTACTGAAACAACCTCAAATTCTTGTCAACACAGTTACAAGAAAAATGAGGCCTAGGTTTTTACAAACACAGATGTGATGAAATTAGCCACTTCATCAACGATGTTTTGATAGGAGCTGTAAGACAGGTACTTTTCCCAAGGCATCACAAATGTTGTTTTAAGGCATAGCTGAGTATGCCTTCATTAAGTTTGTTGTACAAGGGCATTTATGTCATTAAAAAGGTGTTACAATCATAAGTGAAAAACCAGCCTGTGGAAAAGAATTCCCATTATGATTGTCATTTTAAAATTATCATTTTAAAAGTATATTTAGAAAATTATAAACTGAATGTATAAAAATTACTATCTCTGCATGGTGAAATTGCAAGCCTTTTTTCTATTTAACTTTCCATATTTTAAAAATATTCAAGGAACATATAAAAAGGACACATGGGCAGAGCTAAAGGGAATAGGTTTGAGGGTGAGAAAGGGGGTTGTAGTGGGGGAAAAATGGAGACACCTGTACTTGAACACCAATAACAATATGTCAATGTAAAAAATAATAATCACAAAAAATTAAAGATATAGCCAATAAGAATTTATTAGTAGAAGAATAAATGAATCTTAGCAATTTTAAATGTTACCAAAGTTAACATTTCTTTAATTTCATGCATACTGTGTCTCATGTGCGATCATGATTGTAATCCCCATTATAATTTGCTTCAAAGAGTAAAAAAAAGAAATAGCAATTATAAATGGACAGCTTTAATTTAGTCTATGACACCACAGCATAGGACAGAAATAAATGTCTTCACATTTTGTACCATGGGGTGCAGTTCTGTATGAAAATGGTGAATTACATTCTCATTCAGATTCACACAATTTACTGTAGTTTTTAAGACTGTGGAGTCTGCCTGACTTGGGTGGGCTCAATCTAGTTTTTACCATTACTGCTCTTAACCCAAACTAATCCCTTAACCACTCCTTTCTCACCTCCATTTTTCATTTATAAAGTGGGAATAATGACAGAGTTGTTAGATTCCATGAGTGAATACACATAAATCCCTGAGCATAGTGACTGGCAAGTCGTGAGCTCATAGTTAACGCTACCTAGTGTTATACTTATGTTTTTGTGCTTGCTGCTGTTTTTGCTTTTACTAGCTGCTCCTACTTACCAGGGATGTCAAACTCATTTTCACCAGGGACCACATCAGCCTCACGGTTGCCTTCAAAGGGCCGAATATAATTTGAGGACTGTATAAATGTAACTGCTCCTTTAACAGTTAAGAGAGAGCTCAGCACTGCCACCAGGTAAAAACAAGGTCCTGGGCTGGAAAAAAACAAGGTGGAGGGCCAAATTCAGCTCACAGGCATTGTGTTTGCCACCTGTATTCTGGTGGAATGAACCAAAATTAATCTTTCCTTTGCTCCAATATCGGAGTATTTCTGGTAGGACCTCTTTTCACTTTTGACCTTCAAATATTCAGCTTTACTCCAAGTATGATAAAACAAATAGAATAACAACAGAAATAATATCTTGTGATCACTATGGGCCAGAAACAGTACTAGCACAGCCTTAAATTCCATCTTCACCATCATGCTCAATGAAAAGATGATATTATCCTTGTTTATAGATGGGTCAGTTGTGGAAGTTACAGGTTAAGATTTGCCCAGTTTCTATCATAACTGGCAGAGCCAGAATTTGGTCTCTTAAAGTCTATTTTTATAAACACCCACACATACTACATAAAACAAACACACATTTACTATGTTTATTACAATAATAGCAAAAAATTGCAGTCAACCTAAGTGTTCATGACAAGAGGAATGGTCACATAAATCATTGGATATGAGTACTATAAAGTTAGTTTGAACTAATTAAAAAATAAAAGTGTATGGATTGACATAAGTATCTGTGATGCATTGTTGGATAAAGTAGCATGTTGCTAAATAATATAATGTGATATAAATTAAAATATAAATAAATATATAAAGCATGTATGTAAGTTTTATATGTGTGTATGTGTGTCTGCATACTTAAACATATGCATACATTAATATGAAAAATTATCTAGAAGAATACAAATTGTTAAACTTGGTAGTGAGTGTAGGGTGTGTTTTATGTGAGGCAGGACAGGAAATGGTAGGTGAAGGTTTGACTTCCTTTTAACTATTGCAAAGAACATGCATTACTATGAACATAAAAGAAAGACTTTTTATATTTTTACTGTATGTGCTTTTATCCTGTTAGGATATAAACATCTATGTTATTTTGCTCATGGAATCCACAGTCTTATTGAAAAGTACCATCTGTAATTCAACATAAGTCATTCATATTTGCAAGTTCCTAAGCTGCTACATGAACATAAACAAGAAATGCTATAAATTATTTCATATTGGCTATTAAAGTAGAAAGTATTTATCACTTCTTTACATGAAAAGTCATTTTTGAAAATAAAGTCAAGATTGTATTTTAGATTAGCAATTTATAATGATAGCAGAGAAGATGCAGCAATGTTTAGATGTTTATACATGAGAATAAAATGTTTTTAGTGACTAATTGTGTTTATTTACTATGTGCATTAGTTTACTCTTGTTGTCACTCATTGGGAGATAAGGTTATACTTGACATTACTATTTAATTTTTAAGAAAAACCTTCAGGGTCTTTCAGCTTTTTAAGTTATTGCCTTCAATTCATGAGATGTGGGGCAATCTGAGGTATTCAAATTATAACTTAATTTTAACTTAAGAAATGCTTACATTTTCATATATAATTACTAAGTAACAATGTTACCCAGTTGTACCTATCATTCTAATAATATTGAAAAAATTAAAACATTCTACTTTGCTTGTTTAGCATTACATTTTCTTAAGCAACAAATAACAAGTACATATTAAGTATAAAATTTACAAGAATTGAATATCAAAATTTCTGGATAAATTCTTTATGCAATATTAAATACACAGTTTATCTTTTATTTTTCATTGAAAATCTGAGGTAAGGAACCATTTTTGACATTGAAATCACTAAGCTGGTTTATGACTACAGTGAAAGTACAAGATTTTTTTATAATTATAGCCAATTTATATAATGCACATATTATCCAAATGATGTTTGAACTTATTCTTAAACCTAATACAGACTATTAATACATGGGCTTGAAATATTTTACCATCTTTTTATTTATAGGCACATATACCATCTACTTACTCAAAGGTCCTATTTAAAATGATTTTTTTAAATTGACTTTAGGGAGAGAAGGAAAGAGAGAAATCGATTTGTCGTTTTACTTATTTTTTCCATTCATTGTTTGATTCTTGTGTGTGCCCTGACCTGGAATCAAACCCACAATCTTAGGGTATTGGAGCAATGCTACCACCCAGGGCTTTCATTAAGACATTTAATAGACAACTGACCGGTTTTAACAGAGCCCCAGAAGTCAACCCCTCCTTCTGACCCAACCTGCTCCTATCCCACTCTTATCCATCTCAGTAAATGAGCTAGTGTATTCTTTTTCTATTTTCTTAATCTAAAATGTTGGAGCATTTCTCAACTTCCCTCCTTTTGCCCAGTCCATCTAAACCAGAAGCTTCTCATTCTGTAGGAGGTGCAGCCAGGGGCTCCCCCAAAAGAAGGATTTGTAATGGGGTCCAGAACTCAAGGTATCCAGGAAATATTAAAAAGATATATAGGATGTCCTCACCCTCCACAGGTGTGAGTTGGGGGAAGGGACACATGGAGCAGGGCCATTGAGAGCTGTTTGGCATAGCAACAGCTTTGCAGCAAACCTCTGGTGTGGTCATCTAACACATCTATAACCTTAACTGGTTGCATAGATATGCTAAATAGCTGTGGCCACTCTTTGAGCCAGGAGATGGAAATGACTTCCACCCAAGATGTAACTGGGAGGCAACTCCCCCTAGTTACAGTGCCTGCATGGGAGCTTGGAGATTATTGGCTCCATGACATGGGACCATACCTGCCCAGACCCACGATGGTGACCAGAAAAGCTGGAAAGGACAGCAGATTGAGGGCAATGTGGCCAAGTGCGGGAGGAGTCGGAAATGGGGCTGCAGAGAAAGATTGGCGCGGCGATTTAAACCCAGACACGGCAGCCATTGAGGAGAGAACTATGTGCTTCTGGCAGAGTGGGGACTCCCTCAGACCTGGGAGGGGGAACCATGTGGCTTTGGCAGAGTAGAGACTCCGGCAGCCCTGTGAGAGAGAATCACCATGCGGATTTAGCAGAAAATCACCACTCGGCTTTGGCAGAGTGGCGATCCCCCCTCCCCTCAGCTTTGTGGGGAGAAGCACGCAGTTTCACCAAAGTGCAGACGCCTGCAGCTCTGGTAGGAGAGAGGACCACGTGGCTTTGGGGTGCTCCTTTTGGCCACGTGGCCTGGGAAGCAAGAGAGACTTTCCCTGGAAGAAGGGTGAAAGAACTCTTACCAATAGGCCATGAGAAGGTGCCACATGGCTTTAGATTAATTGGAGATCCTGCCTGTACAGCAACACAGCTGATGGTGCCGGGAACTGAGGAAGGTCTCCCAGCTGACAAGGATTACTAGGAAGAACCAGGGTCTGCCTGAGCCAAGGACTTCTATTTCTTTCCCTGAGACATGGTACCCCAGACTGGGCAAAGGGGGGAAGGAAGGACTGTGTGTGTGAGGGGGTGTTTTAAGGGGCTTTGGGACTTTAATGAAGACATTAAGTCATTACTCTTAAATCTGTATAACTTGAATAAATAATTCCTTCCCTTTTCACCAATCTCTAACATGGAAAGCTATAATTCTCTGGTGAAGGGAAAGTTGAACCTAGTACAGGGGGACCCGAGGAGAAAGGGGGTCAATTCAGTAGGTAGCATTGTGGGACCCTCTTCCCTGGTGGCCAATCAGGGAAAATCATGGGAACCACATGTGCAGTAGCTTTAAAGTAACACAACTACTTGTACATGCGCAGTAAAAGCCCACCAAAACTAGCCAGGAAGGATCTGTCCTATAAGAATAGGGTCCCTCCAGCCCACAGGGTCAATCTCTGCTTGGAGTTGGCCTGCTCCCATGTTTTCTTCTATGAACTCTGGGTGTTGGGTTCAATTCTTTGTCCCTATCACTAAGAACCTGGTTACCTGCGCCCACCTGTGACAATTCTACCTCTTCATTCAAGTTGCAACCACTTCTCACCAACTCCGTTTTTAAGCTCTTGTGCAGTCTTACAACAGTGTCCTAATTTGTCCTTTTCTCTATTTATTGACTATCCTCTACTCAACTAAAGGAGAAATGCCACTTCTTTGTTCTGTATGTACTCCAAAGGCTTCCCTTCTTAGAGTAAAAGCTTAACTATCTATGTCATCAGGACTTAACACGATCCCCCTCTTAGCTCTGCCCCCATTTTCCCTTACTACAGTTACACTAACATCAAGTAGTACTAAGCTCCTTGCTCTTCACACTTGCTTCCTTCTACCTGGAAAGCTTTCTCCCGGACGACTACACAGCTCACTCCTCAACTCTCTCAAATGTCAATTGCCCGAAGAGATGACCCACTCCTTATATCTCCTTACACTAAATTCTACTGATTTCTCTCCGTTGTTGTTATTTCTCTCTGGTATTTATGTGATTTTCTTTCACTGTCTGTACCTCCTTCAGAGATTAAAAGCTAATAAGGATAACAGGGTTTCCCCCTCCTATTTAGTTCATAGAAAAGCTTCTGATACATAATGAATTATTATTAAAACTTTTTTTAAGTAGAATGAATCAGTTTGAATCAGTTCACTCAATTATGTATCTAGTAGTATACCCGAGTATAGAAATAAGGTGAAATACAAACCTTACACTAGGTGATTATTTTCATACAGATAACATTTTAAATGTTATAAAACATTTTCCTTATGATATACAACATAGGAATTGTAATAGAAAAAAGGTCATGTGACCATACATGCTCTTTTATGTAATAAATATTAAAAATGTGATTGTTGAAGTTTCATATAGTGAGAGGCTTATTTTTAAATAAAAAACTTAAGTATTAGAAATCTTATTTTCACAATATCTCTCAACTTAAGGAAAATAGGTGGCATTAAGAATTAAGTGAATAATTTTACAATATGTATTTATTGATGTATGAGCACAGAAAAATGTTAGGCATTTATTCAAAGAGTAAAATTAGAATAATTCTTAGAAGATCAAATATTTAATATCATGACTGTGCCTTCTTGGTCAAGTTTCATAAAAATAAGCTCCATATTGTACCTCAGGTGAGGCTCAGGTAAGAGCATCCTAAAAATATTAAGATGATAGTGTCTTACTTATATCCATATGGATAATAATTTTGTTATATTTTTCTACATTCAGGTTAGTTCAGAGCTATAAAGCTCATTAAATCTAAATACTTTCTACGTGAAATGGAAAGCATTATCAAGTTATAAATAACTGTTGATAAAGAGAAGAATTCTTGACATAAAATACTGAGTGAGTCAAAGTATGGATTTAATTTGTGTTTCATTTCCACTTATTGTTAAACAAAGTTCACCACAAGTTTGCATGATAATCAGACACACAGACAGGGAGAACATCTCTGTTGGTAGGAACTGAATTATCTGTATGCTCTGTCAGGAAAATGAGCTAATTATTTATACATAAAGTAATACTTGATTTTAAATTCAAGTGTAATACTTAAAATATCATTGTTTGATCATTTTTCTGTGTTAACTGGGAATAGGCCATGGTGCACAGCTATTTGGCCAAACATTTGTCTAGATGCTGCTGTGAAGGTATTTTTTCAACATGATTAACTTTTAAACCAGTAAATTTTAAGTACATTATCCTTGATAATGTGTATGCACCACATCCCATCAGTTGAAGGCCTTAGGAAAAATGACTGAGGTTTCTCAAAAAAAAAAAAAAAAAAGAAGAAGAAGAAAGAAAAAGAAAATTCTACCCAAAGGCTGAAACATAAAAAGCCTGAATGAGTTTTCAGTCTAAAGATTTAAGAATCAACACTGTAACTTCAGCTCTTCCTTCAATTTCAAGGCTGCAGGATTGCTGTACATATTACAGACTTGTCACTGCCCTGGCACACAAATGTGTGAGTGCATGCCTTAAAATAAATATTTCTGCAGAAAGACTAATACCGTATGATCTCACTTATATGTCAAATCTAATGAAGAAAATAAACAGATGGACAAAATAGAAACAGAGGCAAGGATACATGGAACAGACTGATAGCTGTCAGAGGTCAGTGGGAGGAGGGGACTGGATGAAAGGAGGTGAAGGGATAGAAAAAGAACACGTACACGTGACCCATGGGCAGACAGCAGTGTGATGGAGGTCAGAGGGAAGGGTGTTCAGGTGCTGAGTGGAGGCAGACAAAAGAAGGGAAAATAGGGACATCTGTAGTAGTGTCAACAAGAAAAATAAAGAAGAAAAATAAATAAATAAATTTATCTTTGCCTGTCACTCTTTTTACACACACACACACGCACGCACGCACGCACGCACTAGTAGTCCCCTTTCTCTTTCTCTGGAGAACCCCAACTAGCACACGCATTGGCTGACTTCTATGTGCTGGGCACTGAGGCTGGAGTGATACATGTGTAGCCGAAATGTGTGTTTTCAGAAATCTAGTGGCAGCAAATGGCAATAAGCATATCAGGTCATGAAAAGTGCTATAAATAAATTTTAAGGAAGCAAGAGGTGAGAGAATAAATGGAATTGATGATGAGGCCATACATAACAGTTAGAGAAACCTTCTCTTGGGTGATAACAAAACTATGAATGCAGTGAGCAATATAAATAGTGTGTCGATTTGGGGCAACTGTTTTGGGTTTTGGGTAGAGGCAACAGCAGATGCACAAAGAAGAAGGAACCTTACAGGAGTAATAAATAATAAAGCCGGTGTGGCTGAAGACAGCAGCCAAGAGGAACACTGGAAAAGATGTGGAGAGAAACTTTTGAGTAGGGGGATGATTTAATCTGGAAACACCAATTACTTAATTATCTCAGCATGGAAAAAGCCTAGGATGACAGGCAAGCACAAACCAAATGCGACTAATGAGCCCACTACCTGATGAAGCTGCATGGGGAGCCATGCGGAACAGAAAGGGAGATGAAGTACTATCTGTGAACAGCAATGACTTTGATAAAGACAGCACAGTCCCACCTTATTACCTTTGCTCAGACCTTCAAGCCAGGGAATGCAGCCTGACCTGCTGAATCATTTTAGCTAAAGTCCAATCTTAAACTATATGTAACATAGCAACATTTAGATGTTATTTCATGTGAACAATTGTTTCTTTTTGAAGACAAAATCAACACCCTTCAAAGCTCCTCAGTTTGTCCTGGATAGAACATACAATGCTACCTATTCTTGCAGATAAAAATATTTTTTTCAATTGACATATGTGCAATGTACAACATTTCTTCACTGCTTTTTTTAGACTAATGAGCACAGGATTATTTATCCTCTTGTTTCGGGTGTTCCTTCTCCTAGAGCTTAAGAATTGATCTCTTCTATATGCCATCTCTAGAGCTCTATCTAATTGATGGGAAATCGATTTCCAAGGTTTCCCAAGACTGACCTGAGAAGTAACTCTGACATAATAGTAGTGAGGAGAGATAAACTGGAAGAAAAAATATTAACTTCCCATTATTATGCTATTCCTTGTTAACACTGGGCCTTATGCACGGCATTCCTCTCATCTACGCTTTCTGTTCTTTATCAGTTTCTCCTCCGAATATTTTATTTTGTCCCCACCTCAGAATTCTCATACTGCATTTGTGGGGAAATGTCCAGTTGGGCCATTATTTTAAGAAGAGGAAACAGAAGGGGAGTTTGCATAGTTCTTTTTTCTTAAATATAGATTATTATTAATCTAGTTCTTTTCTTTTTTTAATTATAGTTCAAATACAGTTGTCTCCACTTTCCTGCCACGACTTTATCCTGCCCCACCCACCCTCACCTCCCACCCTCAATCCTTCACCCTTTTGCATTTGTCCATGAGTCCTTTAAATAATTTAGTTCTTTATCTATGAAAATGTCAATCATGATTCTCTACATAACCTTTATCTTAGACACACTAGGCCTTTGTTAAATTCATAGGTCGGGTTCTTCTGGAAGCTGACTGAGATGAAAGACACTGGGAAATGGTCCTGAGAAGACTTGTTAGAAAGTGTATTGGATTCAACACCTGTGAAAAGGAGGGAAGAGAAGCAGGCATGTGTGGAGGAGAAGTTGAGCTGTGATGCATTTCCCAGCAATGACCTTGGCTGATGTCTCTGGAGTATCTGGAAATGGAACAGTCCCCCAAAGTTGTCATAAGCTTGATCAAGATGGTTTGGCCTTTACAGCTCCTGGTTCATCCACCATTGGTTGTGGGCCACTCTGGGAAGGCAGACTTGAGATACTTCTCTTTTTTAGCTTAAGCATCTAAAAGACAAAACGAAACAAAACAAAAAACCCTTGAAAACTAGAGAGAGTATTCTGACATCATTCTCAGTAGCTGAGGTGACAAGTTCTTCATCCCTGAAAAGAAATCTGAGCATTGTATGATGACATTCATCAGAGAGTGGGAAAAATTGCTAGTGGACAGGTGTAAGGTGACCTGCCAGGGTGCACGGTGACCACAGTTCTTGGAAGGAAAGATGAGGGGCAATGATAGGAATGGAGAATCAATAGAGCCTGCATCTATGAAATTCAAGAAAACTGACAACATTTTTATTATGAGAGTCTTTTTTAAACTTCCTATTCTTTTTTTCTTTAGTGGCTATTCCCAAATAATTTTTTTAAAAATATTTACTTCATTTATTTTTAGAGAGACAGGAAAGAGAGGGAAAGAAACTTTGATGTGTGAGAGATACATTGACTGGTTGCCTCTCACATGCTCCTAAATGGGGACCTGCCCACAATGCAGGCATGTGCCATGACCGGGAATCAAACCAGTGACCTTTTGGTTTGCAGGCTGGAGCTCAATCCACTAAGTCACATTGGCCAAGACCCAAATATTGAATTTTAACAGATAAATTGGAAAACCACAAAATATCTATATAAGCATTGGCAAAAGTAGGTTTATAGTTGTGAGTATTTGAAACCAAATTTATTCTTGTATTTTTCTTGTATTATTTATTTGTAGTATAACTCTAAACCTACTTTTGTCAATCTTTGTATGTTTGAGTAGGAGGAGTAGACAAAAGGAGAAAAGTAGGAGTATACAAAAAAGGAGAAAATGGTGGGATGTTAGACTATTATTTCTATGTGTGTGGACCCAGGAAGAAGAAAGACTTCTGGCAGAAGAGGCAATGCATGGTGGGGTGTTTTGTCTGCAGGTTCAAAGGAAAACTCAGTGAATTTCTATGAAGCCTTTTAGAACACAAGCAATATTCATTGGAAGTTGCACTGTCAGAGGTATAAAGTTCTTCACATGCAGCATCCACAAGATTCAGTCTCTTCTCTACTCTTCCCATCAGCCGAAAATTTTCAGGAACAATAAGTATGTTTTATAACTAAAGCCTTACCTGCTGGATTAAAGCATCCACTGTCCCTGCCACGTATTTCTTACACCCTAAATTAAAACTATGAGAAAAGCATACTGACTTTCATTATACAATCTATTAATGTTTCAGAATTACACAGTACAAAAAAAAAAAAAAAAAAGGAACCAAGGATCCTGCAGTCAGTTTAGGTGCTAAAGTATAATTAACACAATTGACAAGAAGATCAAAACATAAGTCTCAGATAAACATAAATTAAACACATGTCAAACATTTCAACACATTAATTAATTGTTGAATCAAGGAACATTTGAGAAGCTAAAGTTCTTATAAGTTGACAAATTGATGGGTTAGATTAAAAAGCAGATGCTTATTGTTCAATAGGGCTATAAACAGTATCTCCAGGGTGATTTGCTGTATGAGACACATTACATCTCTACTGAACAAAAAATCTGTAAATTAGCCTGTGGGTTCTTTAAGTCTGAGACTTTCAGTCAATAGTAAATAAGAAATAAAATAAATATATTCTCTTCCAATCTAGATAATGCTTGGGTATCTCAACCCCATAAACACTGAAAAAAAATGTTTTGTCTGTGTTAAAGTTTCAGATCATTTTTCTGACAAAGATTCAGTATAAAAGTATAAAGAAATAATTTATTTCAGGTTTCAAGGACAACTAGCTACACAAAGAATTATGAAAACAGCTGTGATCTAAAGAAAGAATTATCAGAAGTTGTGACTGAATGACAAATACAAATTAAGATAATGTTGCTCGATTTTAACATTTATATTCTTTAATTGAGCCTTTCAAAAATTCTAGTTAACAGTGTACTTTGGCCCATGAGTATTTTCATTAAGGTACCTACACACTTGATTTTTCAGGGCCCAGCAGCATTCTGAGAGCTATTTACCTGGGAGAAGAAGGTCCTCTCAGTTTTAAACCAGGAAATGAAGACAAAGGTAGCCGTGATTGGAAAAGGAAGAAGCAAGATGTGGGCAAGAGCCTGAGAAGGAAATAGACAGCAAGTCATTTGCGAAACAATCAGTGGCCAGGAATGGAGAGCATTTCAAGCCACTGCGGGGCACCCTAGCAGTTCTTCCTCCCTGCTGTGGTGGCAGAGAAGGCGGAATCACCAAATAGTGCAGCCAAGGAAAGGTGATGCCCTGTAATCTTTGGTATCTAAATGGCAATTGAGGGTAGCCTTTTGCCGACATAGGCTTGCTATAAACATCATTGAGAAATAAATAAGTTGTGTTAAGTCTGAGATTTTGGTATTCTTGTCAAGAAACACATTCTTGTCAATCCTAAAATACCTTTTTCATAGATCTCTCCCTTTTAGGTGTTTACCTGGAAAAACCGCTTTATTCTGCTTACATGAACCCCAGCACTGGACAAATCTTAAGTGAATACATATAGCCTCTGTGACTAGACTCGTATCCTAGATAGGACCTAAAAACCAAACATCTAATTTATTATATTTTTATGAGTCTTATAATTAATTCTCTGAAAAAGCCAGAACACATTTCTTTCTCTCTTTGTAAAACTCCTACTACTTTCTCTACTTTCTCACCTAATGACATCTTTTCTGAGTTCCCTGAAGTATAGAAATAATTTGAAGAGAACTACCTCAAAGAGCCACCATCAAATTTAATGTTTTCTCAGCTTCTGTATCCAAATTTTTCACCTGATTCTTTAGATCAATGGTTTTTAATCCTACCACAAAATTAGTTTTCCAGTTCCACACAGTATCTTACCCTGTTTTGCTAACTGATTCACTTGTTTCTTCTTCCTATTCAAGCATTGATTTGATACCTAAGATTATTGGAATTGTTCACAAACATATACCCATTCCAAATCAAACAAAACAAAAGCAACAAGAAAAATACCAAAACAAAAATCCTATTTGGGTTCTTCTTTTCCCCCAATAATAGTCCCCTTTCTCTTTACGTGAGAGTCTAACATACTATTTAGCTCCTAGTACATGACTATGGACTCAAGAAGTCTCCACTTTTAAACCCTGGCCTCTCCTATGTACTGCCTATCTTCGTAGCATCCAGAGTGGTCCCTGCTGATATAAATCATAGCATGCATTCAATTGAGCGCAATTCTAAAATAGTTTTCTTTAATACTTGAATACAGTCCAGGCTCCTTACTACAAACTACAAACATCTATATGATCTTGCCCCTGCCTACCTCTTCAACTAATTTTTCTACAATCGACCATCATTCGTGTTCAATCAGTTTCTTGGGTACACTATGCTAAATTCTACCTTCAAGACCTTGAACACCCTATTTACTATGACTAAAATATGTTTCTTCTTTTTTTATAGCTTCCTCTGACGCATCTTCAAGTCTCTGCTCAAATATCTCATTCTTAAAACTATTTTCTGAACACCTTGTCTAAAACAGTCCTTCAAGATAACACCCAAATGCAAATACCTCTTTCTCTCTATGTCCTGCTGCTGCTTTATTTTTTAATGTATTATTTCCAGAACACATAGAAAAATAATGACCAAAATTCCTCATCCATAGGTTTTCCACTGAAGCTGTCTCTTGGTGGGCTTCTGTGAATTTTAGGGCCATAAAATCAAAGAATTTTGTATGTATATGTGGTATTCCAAAGGTGGAGGAAGGGACAAGGGACAAAAGCTTTGCACGACTGAGGACAGTAAAATAAAGCTTGTTAACTTTTGTGATACATACAATAATTTTCCCAGCAGGGCCTCAGAGTACGATGAAAATTTTATGATGTATGACATCTGATGGTGATTAACAATATCATTGGCCCACTGAGGACTCTGCTGGCCGATAATAATTCCTCTGCTCCTTTAGTTGTATATGACCAACTTTATGAAATGATACCTTCAAGTACATTTCCCTTATCCATCTAATAGCGAATTCTTATTCATCTACACAGCATTTTCTGATTTGCCTTTATATTGATCTCTGGCTGTCTCTCTCTATTTTTTAGATAAAAGTTAAGCTTTAATTATGAACACCAAATAAATTATTGAATTAGGAGAACACATTAAAATACAACTAACAACTATAAAACATACTTCAGATAATCCTACATAGATTAAAGTGCTTGGAAGCCTACATTAAAAAGAATTGGCAACCTAGAATGTATATCAATTGGAAAAATCGACAGTGAAATAAAATTCTACTATTGTATTATCTTAAATAACTTTCAAGATGCTAAATATTCAGTTATTTTTATCTTACTAATTTCTTTCACTTTTAAATTTCATCAATGAAAATAAAATGAAACATAACACAAATATCTCTTTCCTTTCTTTTATTATGTTTATCTACATTATATTTAGATCTGTATATCTTTATTTGTCCACAGCAGATTTTATTACCAAAAAACATAAAATGGAAAGACAGTTAAATTATAGTAGCAAAGAAACTGATTAAGCTTAAAATGTATTAGTGCTATACTTTTTTTTTTACTTTTGGGGCTTTGTTGTTTTTGTCAGATAGTTGATACCTAGTATCTTCTATAGTTGTTAAAAGTGCTATTTCAGTAGCATAACAATAAATTCTCCGTATCACATTTGGATGCACAATATGTGAAAATATCTGAATGAGAAACAATGAACCAGAAAACCAGTACTAAAAAAGTAGTAACTTTATGTAACTATATATCAAGCCCTAGCAGGGGTAGCTTCTGGCAATAAAATCTATTACTCTTGTGTGTGCCTCTCTCTCTCTCCCTTATTTTATTTATTTATTTTTAAACTGAGTTTAGAGTTGTTAGAGAAATCACCTACTCTATTGATTTATTGGTTATTTACTCCATGGGCTTTAAAAATATTTCTTACCCTGTCTGGGTTGCTCAGTTGATTAGACTGTTGTCCCTTACACCGAAGGTTTGCAGGATTCCCAGGTTCAGTCCCTGGGTTTGGTGTGAATGTGAGGCACTTGATCAATATTTCTCTCTCTCCCCCCTTCCTCTCTCTCTAAAAAAATCAACAAAAATATATTATTGGGTGAGGGTTAAAAAAAATCTGAATCCTCTGTGGATTTAATAAATATTAAAATCAGAATAACAATTCAGGTTTTACATTTTAGCTACTACAACTTAGATAGACAGTTAAATTTTAAAAGCATACCTAAACATGAAAAAGATAAGTATTTATGAAAATATTCATTTGTGACCACTTTGAATTACCTAGTTCATCAAATGTACCATTTTCAAGAAAATAATATTAGAATGATAATGCTAACAATATGTAATTATTTCACATTATAACTACAGTAGTCAAGTGAATAAACTTAAGAGACACATTGAGGAATACTTTGGCTAATTAGAGTCTAAATTGATATACTATTTTTAAATTAAGAAATGATATGAGCAAAATTTTATTTTTACTACCATTTCTAATGTTTCACAATAGAAAATTACATTACAACCAAGGGCATTTTATGATAGATAAAACACTTAATTTGTGTTTAAACATGTGTGGTGATAAATGAAAATACATCCACTATTGTGAAAGGTGACTTTTCATACAAGCACTCCTTAGCTATTAATGATTGGCAAAGAAGCATCAGTATATGCCAAGATGTTGGAATTCTACATCATTGTTACATTGCATAATATATGAAAACTCAAGAAAAACAACTTAAAAGAGCTGGCACAATGACTAAATCTAATTCAGTTGGTAAGAGAATCCTAACTCTGGAAGTTTTTTCAAAGCAACCAGCAATCTGAAACCCAGATGTTGAGGGAGTTTATTGAGTGCCCTGAGGCCCTGTGCTAAGAGCTCCCTCTTCCTTTCATCATTTAATAGGTCTACCATTACCAGGGATCATTATTCTTATTTACACAGTGTTAACCTAGCAAGAATCTAGAAAATGTAAGTAGACTTCCCCAGCTTGCCGGAAAGAGCCAGAACTCTCAGATCTAGGCCTGGCTTTGTAAATTCTTGAATCTTATAAGTACTAAATTCTTTCCCTGAAGGTTTCTTAGCAATTCACAAAGGCTGGTTCACACATCCACTGATATGTGTGTGTGTCACGTCAATTCACAGTGTCCTAATGTCCCTAAGATATTCCATGACATTTCATACTGTTGGTAGATCAAAATACAATAGTTAGGAATTAACCAAACCAAAACAACTGTAACAATGACTCATAACAAAAGTTTGTTTTGCTCTAGTGTCTTATGTCTTTTACCATACTACATGGAATCATTAACTTTTGTATCTAAACTTTCTTGAAGACAAATCCAGTTGGATTTCTAATGTTCAAAGAAAGAAAAAGTAAGGGCAGCGTGTGCATCTCAGGTTTTATTTATGAATCATAGGAAGATACTAAAAGCTGATGTTTTTCAACACACTATCAATTAAAAATTGAACATATTAAGATAGAGAAAATGGGATAAGAAAATGACTAAATATTGAGCTAATAGTTGTATATTTCAAAATTTCTTGGTTCACTTTGTTTTAGAAACAAGTAAATAAAGTTTCACACTTTTTAATTTAGAAACCGACTATCCCAGAACCCTCACTGAAAACTTGCAAAGATTTTTTAAAAGGTGGTGTGATAACTGATAAAGGGTACGTATAAGACAGTGATCAATAATAACAACTGAACTGTAAGAAGCAATACAGTGTGAAGATTGATAGTCTGTAACTGAATTAGATATTTGGATTTTTAAACTAGGTTTTTCCTGTGACTCTTGTATTTTTACAGTTATAACAGTATAACTAGACCTTCATCTGATGAATCCACAAGCCTCTTTTTTCCAAGTATCTATAATTAATTTTCACTTCACGCAAATAATTTTGCATCTTAAGTGACAATGGAAATATAGTTGAATACTTATATCTGGACAAGCTGTAAATTAATTTGCAAGAGGATATATAGCCCATTTTCTCAGTTTTAGGTGTCAAATATCTGCAATCGTCAACATCCTTAGCTCTAAGAATGCATGTACTCTAACAGATGGGGAAATGGTCACAGATACTGATTCATGCACACTGATGCTGTGGCTATGGAAGGGTGTCCCTTCCTCCCCATTGAAGCAATGTGTATCATCCAGATGAGTAAGAGTTAAGACTGCTCTTAAATGCACATATAGTATTCTTTAGATGTGAGAGAAGGATTTTGGAGATGCCCTCCTCTCAGTCTCAAAAGTAGGATCTAAGATAAATTGTTTAATTTACTCATAAGAATACTCACATTAGGGAACTGGAAGTGTGCAACTTCCCCTCTCATTTATCTAGATTTAAATGAAGGTGAGAACAAAAATTGTTGTATTAATTCTCATTTTGATGAAGAAAATAACACTTTTTTACATTTTGTGCAACACTAGTTTTATGATTCTGACTACTCCTTTAAATTGTAGAAAAGGGAAATCTCTTTTTCTTCTACACTTTTAAGTTTTGGGTTAGAGACCCTGAAGCAAAAGACTTATTAATGAGAAAACCATACAAATTTACTTACTAGAAGGAAATGAACACCCAAAGAATCAATTAAACCTGAGCAATTGATTTGAAGCCAGATTTGAGAAAGTGTGGAACCTGGGAGAAATTCAGTCAGGATTAGTAGTTCAGATTCCTCTCACTGTGCTTATGCCTTGGAGATAAGGATGATCCTTTTCTCCAGAAAAAGGAAAAGCACCTCTCACATGAGGGTCTTAGGACCTTCTCTGTGTTAGAAGAGCAGGGGAGGGTCAATTGTGAGTCTTGCACTTGCCATTTGCTCCAAATTCCTTCAACTTAAAGCAGTCAGTATTCCACAGTGTCACTTTGGAGGGTAATGTGTTCTTAACCCCATCAAGACTTAAAGATCTGGAGAACCATTTTAAACTCATTGTCTAATAAGCATCACATATATGTATATACATACATACATACATATATGCACATATATTTAATTATTTTAAATATATGTGCATATATTTAATTATATGTGCATATGCATGCATATATGCACATATATTTAATTACTTTAAAGCAAAGTAAAGTAATATGGGTTTTAAATAACAAGCAACAAAGTTGGCTATTTAGAATTCATATCAGAATTCCAGCACTGTTATAGGTGATCAGAAAGATAATTGTGGGTTATTCAACATTGCCTCAGCACCTTAAATGCTGATAATTTTAAATAATATTAGATAGCATTAATTTCCATATTTCCTGGGTTATCTTTTTCTTTGGTCATAAATTTTTAAGAACATAGGGTTTTATAAATTAACAGTACTTAATGTGTTCTAGGAATCACTTTACACAATTTAGAAAACTTGTGTTTTTATTTTTTAAGTACAAATAGGAAATAAATACATTTCTGGGCAAAATATCTTCCACGTAAAGAATTATTTCATTGAAAAACCATAAAATAAATACACATATAAAATTTAAGAGCACAGATTCTGAAAATACTTCAGTTTTTTATGTATTATATAATTTTTTTCTTGATACAATCTAATAGGTAGTATGATTTATTTTGTGGCTACTAGTCTAGACAAAACATTTCATATCTTAACACTCAAAATGTTGTTTTCTCAGTGAAGTAAATTAATATTTCAATGTATTTTATTGTAGAAAGTTTTAAATGCTTATCAGAATTATCTCTCTAAAAATTAAAACTTTTATATTCAATAGTAAGTGGTAGTGAAATTACATTAAACTGATTCTTCATGAAAAAATTACATACTAAATTATATAACATTATAAAATAAAATACTAAATCATATTAATAAATTATTAAATAACCGTATAACTATCATCTTTGTTGCAGTAACTTTAAAGCTATTATTACATATTTTTGCATAATAGTAAATAGACTTTTATAGAGAAAATGAGTGCTAAATTAATATAGAAAAAATCAAAGTTTATTACTGATAAAGTGAAAACAGAGAACACTAAAAGTATTCATATTGGTCATGCTGAAGGAAATTGGAGTAAACCATCCAAAGGTAGTGGATATTAAAAGATTCTGAATAAAAAAACTTACTGTCAGTTTCTACAGAAAAAGGTTGTGTTCTCTCCCAAATTAGTATGTTGAAGCCTAATTCTCACTGGGATGATATTTGGAGACCCGGCCTATGGGACATAATTAGGCCATAAACTGTGGCCCTGATGAAAGGGCTTAGTGCCCTTATAAGAGACCCTAGGGAGTTCTTTTGCTGCTTTCTGCATGAAAACAACAATCTATGAGCCAGGAAACAGGCTCTTATCAGACACTGAATCTACCTGTGCCTTGGTCCTAACTTCCCAGCCTTCAGAATTGTGAGAAATTAATTTCAGTTGCTCATATGCCAGCCACCCAGTCTCTGCTATTCCATTATAACAGCTGGAATGGACCCAGAATATCTGTCATACTGGTGAAGTTAATAGACAACTAGCCAGCTTTTTCATTCTCTCCTCTTCAAACATTAAAACCTTTATAGATTTGAAATACAAAAAAATAATGCTGAATTTTTCTCCTAAGTGTCTCAGAAGTTGGACTTCTCAGTTATCAAATTATCCTTTTCAATAAATTTAACCTTGTAAAATAATTCACTCTTCTCTCACTGTTGGTTATAGTGGTTTTTTAGAACATTTGCTTTCCAAAGATGCAGAGCAATTTCCCAGACCTCTTTGTTCCTAGCTATTAGAGCCATTACCTACCCAACCAAAGCACAAAGTCACCAATGCAGTTCCACCAATATATTTAAGAATTAATGTCTACCCTTTTGAAATTTTCAGTTACCTTGACCAGTAAGTTATGAGTCACACTTATGATCTTACATAAGATGCACTCACATATATACACCCATGTTCACATTAGAAAAAGGTGACTTAAAACCTTTGAGTGTACAAATTTTTCAAAAGAAAAAGACATCGGAATTCATCTATCATGTGTATTAAATAAGTTATAAAAAGCATTCAAATAATAAGAATGGCAGTTATATTTTTGAATGAGACAAAATTTATAAAGAAAAATGGAAGTTTACAATGTATGGTGGTGTTTGTTATACCCTTCCAGTAATCAGCATTTACATGTGTGCTACTATAGTAAATTTTTTTCTTATGCCAATGCACCAATGAGAGAAAATTAATAAAAGGGCCAATTTAGGAAAATTTGTTCTGGGTGGTCCAGAATCAGAGTTAATCTAATTTAGACATATCCTGGTTTTATTTTTACTCCATTACAGAACAAAGAATCCCAAGTGAGTGGAATGCATGAAACTGGCATATAAATATTACTGTTGTTGGAAAGTCATTGATAGTAAGTAATGCATTCATTGTAGGCTAGCACACTGGGATGTGGCAATAAATAGGACCAACACAAAAATAATTATTTCAATTGCATATGTTGCATTCCTTGCCACTTCTTAGTGAGGTTTAAGATGGATGTTACTAAGTGTCATACATTTTCCCTTATTTATGTTTTCTGAAAGCTAAATCCAAGTCATTTATTATATTGAGGATCAAGAAATAAGACTTTGTAGCACAAAGCCCCTACATAAAAACTGCACCATTTTCTCAAAAGCTGTAATCTCTTCTAATTAGATAAATATGAGGGATGGAATGTTGGCTGTCATAAACCTCCAGAAGAAGGTCTTTTCAATATTTATTAGAATTGCTTGGTATTTTTTTTTAACTATGGCATGTATGCATAGTTTTTGATGCATTTAGCCTTTGTAGAAATTATCTTGGAGACAAAGAAAGAAAAAAATAATGAAAAGATATGGATTTGCTGTTTGAATTCTAATACAGGACATAATGATTTCTCTAAAAAATGTCTCAAATGGAACTTTTCTGTAGACTATTTTTCATCATTTAAACATTGGAATCAAACCTGAATATACTCACAGTCACCTCACCAGGCCTGCAGTCCATTTTTTATCTCTACCATTTTTAAACATATGAGCAGTTTCTTGAGGAAAAAAACAACCTAAAATTTTAAAACAAAAGACAAAAGAAAACTTGCCTCCAGTGAGGAAAAGCATTTGGGGTTTTCTAGCATGGAAGGGGCAAGGGACAGTAGCTTGGAGACAGATAGCTATTTCCAACACTCAGTAGCCCCCCCTGACTTGCCAGCTGAGATTTGCAAACATTTCAAAATAGAAAACATTCACTTTTCAACAAGTCAGCAGTTCATAACCAATATCCACCTATGCATATCCTTTAGGCGGCATCTAAATTATTGACGAGTTTACTAACTTGCTGATAGCAAAGTTTTTTCTGGTTCCAAGCTTCTAATATGCAAATGCTCAACTGCTCCTTCTTAAGAGTAAAAGCTTTTTTAATTGTCTTTGATATTTCATCAATAGACAATTAAAAAGGAAAGAAAAGAGAAAGCCAGGGAAAAAAAGAAAATTACTTCACAGAATCTCGGTGGGATGTATCACATAGACTAATGGATCCTTCCTTCCCCCTAACAAAAGACAAAGCTGGAAGTTATAGATTTCAGTTATGAATATAAAATTTTAGAGAGAATCATTTGCAAAAAATGAAAAAGACATTTTAAATTTTAAATGATGAGATGCACGTTTTAGAGATAGACTTGTTAACACAGCTTATTTCAGAAAATAATACTAATTAGTATTTTCTTAAATATATTGCTTTAGTAATGCAAAAGTTATATTAAGTACTTTAGATACAATATTAGTATTATTTGCCCATTTAGGCACTACCATGTGACCACAGGCCTAATATCTGCCGGTTTTAAATATATACTATGCCAAAAGAGTTTTAGAAAACAGTATGTTCCTGAATTCTCAAGTTATTGAGTATCAGTCAAGGGGAGAAAGAGAGGGGAGATAATCATTGTTTTAGTATCCCTGTCATATTCTAATTCAAGATTCCCCACCCTTGGCATTAGGGACCTCTAAGCCTCACAGTTCTTTGCTGTGTGGATTGTCCCATGATTCACAGGGTGTTTGACATCATTCCTGGCTTCAACCCACAGACCAGTAGTCCCCCTCTCTAGGTGGGGAGGACCATAAATATCTCAATTTTTAAAGACATTTCCAGATGTCTCCTGGGTAGGGTTGGAAAAGTCAACATTATCCCTGTTCAGAATCACTACTTTAGTGAGTGGAAATGCAATGACACATACATAACAAAGTAGAAAAAATAGCTACGTTCCTAAGTTTGCAGAACATATCAATTCTGCAATCCAGTGACTAAAAGACTGCATAATAAAATTATTTTTAGAGTTAGGTTATGAAATGCACATCATCAAATTAAAATCAATCACAAGATTTTGAGCTAAACTTTCTTAAATTGAATTTATTGGGTGACATTGGTTAATAAAATTATACAGATTTCAGGTGTACAACTGTACAATATATCATCTATATATTGTATTGTGTATTTAACTAGTCCAAGTCAAATCTTTCATTGGCATTTATCACCCCCTTTACCATTTTCTCCCTTCCCCCATACTTCCTTCCGTCTGGCAATCACCATACTGTTATCTGTGTGCAGGAGTCTTTCTTTTCCTCCCTCCCTCCCTCCCTCCCTCCCTCTCTCTCTCATTTTCTTTCTTTCTTTCTTTCTTTCTTTCTTTCTTTCTTTCTTTCTTTCTTTCTTTCTTTCTTTCTTTCTCTCTATCTTCTTTTCTTCTCTCATCTATTAATGGGCATTTGACCTTTTTCCAAATCTTGGCTATTGCAAATAACACTGCTATAAATGTATGGGTACAGCAAGAGTGTATATAGTTCATCATAAATTTTCTTCAAATTTGTTTTATTATTTGGAACCAATTCCTTCCAATACTTTGAATTAGATTTCCCTTAGGAATCTTGGGTCCTTAGTCAATGAATGATGAACCACTGCTTATACATTGGGGTTGCCATGAATTATATTTCATTTTTCTTTTGGGAAATATTAAAATATCCAATTAACTAATTAAGTTGCTTAATTAATACAGATCCTAGTCACATATTGATTGGTAATTAAAAACAGAACTATTCCAATTAACTCATGTGGAAGATATATAAACCTCCAAAAAATCTCTAAAAATAGTATTTAAATATTCATTCTGTGAACTCAAAGACATTCATGGTAGGGTTTCAAGAAATTTGAATTTACTCATGAGTTGGTTTCTGTGTGAAAGTTCTATGGATTTATGCAGGAGCGTCTGTATGTGGTTAGGATACTAAATCGAAGAAAGTTATTTTAGTTAGATTCTCAGAACACTATGAAATCTCCCAAATTCAGAAAGTCATATCGGACTGTTAACTTTGTTTTTATGAAAGACCAAATATGACTAAGTAAGAGGAACTGTGGAAAGATGTCATTGTCACTTTCGTTTCATATTATAAAAAACATCATAATTAAAAAAGAAAAATATGAAGTTAATAATTTCAATGTTTTCAACTTGTCTCGAGTATCTAGCCTTGAGAGTAATTAAAAAACATCACTTGTTATATTTTAGTGTGATTTAAACATAATCTCATGCATGATTTGCCTCATGCATGAAAATGTAATATATAAACATTTTAAAATATCATATACCCTTTCTATGGTTCCTGCAAAATTGGATTCTAAATCCAATTGGTATTATATAAACTTTAAGTTTTTGAGGTTTTTATTGCAATTTCATTCTTTTCACTGATTTAAAAAAATATTACTTGCAAAATCTTCCCTAACTTATCTAAAGACATTATTTTTAAAGGTTTAGAAATTCAGCCACTGTTGATATCTACAAATAGAAGTTTAGAGTATTTACTTAATATATGCAATAACTTGTGTGTTACTTATTTTTCATTCTTTTTTTAGCATTATAACAATTTTTTTCTACTCATTATTTAAATTTAATATATTGGTATCTTTGTTCACATTTTCATTTTCTGCCCAGATTTTATTATGCAATGAAATATTCAAAAGTACCTATCTACTTCCAAACAATTGTTACAATCTTATCTTCTGATATTTATTACCTGCCTTTGAATAACTAAGTTTTAATTTTTCTGAGTCTTTGAACATATTGTTTATATTGGCAAATTATGTGATTATTTTCTCAACAATAACACTAAATGATATTTTCTCTACTTTACACTGAGTTGTTCCTTCTTGATGTTTCCAAAGTTTCACTATCATTCATTCATTGTGTAACACAATGAGAGAATTTTCTGTGGTTAATTTAAAAAACACAATCTAGTATATACACAGCACTTACTAAACCTTAAATCAGAGAGAATGACTGGTTCAGCCACTGTGGAAAACAGCATGGAAATTCCTCCAAAAACTGAAAGTAGAATAGCCTTTGGAGCCAGGGATTCTACTGCTGGGATTGTAACAGGGTGTAGCCAAGAGGGGGGCCCCAAATAGGGATTTGGAATGGGGTCCAGAACTCAAAGTGTCCAGGAAATATTAGAATGTCCTCACCACCCCCACAGGTGTGGGTTGGGGGAAGGGACAAAAGGAGCAGGGCCATTGAGAGCTGTTTGGCATAGCAACAGCCTTGCAGCTAACCTCTGGCATGGTCATTTAACATATCTATAACCTTTAACTGGTTGCATAGATATGTTAAATAGCTGTGGCCTTGCTCTGAGCCAGGGGAATGGAAGTAACTTCCCCACCAAGATAGAAGGGGGAGCAGGTCCCCGAGTTACAGCACCTGTGTGGGAGCTTGGAGAAGATTGGCTCCATGACATG
>PVIA01000905.1:0-185342 GCA_004024845.1 Tonatia bakeri
GCCCCAGCAGAGAGCATGCGGATGGGGCAGCCCGGCTGCTCCGGAGCTCACTGCCAGGTGTGGGAGGAGGGAAGGCCTGGCAGGCTTCCAAGAGGAGCCGCCTGCAGCAGAGCTGGAAGAAATGGGCTTTCTAGGACGACAGAGTCAGGAGCCGCCATTCAGGCAGAGGGAGGGCGTGGAAGGTGCCAGAGCACAGAACCAGGCAGGTTTCGTTTGGGGGGAAGGCCTCTTTTCTTACGGCTTATAAAAGCTTTCTCTATGTAAGAGTATTAACCTTCATATATGGCATATTTTTTTAGTCTATCATTTGACTTTAATTTTGTTATTAAGCTTTTTGGATGAAGCTTTAATTTTTTAGGCAGTCGGATCGATCTCTTTTCCTTGATAGGTTTTGCCCTTGCATTCTGTTTAAGGAAGGTGGCTCGAGATCATACGTACCTCTAACTCATACCTCACACTGGTGATTTCCTGGCTTCACTGTTTAACCAGCCCTGGCTGGCGAGGCTCAGAGGATTGAGTGCTGGTCTGTGAAGCAAAGGGTAGCTGGTTCAATTCCCAGTCAGGGCATGTGCCTGGGCGGCGGGCTAGGTCCCCAGTAGGGGGCGTGTGAGAGGCAACTACACACTATGTTTCTCTCCCTCTCTTCCTCCCTCTCTTTCTCTCTCTCTAAAAATAAATAAATAAAATCTTTAAGGAAAAAGAAATCTGTCACCCATCTCTCCATATCCATCTATCTGTCGCTCCGTACGGATACCTATGTGCGTGGAGAGAGGCGTGAAAAGCGTATCTCTAAAGCAGTGGGACTAGAATTTCTTTGACTTTACATCTTCCCAAGTTGTTTGAATTTTCTCAACAAATGTGTGCTTTCTAAACAGAATGAAAATACATTGGAACCCATCTGGGATTTATTTTGGTTCGAGGTAAGAGGCAGGGATCTAATTTTACTGCCACCAAACGGATGCTCCGGCTGTCCCATCCCATTCGTGACGTTCACGCTGACTCCCGGGTTTGCTCGGCATGCAGCCCACGCTCAGAGGTGGTGGACACTTCTAGGCTGTTGGGTCTGTCCTGAGGCCACCCTCCCCGAGTGCTAGCTCTGCCTGGCTCGGCTCCTTGGGCAGAGTGGGGCTCTGTGTCCCTGGCCACCCTTGTGGACCTGGCTCTGCTTTGAGGTTGGAGGCCAGCTGTGTCTTCAGCACCACACAGCACCACCCTGGAGAGAGAGATGGAGGGGCATCTGCCCACCTACAGGCCAGATTTGGGGCACCCAGCTCCTCCAGTCACCAGCCTGTTTCATCCTGACCAAGTTACAAATGGCAGAACTGATGCACCGGGGGGGGGGGGGGGGCAGCCTAGGAAATGTCAGCTGGGAAGGGTGCAGGGAGCTCCTGGAAGGGAGAGATGGACAGGCTCTGGCAGGATTACTCTGGCCCTGACACAGGAGATTTGGGGGAGGGGCAGCCCAGGGAGGTTTGAGCAACCAGACAGCATTAGGGCCTACCAGGCAATGGGGTTAGAATCCCCACCCCCAGCCAGTTCCTGACAGCCTAAGAGGCTGGATTTATTTTTCTGGGCTTCAGAGAGCAGGGCAATTAGGCCTCCATCTGCCCTTCTTCTGCTGGGGGGCACTCAGGGCTTCTCATTAGGCAGGAGCATGGAACCAGGCCCAGTCTGGAGCACCCAGGTTCTCCTGCCTGTCTGGTAGGTGGCATCAGCCCAAGAGGAGATCTGAGTGGAAGAGCTGGGGGCCCTTAGGAGGGGTTATCTGGGAGCCCCTCAGAGGGCCCTGGCACAGGGCAGTGGTGGCCACAACCCCCACTGATCCCCCATCAGAGTCCTGCCCCATCCACACGCACTAGGCAGCCACTCAAAGTAGTCAGGAGTGCCATGAATGAGGCTCAGCCACTTTCCAAGGTCACGCCCGGCATCCTCGGCCACATTCAGGGGAGAGCTAGGTAGGGTGCGGAGTTCCCTGAAGGCCAGATACAGCATGCTTTATTGCGGAGATAAATCCTCAGCGCCCTGTGCTGCCTCCGCCCGGGGCTCTGTCAGCCTGTCCTCCTCTCCCTCGTGGGCACAATAGCATCATCTCGCTTGTTCTTATCCTCTTAGCGGCCCTGCATGGTTTAAAGGATAAAATGAGGTCTTATCTTCCCCGTTTTAGAAGTGCTAAAACTGAAGCTCAGAGGGCACCTCTCTGACCTGCTGTGCCCCTCTCCCCAAACACAAAAGCCGGGACTGGCCACCCCTCTGCAGGTGTGCAGGAAGGACATGTTCCCCCAGGGTTGGAGCAGCCGTCTCTCCAGCACAGGGCGGAAGGCACTTTGGTGCCCTTATCTAACTCAACCCCCAGGCCATGGATTTGTATCTGCATCTAACCCACAAGCAAGCCAAGGCCCAGAGAGGCTCTGGCCTTGCCTAAGGTCACTCACTAAGTCACTGGAGGAGGCAGGTAGAGTTCAGATTGCATGCAGCTCCCTTGGCCAGGAATGCCCACCCAGGTGCTTCTGGTTGACTCCAATCACATCTTGTCCCAAAGGCTGCTTCATCCAGGGAGCCCAGCTTGATTCCCAAGCGAGATCCACATTTCCCTGCTGCACATCATCCCTATCATAGGTCCACACAGTACTGCTAGGACAGGGAGGTGGGGAACCAGCTTGGAATCATCCCGCACACGGGCAGAGCCCAACCCCAGTGGCCTGGGAGGTCCCACAGTGGAGTCAGCACCGTTCCCCACCAGCCCCCACCAGGGGCAGTGAAATGGGGCATCCCCTGCACCCTGCAGTCCATCCTGCACCCGTGAGCTCGGTGGTGTGCTGCCTCTCCACACAGTTCGCCGATGGCAGCCCAGCGGGACAGCAGCGAGCTGCATTCCCTAACGGGCTTCCTCACCCGCTCCTCATCTCAGGGCTCAGTCATCCCTCCGGTCTGTGCCCAGCCCCTCCTCTGAGCCAGGCCCTCTCCCCAGAACACTCGGAGTCTAGCCCTGCCTGGGTAGCCCTAGGCTGCAGGTTCGATTCCCGGTCAGGGCACATGTAAGAAGAAACCAATGAGTGTATAAATGGGTAGAACAACAAATAAATGTTTCTCTCTCCCTTCTCCCTTTCTAAAGTCAATAAATAAAATAAATTTTATAAAAACCACTCAGAATCTAGCTGGAGACACAGAAAGTCACAACCCAATGGCAGCCCGAGCTGGAGGGTGCTACAAGAGCCCAGAGGGGAAGGTCTGACTCACTCTTGGTTGGGGAAGGGGGACCACTTAGGGGAACCGACATTTTCAATGAGTCAGCCTTGAGAGGCAGAGACGAAGAGAATTCCAGGCAGTGATGGCCTGAGCCCAGGCAGGTGCTGAGAAAGGGTGAGGGATGCTGGGACGGCTGCAGTGGCACGAGCATGCGTGCGTGCATGTATGTGCATGTGCGTGCGCGCACGTGTGGTAGGGGTGTGGTGAGGGTGTGGGGGTGCTGGGGGACTCCCCACAGCAGGTGTCTTCCTGCCCCCATCCTAGGAGGCAGGCAGTTGGGGGTGCGGACTTTCATTTTGTCTGTGTTCCACCCACCCCCACTGCCCTCCTCCTGGACTCCACTGGGGCCACTCTCCCTGTCGCTGACCCCTGGGCACAGCACAGTTGCTGCCTCCAGCCAGGCTGGACACCAGGGATGGCGGGAGGCGCCACCAGAGTCTCGCAACCTCCCCCACAGCCAATCTGGTGCCTGTGCCTTCTAGGTGTCTCTGGAACTCCTCCCTGGGCTGCCTCCCAACATCCCCCAGACCTAGTCGAGACCTCAGCCTCTCCCACCTGGCTTCCTGCCCCTCCCCGCCTCCACCGAGGCCCTCAGCACCCATTCTCCGTGATGGAACCAGAGTGGTCCTCTCACAGCCCGAGGCTGACTGGGCTCCTGCTACGCAGTGCGAGCAGGCTCCACAGCACAGACTCAGGTGGCTCCCTCCCCTCCTCCCCCTGGAGCCACACCAGGCCCCACTGCTTTCAGTTCCCAAGCACAGGACACCGCACACACAGCCCCCTGCCCGGAGTGCTTCCCCACTCTGGCATGAGGGTGCAGACAGCAGCTCTGGCAAGCTTCCCTTCCTGGGGTGTCCTGGCCTCAGCAGTGATCACCTGGGTGGTCCGGGTGTGTCACTTCTTGTTTGTCTGCTGTCCTGCCTGCCTGCCTAGGAGCCCTTCAAGGGAGGGGGACCAGGTCTGCTACACCTGTGACCTCTGGGCCCACAGCAGGTATCATGAAAGGTTTGTTGATTGACTAATAACCAGTGCCTCCCAGACAAGACTGGTGTGGAACTGTGGAGAGGGCACAGGACTGGGGTTGCCATCAGGGGCAATGCAGGTTGTGCTTTCAACCCCTCGGCTTGAATAAACCACTTACTCTTTGTGGAGCTCCCTCCGGAAGATGGAGGGGGTCAAATAAGCTCGACACAGCCTTCCGAAGGCAAGCTCACTATTGGTGTGCAAGAGAAGTGACCATCACTGTCTCCTTCAGAGTGCTGGGCTGGGAAGTTCCTCCAGGCATCTGACCTATATCCCTCTTGCTACAGAGAAGCTGGTTCCGACACCGCGCCGCCTCCCACAGCAGCACAGTCCTCAGGGAGCCCGGGGTGGGGCCGGCCTGAGGACTGTCTTCTGTCCTACCAAGGCCTTAATTGGCAGCACGAGAGCAATGAGTCAGGGACAACCACCAATTAATTATCCCCAGTTATAAAAAGCGTTGCTTCCCCTTCCTAGATGCTGAGTGAGCCGGCCCCCTGTTGCTGGGCTGTGGCTGCGGCTGCGGCAGCAGAATAGGTCATTCCACCTCTCTAGTCCTCAGTTTCCTGTTTCCTTATTTGACAAGTGTGGGCCCTGGGGGGAGGGGGCAGTGTGAGCAAAGGCTTGGGGCAGGAAGGAAGGAAGGAAGGAGGCAGCTCGGACAGACGGCAGGAGGGGCTCCTTCTCAAGCTCCCCGCCTGCCCTCCACCCTTCGCCGTCCCCAGGACCCGCGCAGGGCTGCAGGGCCAGATCCCAGCCCGGGAAACACAGAGCGTCCCCAGTGTGCCCCGGAGACACTCCCCATCTCATCCCAAACACGCCCGGGCCAGTGCTCTCTTCTGTCAGAACTCTTCCCAAGTCCTCCCTGCCCTTCCTTTCTTCTCCATCTGCAAGCTCTCATGACAGAAATGCTCAGACTCAAAATACACGAGTCCTCCCCGACAGCCTCCCTCTTCCTGGGGCCCTTGCGGCAGATCTGTCCTGACTCCCGGTGTGACATGACTTCGAGCCTTGATTGCTCGCTCCATGCAGGGGCGCAACAAAGAAACATGCCCACCGGGGTGCCGTGTCAGTCAACAGGGCGATGCCTGCTAGCCGTGCGCTCCCCAAATGCGACGGGTGCTCAGTAAATGTGAACTATTACCCCTCATACATCATCCCTCAGTCTGCTGAGAGTGAACCACTTCTGTGCCTCACTGCTCCTGTCACCTCACTCCACAGAGGAGGAGGCCCAGAGAGGCCAACTTCACAGGAGAACTCGACCCCAGGCTTCCCCTTGACTCAGAACTTCTCTGAGTTGGGAGATGCGGTGGGAGGGCTCCCCAGGAGGACCTCAGGGGAGGCAGTGCCTGGGCAGGGGCAGTGCAAGGAGGAGGAGGAGGCGGAGATGAAGAGGCACAGGCCTGCAGGTGGATCCCATCCCTTTGCCAGGCGCGGCCTCTCCTCCACGCCCACCTGCTCCCAGAGCTCACTGTGGACCTCGGTTTGTTGGGCACCAGGTACGGGCACCTTCTCTGCACCAGCCCTGACTCTGAGACACCAGATGGCTGTTCCCTTCACTGCGTCAGGCCAGAGAGCCCAGCATCCCCTCACTGTCCTCATGCAGCGGTCCCCGAGGGACTAGGGAGGGAGAAAAGAGAGGAGAGAGAGTGAGAAAAGGTCGAGCATGCTGAGGCTGGAGCCCAGGAAGTGGGAGGGGAAGCAGGTGGGGAGTGCTGTGACAGGGAAGGGGGAGGATGCTCTTCGTGAGCTGGGAGTCTCAGGGTCACCTGAGGTGAGCTCAGCCCTTTCTGCAGAGGCCCTCCCCCCAGAGCTGCTGCAAAACCCCGTCCCCTTTCCCAGCAAGGCTGGCTTGTGACCTCCTGAGGTCCTTCCTGCTCTTGGCTCCTACCTGGCACCCGGACCTTTGCTTGTGCAGAGCCTGAACAGAGCAGGCTCCCAGTCAGCTCAGAACAGGCCTCAGCCCACCATTTCCTCCCCTCTGGGTGCTGTGCTGGCCGCAGCCAGGACCCATCACTTCCTGACTGCACACCGACGACGGGCTGGCCGGCCCTGGGCCCACCGAAGGCTGTGAGTGCCCTGGGAGATGCACCTTTCTCCAGGGTCGACTCCAACAGCCAGGGAACTTCTGGCTCGGAAGCTCAGCCGTCTTTCTCTCCCTTCCTCAGCTTCCGCGTTCTCCCACGCCGACCAAGGGCTTTTGGACCTACCCTGCCTGGGGCCAGTTCTGAGCGCTACCCTTTACGGGCTGTGTGACCCGGGCCCAGTCACAGACAACTAGCTTCTGTCTCCTGATGTAAGATGGTGGCCATGCCCCCTGGCTCAGGGGTGGGTGTCAGTGCTCAGCACAGTGCCGGGCGAGAGACACACGGGTGCAGGCTGCCTGCCGCCCCAATGCCCTGCCGCACCGCTGCCCTGCTGCTCCTGACAGGGAGGCCCCGCTGCCGGGCCCCAGTCTCTGGGGAGAATAAAGAATGGAGCCTGGAGCAACGCAGAGTGGCCAAGGAATTCTAGAGTCTTGACCCAGCCCCACTTGCACTTCAGAGATGGAGAGGCCGAGGCATGTGACTCAGGAGTGACTGGGCTCAGTGACTGGTCACAGCTAGCACTGCTGGTCGCTTCCTGCCGCGGTCGCACGCCATCCGCCCCGCAGCTCCGTGAGAGGTGTGTGTCCTATCTCACAGGTGAGAAAGCTCAAAGTCAAGTACATACCGTGGACTGAAAAGGGGCACCGTGACAAATCTAACCGAAAGTAACCTCGAGGGCGATCTGATCACGAACTCCTGCCGGGGCAGGACTTGGTGAGCAGGCCCCTGCGGCCGGTCACTGCAGGTTGTCTTTGCCCTCAGCAAGCCCCGCCCACTGTTTCCGTGCAGCTCCGTTAACACACCTGTGCAATGCCTCTTTGTCAGACCCCTGGGAAGCAGAGCTGACCTCCAGGGAGCCCCTAACCTCGTTAACTATCCTGTATCCGCACCCCGCCCCGCTTTCTCCCACCTTCCTGGAATTTCTCCTCCTTGCTCTCAAATGCATAAAAGAAACTGCAAAATATCATTCTCTGGAGCATTTGAGACCTCGCTTCCCAGCACTGTCATCAGTTTGGCTCAATTAAAATCGTATTACAATCCTCTACAGGTTTGGACCTTTCTTACATCAGCAGTACCACTAAGAGAGGCTCAGTTTTGACCGTGAGGCCTGCCTGACCCCAACAGCACAGACCGCACTGCGGTGGGGGGACCCCATGTCCACACAAGATGGAAAGGCTGTCCCAGGCAGGCAGGGCCTGGGGCAGACAGACTGGGGCCTGCTCTGCCGCCGTGGACAGGCCCCTTCCTCTCCCTTGCCTAAGTCTGGCACACCACCTCCTCTGTGCTGGGAGTGTGGACATGACAATGAATCAGGCCAAGTGCCTAGGCTCCTGTTTAGTCTAGTGCTCCGCCCCTCACTATCACAGGCAGAGCAGGAGATCAGACAGGGGACAGGCTTCTCCAACCTCCCCGTCCGGGCAGCCCGGTGCCACCTGCCCTCTGACCTTAGCAGCCACCCTACCCTTGGACACTCCTGACTGTTCGGGGGCTAGCTGAATTTGGAGGCTGGCTTCTTGGTTCAGACAAGGAGGGAAGAGGAAAGTTGTTTTTCAGGCAGCAAAGCTTTTAGATAAACACAATTTATCTCTCTGTCCATTCCTTCTTAAAGGAATTGAGTTCCTTTGGAAAAGAAACTAGATTCACCAGCGGACGGCACCCAGGGACGAAGTGCCACTCACAGTTTGGCCTGGGCTGCCGACACTGAAGGAGGCTTTCTTCGCCGGGCTGGGCACCTGCCGCCAGCTCTGGCTCAGGTGACCAGGTTCCAGTGCCAGGCCGCAGCCCTGCCAGATCCCAGGCTCCGGAGGGCCTGGCCCACCTCCCCACCCTCCCCTCCAGCCACCCTCCCTGCTCACCTGCCCGTCCTGGTCTGCCAGGAAGCTGAGAACTTTGGTGCACCTTGGGTGACCACTTTCTCTTAGAGTGCCCCTCCCGGAGCACCCCTCCCTGCCCAGCCTCAGGGGCAGCCCGGCCCCCATGCTATCAGAGCAGAGTTAGCAACTGGCTACATCCACGACAGAACAGCCTTACCCACCTGGTCAGGCAGATTCAAGAACGACCACGTCCCGAGTTACAGAGGGAGGACTGAAACCCAGAATGGGCACTGACTGTCCAGAGCCACAGAGCAGAGGGACAGAGCTGACACCCCTTCCCCCAGACTCTGGGGCACCCTGGACCCCCGTGACCAGGCCCCACCTCGGCTCACCGGTGTGGTGTCGTCGTGGGAGCGCTGGTAGCGTTTCCAGCGGCAGCCGTAGATGCCCGTGAGGCAGGAGAGGCACAGCTGGGGCTCATAGTACTGCAGGGGCTGGTGTCTCACCATGCTCGTGCCCGAGGCCCTGGTGCCCGGCCCTCAGGAGCCCATGGGGGCCCCAGGCTGGTCCTGTGGGAGAAAGCACAAGACTGTGAGACAGGGGACAGTGGGGGGTCGGCCCCAGACACAGCCAAAATCTTTGCAGCCCAGGTCAGGGTGCGCCAGCCTCTGCACAAACCCCTGCAGGGGGCCCAGGCCCACCTGTAGTCAGAGGCCCATGCCTCCTCAGGTCTCCTGGAATGCCACCCACCCCGATCTTATCCACACACTCGCCCCCTTCCCCCAGCCACCCTTGCCCAGCACAACTCTGCTTCTTCCTCTGCGTGGAAGGCTCCCCCTTAGAACTCCCCAGGTCACCTTCCACAAAACTGCAACTGCTTCCTGTCCTCTCTCAGCCATTCTCAGCCTTATTCTCTCAGTCAAGTTCCCAAACATACTTCACTTATTTTGTTTCTTGTCTGCCTATCCCGCTCTGATGTCGGTTTCATAGAGGCAAGGATTTTGTCCATTTTTTCCTCTGCCATATCCCTAGGACCTAGAACAGTGCCTAGAACACAGAGCTTCCCAAATAAATATGTTAAAAAAAATTCTCATAAGAGCTGACATGTATCAAGCACTTAAAATATTCCAGACACCGTGTGGACACTTGATATCCATTGTTCTATCGCACTGTCACAAAGGGGCAGGTGCAGTACCCCAAACCCATTGGACAGGGGAACACACTGAGGCCCGGAGGAGGACAGGGGCAGTGTTGGCCTTGGACGCCAGCTGGGTGTGGGCAATCTGGGACTCTGCTCTGGTGCCTAGATGCATTCACGCCTTCAGGCTCAGGGAGCCTGGCCCAGTGGGGCCGTGGCAGGTCAGTAGAGCAATGGAAGGTGTCTTGTGGGTTGAGCTGAGTTCCCAGGAGCAACGGCCCCAGCCCTGCTTGGGGCCCTGGAGATGCCTGCTGGGGCTGCGAGGGGGCCGCATTTGGCCAGTGGCCACTGGCTCGGGCACCTTGTCCACCCTGATGTCAGCCATCATCTGGTCCTCAGCACCACTGTTACTACTGCCCCATTTCACAGAAGAGGAGCCTGCGGCTCAGAGCAGCAAAATGATTTACCCGAGGAGTCAGGGCTCGACTCCAGAATTTGAAGCCACTTGCTCTGTCCCAGACCCCATCCTAGGCCCTGGAGACAGTGTGAAGAGGCAGGAACAGCGACCCCCTCAGGACCCTCCCAGGACAGTGAGGGCCACGCAGGCGCTCGCTGTGCTCCGGGCACCGTCCGGAGTGCTGTGCACACACTGACCCCCACAACAGCCTGGGTGGCAAGTGTTACCATTATTTTTTTATTGACATATAATCTGCACACCATAAAATTCACCCCTTTGAAGTGCACAATTCAGTATTTGGCATATTGGGTTTTTAGGGCAGTCACAGAGTTATGCAAACACCCCCATTTTCTAATTCCAAAGCATTTTCATCATCCTAAGAAAAGCTCCACTCTCAGCTGCAGTCGCCTCCGCGCCCTGTCGCCCCCATTCCCGCCCCTCAGGCCCTGACCACCACTAATCTACTTTATGTCTCGGTTTATGTGCCTAGTCCGGACATTTCATATAACAGGAATCATACAACGTATGGTCTTCCGTGACTGGCTCCTTTTACTTAACGTAATGTCTTCGAGGTCCACCCATCTTGCAGCATAAATCAGCCCCACTTCCTCTTGCAGAGCTGAACATGATTCAGTGGTGTGGACTAGCTGTTTTCCCCACTCACCAGTTGATGGGCATTTGCGTTGCTACCCCTTTCTGGGTGTTGTGAGTAACGCCGCTGTGAACAAGTTTCTGTGTGAACATCTGTTTTCATTCCCCTTGGGTCCACACTTTGGAATGGAGCTGATGGGTCATACAGTCTGACCCTTTGAAGAACTGCCAAAAGCCGTCTCCTGAAGCAGCCGCACCCGCACCATTTCCCAGGCCATATGCGTTATTGTCACCGCCCCCTTTCACAGATGAGAAGTCTGAAGCACAGAGAGGCCGGGCCACTTGCTGTGGGTGACCCAGCAGAGCCAGGCAGTCTGGCTGCAGCGGCCTTGCTTTAACCCGAGGTTGGCAAACGGGCTTAACTCAGGGGCCGTATCCAGCCAGCCGCCTATTTTTGTATAGCCCACAGGCTAAGAATGGGGAGAAATCAAAACAAGAACACATTTGTGACACATGAAAATTACATGAGGGTCAGAGGTCAGTGGGTCCGTGAACAAAGCTTCACGGACGCAGCGTAGCTCGTTGGTACTGGACCATCTGCGGCAGCTCCAATTGCAGCTGCGGAGCTGAGCAGCTGCGACAGGACCAAGATGGCCCGAGGCCTACAGTGCTCCCTGCCCCTTTAGAGGGGAAGTTCACGGGCCCCTGCAACCACCGGGCTACAATGGCTCATGACTGCAGTGCAAGGTGGAGCGAGGAAAGGGAGGCTGTGGGCACTTAACGAGGAGCAGAGAGGGTCAGGGCAGGCTCCCTGGAGGCTGTGCTGAGCTGAGGCATCTGAGATGAGCTCCTGAGACGTCTCCTTCCAAACGCCCAGGGGCTGCACCACAGAGGCAGCTGGGGCTCCAGGCCCACCCACTACTTCTGTCTCTGGGCCTCACACAGGGCCCCCACCTCCCCCCACCCTCATCACCACCCAGTGCTAACCTGGCACAGGGATCACAGCCCCAGTCTGAGCAGAGAGATGCATTAGGGGCTTGCTGGGAATATTGACTGACCCAGTGCCTCCTAATTGCTGGGAACTCTCTGCTGCAGTCTCTGGGCCCGTGTTTCCCCAGGGGGCCATGTGGAATATGGTGCAGCTGCCGGGGAGTTTCTGAGTCAAGCCCAGCCCAGGGCTTGGAGGGCAGTAAGGGATGCGGGTGCTGTTGCAGTCAGCTAGGATCCCATGGGGTGGGGAGGCCTGGGGAGTAGTTGGGGGGATGCTCTCAGCTGTATTCAGCCAGATCTCACGCTGTGCACCCCCAGATTAGGGCTTCTGCTGTCAGCTCAACCATCGCATCTGCCCCCACCTCCCTGGGAAGGGAGGAGGCAGCTGATATGTAGAAAGAGGCCTGGATTCATCCTGTGTCAGCCACTGACTTGCTCTGTGGCTGAGGCCTCTCGGGGCTCTTCCCTGAGCCTTGCTTTCTGAACCTGTAAGATGGGATAACAGCCTTTGCCCTGACTTCTGTAGGAGACCAGATTACGGGGGAGGGGCGCCAGGAGGGTGCATGGCTGCAGTGACTGAGGTACTGCAGGTGGGCGCTCTATAAGCAGAAGCCTACACCCTGGTTCCCCTGCCCTCACATCCCTTTCCCAGGACCCCCAATCCGGAGACTGGTTCCCGTGTGTCCTCTGCCCTTCCCTGTTCACCCACTGCCACGACTGAGCAATACAATCCCTAGGAATGGAAATTCCATTTCAAATCTGGAAAAGAGGGAAGTAGAACTGCCTGCCTTGGGCCTCAGCCCAGTGCTCAGCTGATTTTGGCTCTTGGAACTGCCTCTCCCGAGGTAAATTTTCACACGATTCATAAGGTCAGGGGTATCCGTGGGAGGCAGATCCCTGTCTCTCCTTTTGATATTCTCCTGGGGTCATCTCGTCCACTCCCATGGCTTCGGTTACCGGGCGCGGCCCAGGCCACCCAATCTCTGCCTCTCCATCGAGACAGCAGGCTCCCGGCCGTCTCCGGGGTGTCACCCAGGTCCTGTAGACCCAGCACCACCACACTGACCTCCTCACCACCCCAACCTGCCTCTGTAGCCCTCAAAGCCCTTTTTTACCATTCCCTTGGCTACTGCCCTGGGAGCGGGGGCGTTATGCCCACCCCCCTCCCCCAAGCTCTGTCCTGCAGCCAGCAGAAGCTTTTTAACAGGCACATGACCAGGATCTGGCCCCTCCAGCTCCTCCAGCCTCGCCACTCCAGAACTTGCCGTCCCTCCATCTGATCAACAACCCCTGACCCTTCGAATCTCAGCTCAGATGTTACCTCCTCCAGGGAGCCTGCCCTGGGCCCCAGGTTCAGTCAGAGCCCTCCTCAGGCTCCTGCAGCCCTGGGCATCCCTGATCCTTCCTGGGCACCTGTGTGAGTAGTGTGGGGGTGTCTGTCTCCCCCAGGGGATGGTCTGAGTTATTCCTACATCCCCAGTGGCCAGCACAGGGCAGCAAGAGGACGAGGCCCTGGGGCTTCCTGGACTGCACTACTGGGGAGGCCTAGGAGTTCTACCAGGATGTGCTGCTCAGCCCCTGGGCATTCGGACTGGCTCCCAGAGACCAGACTCTCCTGCCCCCTCCCCTCCCCTCCCTTCCCGCCAGGGCAATGGCATTACTTAGGATCAACTGATTTCTTCAAGTTACCTCCCAGGGTATCAGCCAAGTTCTCAAGAAATCCCCCGCCTGGAGCCCCCATTGGCTCTGGAACAGGAGGAAGCCCCAACCTCCGATCCTGATGTTTGAGGGCCCCTCAGCCCAAAGTCCCATTGTCTGTCTGGATTTTTGGTCCCTGCCCTGCACTCCTGTTTGCACAGGGAAGGGCCTTCCTGGAGCCCAGGCCTGAGACGCAGCGAGGGCCCACTGCAAAGCTGCAGGGTCCTCTCCTACCCTGGTGGCCTGGGAAGGCACCCAACCCACTGCTCTCCTGCTCCTCCCTCCCAGGACCCCCAGACGGCCAGGCCCTCACTGGCCCCAGGTCCTGCTGCCTCTGGCCCCAAGTCCCCTCCCTTTCCTGAGAGCGGAGAGACTCTCAGGCCAGGTGTCAGTGCCCAGGTGTCTAGTTCCAACCTAGTCACCTTCAACTGACTTGCTGTGTGACTTCAGACAAATCACTAGCTCTCTCTGAGCTTAATTCACCGATCTGAGAAATGGGAACTAGATGGAATAACAAATAAAAGAACCCCAGGCTGCAAGAAAAAGAAATAAAACACTCATCTGTGCCGCAACATGAAAGAATCTTGAAAACAGCGTGCTGAGCGAAAGAAGCGAGTTACAGAAGGTGGCGTGGGGCTTGCTGGGCCCGCTGGACACTGCACCTGTGTCCCCTGCTGCAGGCAGCCTTCCGAGGAGAGTGCGACAGGCTTCTGTTGCAGATTAGAGCCATGGGCCCCAGGCGAATGGACGGACGAACTGTGGCCCACCCAGATAATGGGACATTACTCAGTGATAAAAAGAAACGCACTGCCAAGCCACAAAAAGACATGAAGGGACTTTAAAAGCATGACACTAAGTGACAGGAGCCAATCTGAAAAGGCTACAGACTGCATGATTCAACTACATGACATTCTGCAAAAGGCAAAACCGTGGCAGCATGAAAAAGGTCAGTGGTTGCCAGGGACTGGGGGTGCGGAGCACAGGGGTCTTTCAGGGCGGGGAAACTATTCCCTGTGACACCGTAGTGATGCGCCCATGTCGTTACATATTTATCAAACCCCACGGAATGTGCAGCACAGAGAGCGAACCCTAATGCAAACCACAGGCTGTGGTTCATAACACTGTAGCTGCTCCAGCCCCTCAGCTGTAACAAACGTACCACCCCGATGTAAAATGTTAATAACAGGGGGACGCTGAGGTGTGGGACGGAGAGCATGCAGGAACTCTGTGTTTTCTGATCCATTTTTCTGTCAACCTAAAACTAGTCTTTAAAAAAAATTAAGCCTATTAATTGAATATATATATTTAATTTAGATATCTGTATCGATGGACTGATAGATAAGCAGACCTAAGACATTCAGTGATTCGCCCAAGGCTGACCAGCTAATCAGGACAGAAGGATTTGAATCCAGGGCCGCCGACTCCACGGCCCCGTCTTTCCGTGGCACCGGCTCCAGAGGGAGTATCTGCCCACAGTTCTGCCGCCCTCCATGTCTGTGCCAACCGCAGCATTTGTGTCACTGCAAATTGCCCTCAGAGGGCCAAGCTCAACATTTTGCTTGGCACCGCGGGAGCAGGAGCACAGAGTGGGGCCAAGAACCCAGGGGAGGAAAGGGGAACCCCTCCACCACCACGACGGGCTCAGAGCTGGAGTTGGTGGAGACCTGGCCTTCTACGGCAGCCTGCCAGGGCCCTGGGGAGGGAGGCAAACTGCACCGTGGGGACGAACTGCTCCCCTCCTCCTTGGCCACGGCTGCCCCTACTGGGGCCTTCACCCAGCCCTGCCCCAGGGCTGACAGCTGAGACTCAGCCCAGCCACCCGCAGGCTGGGCGCCCCTCTGAACCTCTGGCCCTGGCTTTCCTGTCTGTATTGTGGGAGGGTCTGAACACCACTGGATGGTCTCCAGGGGCCTGTTGGGCACTCAGCTTCTAAAACCCATTAACCATCTGCTCTGTCCCTACCCCCGGAAGAAAAGCAGAGACGGGGCAGCTCAGGGGGGAGGGAAGGAGAATCCCACAGTCCTCGCCTGGTCTGAGGGGAAGAGCCTCTACATTCCCAGGACTAATGGCTGGGCGCCCTGAGCCTGCCACTGACCGAACAGTCACAATGAGGGTGAAAGCTACAGGAAGGCCCCTGACGTCCTGCAGTTGCCCCTGCCCAGCTGCCTCCACCACCTCTGACAGGGACCAAGGCACAGGGAGTCACGGCCTGGATAACTCACAGTGGTGATCCCAAACTTGACCTGGACTAAAACTCAGGGCGTAAAAGGCCACAGTGACTCCTCCCCATCATGGTCAAGGAACGTGGCCTTGGAGTGAGACTGGGGCCTCCCTGGGCTCTTCCTCGCCTGCCCCCAGTGCAGGTGTGCCTGTGAAGCCACCTCAGCACTGGCCCCTCTGCCTCTCCTTAGGGCCAGGAGACTCCTCCGCATCTCAGCTTAGGGGGCCTCTCCTGTCGGATTCTCTTCCTGCTTGCGTCAGGGTCTTGGGGACCCAGAGCTCCAGTGCGTCCTCGGGTCCCAGCACTGGTCACTGTACGGCAGCTTCCCTGAGAGAGCAACGCCCGAGCAGCAGCCAGCACTCAGGGAGGTTTGGAGCACGAAGCGGAGAGGAGGGGACTCTAGGGGAAGGAACAGTACAGGGGAAGCCCGGTGGGGAGGGGTGAGCAGGGCCTCTACTGGGCTGGGACTGCCCCACGTGGGTTCAATCTGGTGGGGGAAGGGTGTGCTGCCCACAGGACCCCTCCGACCCTCTAGGGGCTCGGGGGCAGCAGAGCAGCCTCCAAGCAGCTCCCTACCTGGGCTGTTTCCCCCAACTAACTACTAAACCCAAAATGACAAGACAAATCCCAAATGCTGGGGCCGGGGAGGGGGTGGGGGGGAGTGGTGACAGTGCTAATTCTGGGACTTCCCATTTCCCCAGGCTTGAAAAGGGTCCCAGGCCCCACCCTTCCAGCTTCTAGCACAGGCTTCTGCACTTAGCTCTTGAGAAGAGGCCCCAGATTTGGAGCATTTGTGGCTGTGTGGGCCTCCTCAGATGGCCTGGATTTGGAGACCTGGGTTGCCACCCCCACACTATGGCCCTGAGTGTGTCACTGCACGTCTCTGAGCCTCAGAGAAGCCCTACACTCGAATGGCGACAGGGAAGGTACACAGATGCAGGACGGGAAGGAAGTCTGTCACTGAGGCAGCTGCCAGTGGGGAAGAGGCTGGGGGAGGAGGGGCCGGGAGGGAGGCCTGGGAGGCAGAGAGAGAAGGTGGGCCTGCACCCTGCCCCTTTGTCACACCTGGCACTGAAGCTGCTCAGAGCCCAGGCTGGGGCTCAGCAGGAACCCTCAAAGAATCAATCATGCCATAATTAGGGTCATTATTAATCTCTTTCCAGGGAGGTCCCAGAGCCTCCTGTTTGCACAACACTTCTGTCCCCAGAGACCTCTGAAAGCTCTTCCTGAGGGAGCAGGCCAGGGCTGAGGCCATTCCAGGGGCACGGTCAGGCTGGCTGTGCCCCAGTCACGGTTCTCGTGTTCTCCTGCCCCTCCTGGCAGTCCTCCCTCAGGGAGCACTCCCTGCTTGTTCCTGGGAGCTGCGGTCGCTGGTACCATCTGTCCTGCACCCAAGGCCCTTGAGCTCATTCAGTACATGTTTAAGAAGCCTCCACTGTGTGCCAGGCACTACCGGGAGCCAAGAAAATGTACAGGGAATCAGCCAGGGACCTTCCTTCTAGGGGGACGGCCTCTTCATGGCAACAGCGGCTGCAGTCACAACCACGTGCGTGCCCAGTGCTCCACAGTTTCCGGATCCTCCCCACACGTCGTCGTTTCGCTGAAGCATCTCGTCAGTTCTGCAGGTAAGCACCAGACCCGCATCTTACGGACGCAGGTTTGGGAGAGTTTGGGGCTACAGGCTGGATGGGAGCCAGGCTCAGGACCCTGCCCCAGGGGCCTCGGGCTCTCCTGGCACTGACAGGACCCCTCTTTCCCAAGCCAGGGCTATGCGTAGTCAGCAGGAGTGCCAGAGAGCAGCGCTCAGCACCTCAGACTCAAAATCTCTAGCCCAAACTCTCTAAACCAGAGTCTTGGAATCACCTCACCTAAGACTCGTACCATCAAGGCCCCCTGGAGCAATCCACAGAACTATCCCTGGATTTCAGGTCATTAAAATCACGAAGCGTCAGCCCCAGGAAAGACCTGCCACCACTCCGTCCAGCCTCGCTCTCCAACACAGACATCCCCAGTGCATCCCCGAGCAGGGGGTGCCCAGCAGAGCAGCCTGCACAGGCGTGCCCGCTCCCTGGGGGGCAGAATGATTTCCTCCTTAAGGCAGGCCTGTAGGGAAGCCCCCGCCCACCCCCGCACCGAGAGGGGGTGGCCTGCTCCCACCCAACCCCACTCTCCCCTGCCAAAAAAAAAAAAAAAAACTGGCACCGGCAGGTTCTTCCTGGAGGAAGCAGAGTGAGCAAATATCCCCAGGGCCTCGGACTGGGCCTCAAGGGCCAGACGGGTCTGGAGAAAGGGAAGACTTTCGCTGTCCTCCACAGCGCTGCTCCTCCCCGGAGCCCAGGATCTCCCGGGGCAGGGAGGCCGCCCAGGGAGAGCAGGAGAAGGTGGAGGCCGTGTCTGGCAGAGACTTGCACTGAACAAACTTGTCTCTGACTAGTTTTTGCCCCCTGAGGGAATGGAGAGCAATGATTTATTTTATTTATTTATGTAAAATAGTAGGGCTATTATATAAACAGGCTTCCCAAACCAGCCCTGGGGTGGGAAGAAAGGCAAGTCCTACCATTTAAGGAGTCTTTCTCTCGCTTCCTTCTACTCACACCTACCTGTCTTGCCTCGCCACCCCCCTTCCGCCCTCACACTGCGGTGTTCCCAGCACACCACACTACCCACCTTCCCGCAGCTCAGCCCTTGCTCAGGCTGGGCCCCCTGCCAGGAAAGCCCCCACCCCACCCGGATCCTCATCCTGTCCACCTTAACAAACAGACCCTGTGCAACGCAAAAGCTGACACCTCCCTGCCCCACCCGCACGGAAGCCACTGCCTCCTCCCCACGTGCTCACACGTCTGGCAGAGCTCTCGAGACGTGATCACAGGCCTCTGCGCACAGTAATTATCTGCTTCCGCGGCTGTCTTGCCCACGGGGCTGAAAGCTTCTCCAGACAGAGACTTCTGATCCACTCAGCCAAGTGTTTTTGAAGAGCCACAGTGTCTGTGGCCCTGTACCAGGAGATGGGGACACAAGATACTCCAGGCCCCTTCCCTGCTAGAGAGGTCACCGTGCTGGGGACCTGTGTCCCTGCACTGTGCCAGCGCCAAGGAGGCGCCCATTTATTTGTTAGTCAGAGAAGCTAGTTAAATGTGCAAAGGAAGGAAAGAAGGAGCCAATCAGAGCCTCTTAAACCACACGACTGCAGAGCCCTTCTGAGCCTGGTCCCGACTCTGCCTCTGAGTAATAATGAAGCCTTTCCATATTTACCAAAAAATGAAGTTACTGAAATAAGTCTCAATTAAACATTTTCTCCCACAATTTTTATTTTTTTAAGTTATTAAAAAAATTGATTGATTAGTGAGAAAAGAAGGGAGGGAGGGAAAGAGAGAAGAACATCAACTTGGTCTGCTTATCCATGCATTCACTGGTGGAATCCTGTATATGCCCTGAGTGGGTATCGAACCTGCAAACCAACTAAGCTACACAACCAGGGCTCCCACAGTTTTTTCTGAAACCTCCGCTGTCTGCTTGCACACTTCTGCTCCTGGTCTGGTGTAAGATGACCTTGGATTCAGCACACTGACTTTCTCGCTGTCATTTACATCTGTCTTCCTCAAGGCATTCTGGGAAGAGGAGCAACCCTCTACTTCCAGGCAAGTCTGAGAACCCGGGGCCCAAACTTTTCTACCTCTCTTTCCAGTTTCCAGGTTTCCCTTTGGTAGCCAAAGAAAATGGGCCTCACTCAGACACTGAGGAAGAAAGTCCCAGGAGTTGGTGGCCAGCACGCTCTTGAGGTTCATGCCAATTCCACCCTTTAAGGCCTCCAATCCCATTAGTTGCTAGTGATTCCTTTGGCTGGAAGCATCATTCTTCAAAACACAAATCTCCCCTGAAATGAGAGCCCATGAAGCCCGCCCAGACTGGAGGGCAAGGCAGCTTATTTTAGCATGAGGCTCCAGAGGCGCAGAAGACCTCGGGGTTTGGGAATGTGTGCTGAGAGCCAGCCTGCCCGGGTTTGAAACCTGGTTCTATCACTTACTAACTGAGCAAACTCCTTCGCACCTCTATACCTCTGCCTCCTTATTTATAAGGTGGGGGTAATAATAGTGCCAGTCTCATGGGCTTCTGTGAGGATTAAACGGGCTAGTACACAGACGGGGCTTAGGTATGTACAGGTGCACCGGAGTGAGCAACAGACGACTCTGTTCCAAGCGTCAGGTTTTTCTTGCCTGTAAAGGAGGACGAGAACCCTATCCGCCCCGCCGTTTTCTGTGGACCGCAGGGTGCTGTCCCCGTGCTAGAGGCAGGCGTTTTCGAACCCAGTGGGCTGCTCTGTGTAGCTTGTCTCTGACTCCTTTGTCCCTGCCTGCTTCTTTTCTTTTCTCTTTACCTGCGAGAAGGCACCAGTGGCTGTGAGCTGGGCTCCCAGAGGTGTCCTGTCAGGGCCTCGGTGATGTCACTTCACCGGGAGAGCTGTGGGGACAAGGGGACAAACCCAGTCAGATCACTCAGCAGTTACCCTGCCTTCTCCCCTTCCACCTGACCCCCAGGGAGTTCCTGCCCTGTGCCCACCTCATGCTGAGTGTGGAGCTCAGGATGGGTCAAATCTCGTCCCTGCCCTGGAGAAGTCACCGAGCTGGGGGAGCCGGAGAGACACACGTGATCCACTTGTGGGCCATGAGACCCCGCACATACAATCCTCCCTCCACACATGCTAACCACAGACCTGCCTCAACCCAAAACCAAGTACAACTTGCTCCCTGAACCATTCCTCCTCCCCTACCCCAGACCCCAGGACCCACGGAAACATGATTCAAGACCCAGCCACCCTAGGATGAAACCCAGGGCTGTGCCCAGCTGCTGGGGTGGGGGGCAGAGGTTCTTCCGTGCTGCCCAGGGACCTGCTTCTCCAGAGGTAGCTGCCAAAGCAGCTGTTCTAAAGCAGCCACAGAGGGAGGGCTGGTGGGCTGGAGGCGGGATCTGGGGCACCGCAATTATGTGGCTTACTTCTGACTCATGCACCACCTCCCCCATCACCAGCTCTTGCAGCCCGCTGGACAGCCCTTCTGCCCAGGAACTGCGAGGAGAGATGGGCCATGGGGAGAGGAGAAAAGGGAAGGGGGTTCCAGGTCAGATTGCAGGCTGCAGAGGATACTGCCACATTGCCCTTTAGGGGACACAGGCTGGCAGGGCCAGGAGTCTGCCTAGGTCACCCCAAGTGTCAGAAGCAGGGCAAGGGCTGGGACCCAGGTTCCCTGGTGCTTTGCAGGCTTCAGGGAGGTGGTGGCTCAGGCCTGTGCCCAGCATGAGAATTCTCTTCAATCCACTTAGGCCCCAGAGCCACACACGGCAAGAAATACACAGGCAAGACTCGCCCCTGGATGGGAAGGAGGCTGAGCAGTGTTGAGAGACAGCTTGGAAATGACATCCTGCTACTGAGAGATTCCTGAGGCACTCCCAGCCCTGCCTCTCTCCACCTGCACCCCCCAGGTTTCTCATGACGCCCTGAATGTACTGTTCGGTAACTTAATGCACTGTACTTTGCAGTTTACAAAACATACTTATTTCCTTCATCTCCCACAGTGACCCTAAGACCTAGGTGACAGAGGGAATATGCTCAACACAGCAGGGCTTCTCAGACTTTAACGTGCAAACGAATCAACTGGAGATCTTGTTCGAATGCACTGGGCGCAGTACGTTGAGGCTGGGGTCTGAGACTCCACATTTCTGACAAGCTCCTGAGTGAGGCTGATGCTGCTGGTCCACACTTTGAGTAGCAAGACTGTCATTGTTAACAGCGTGGGTGCTGGGGTCAGACTGTGTAAGTTAGAATCATGGCTGTTACTGTGTGGCCTTAGTCTAGTTACTGATCCTCTCTGTGCCTCAATCTCCTTATGTATATACAAAGAACTCACATGACTCTACTCCAGGAAGACAAACAACCCAATGAAAAAATGAGCAAAGGACCTGAACTTCTCCAAGGAGGACATACAGAGGGCCCAGAGACATATGAAAAGAAGCTCGCATCACTAGCCATGCAAATTAAAACCACAATGAGATACCACTTCGCACTGGTCAGAATGGCTATCATTAATAAATCAACAAACAACAAGTGCTGGCGAGGTTGTGGCGAAAAGGGAACCCTAGTGCACTGTTGGTGGGAATGCAGACTGGTGCAGCCACTGTGGAAAACAGTACAGAATTTCCTCAGAAAACTAAAAATGGAACTGCCTTTTGACCCAGCAATTCCACTGCCGGGATTATATCCTAAGAATCTTGAAACACCAATTCAAAAGACCTATGCACCCCAGTGTTCATAGTAGCACCATTTACAATAGCCAAGTGCTGGAAGCAACCTAGATGCCCATCAGTAAATGAGTGGATAAAAAAAAACATGGTACATTTGAATAATGGAATACTATACAGCAGAAAGAAAAAAGGAGCTTCTACCCGTCATGACAACATGGGTGGAACTGGAGAGCATTACGCTAAGCGAAACAAGCCAAGTGATGAAAGAAAAATAAATACCCTATGATCTCACCTATTAGTGGAACCTAATCAACAAAACAAACAAGCAAGCAAAATACAACCAGAGACACTGAAATAACGAGCAAACTGACAGTAACTAAAGAGGAGGAGGGAAAGAGATAATAGGGAGTCATAGGGGCATCAAGGAATATGTATGAAGGACACACGGACAAAGCCAAAGGGGGTGGGTTTGAGTGTTGGGGACTTCCCTGCCTGGTCTCAGGAAGCTGTAACCCCCCCATGACTTAGGCTGAGTGAAAGACCTCCAGACCAGGAGCCACTAAGGAGACAAAACTTATTTCCCTGGCATGAATGCTGCCTGTTCTGTGCCTGGCCTCCTAAGCTTGATCAGTTAATATGACCAGAGAATGGGAGGATCCAAATGGCATTATAGTGCTTAACAATGTGCTGTCCTCCATACGAGTCCGATGATTTGTTGGCACCCTGATTGCATTTATTGGTTCTGCAATCATTATTGCAGCCACTGCTGCTACGGTAACCACTGTCCTCGTGGACTCAGTCCAAACTGTACATACATTGATGTTCTTTTAACCAATACTACTTTAGAATTGGTCCAACAGGCTCAAATAGATCAAGAGATCCTGACGCCCCCTTCTGCAGTTAAATCAGCACTGGACTGGATCGGCACACACCAGGAGCACTAGTGACTCGTCAGCACCTAACCTGTGACCCTGGTTTCTCCAGACTGTGCGTCACACCGCTACAACGGAATTCCAGCCAACATACTCGGGCTGATATTCAACATTGCTTAAGAGGGGCCTTCTCTAACAACTTGAAGGGACAAATTGACAAATTGCAGCTAGAGTTGCATCAGCAGCTGCAGGACATTCAACGTGTAACCAAACAGGACATTTTTAGAGCCCTTAATGAAAGTATTAGTTGGCTAAATCCCAAAACATGGTTTGATGGACTTAATTTGAGAATTTGGGTTTTCGGAGCTGCTGGTTGTATACTGATTATAATGTTGCTTTGTGTACTTCGGGGTATTTGCAAATTGTTTTCCCAGGGTCATATCAGAGACCAGCAAGTAGCCAGCTTTATGGAACCCTTAGTAGTCCTAACTATGAACAAAAAAGGAGATATAAAAAACCACTCTGCTAAGCATGGAAATATAACTCAACACCCACGTAAGAAACCAGTGGGGGATGAGTTGGTGCGCAGAACCACACCTGTAAAGAAATCCTCCTGTAGGAAGTCAGGCCTGCATTATACTCATATTGCCTTGTGATTTGCCTTTCCTGAAATCTATGTAATTCTCCCAAAGATTGAAATGTAATCAGACCTGTTACCCCTGTTTTTCCCCTGTATCTGTAATAGGTTTTCTTAGACTGAATTTAGGAATCTAGGTATTAATAACCTATAGAATCTCCTTTTTGCTTTAATTTTTACTTGTGCCTTATGATGTATATAAATATTGCTTTTCTTGTGATTTGCATCCATGAACAGCAAATAGCAGTTTTCACAGATTTAACAACAGCTTGGTCTTTATAACTAAAAGAGGGGGAGGTGTTGGGGACCGCCCTGCCTGGTCTCAGGAAGCTGTAACCCCCCCATGACTTAGGCTGAGTGAAAGACCTCCGGATCAGGAGCCACTAAGGAGACAAAACTTATTTCCCTGGCTTGAATGCTGCCTGTTCTGTGCCTGGCCTCCTAAGTTTGATCAGCTAGCCAATGATGGGTAAGATTTCCCACGGAGGGAATCGCCTAAGATAGGCATGATCACGTGGAGGCCTCTGGGAAGAGACTCACGGGGCTGTGGAAATGAAGGGGTGATTGACATCAACCCCTGCCCCCTCGGCTTTGTCAAAGCTTGAGTCCTTGTTCTTAGAGGTGAGAAATCCAAGTCTCCTGGCTGCCTTTGTCACCTCTGCCCAACTCCAGCCTGTGGAAATAGCTAAGGGGTGCAGCCCAGACAAGAGACGGCGGACCCCCGGGGTAATCAGGCCTGGGACATAGAATATACAAGATCCTGTGAGATCTGTTTGCTGGAGGATGTTATTAAGTTGGAATTTGAAGGCACAGACAGGAAACCTTTGGCACCTGTAGTCCTTTCATATTAAAACTCCAATCTCTGCCCAAATTCACAGTGGGAGTTCTGTCAGCACTGTTTTAAGTCACCTATTCATCTTTGATCCTTTCTGCAAGACTGTGAATCCACAAACTGAGTCGGCTTTCTTAATAAAAACCCACTTGGGGAGACAAATGGCACGCTCTCCACTTGAGAGAGTGGCTATGCTGTCTCTATTCCCCACAGGACCTGGCTGTCTCTGTGTATGTTTTTCTCGTGTTTTGACGAGCATCCGCAGCAGGGATGGATACTGCTGGCCGGTATCCCCTACATTTGAGAATGGGAGTCAGGGATGGGTGGGGCGGGGGATGGGGTGGGGTGAAAATGGAGACAAATGTACTTGAACAACAATAAAAAAATCTTATGTATAAAGTAATAATAATACCTACCCCATGTGATATGAGGGTAGTAAAATGACTAAAGTGATTATTCTTTCAAAACGTTAAATGGAGCCTCTGAGAGGTGAACACAGGCAGCATAGGTGGCAAAGTCAGAATTCAAACCCAGTTCTCTCACTGTAAATCCTGCGATACCAAGCTGCCACAAAATGTCACAGCCAGCAAACACCCCCGCCCCCCTCCATTAGACAGACACAGGTACTGAAGTATGGAGAGGGGCGGAGGACTGACAAGTCACCAAAAGCCGGTGTCAGAAATCCAAGTCCCTGATTCCTGGCCTGGTACGCTGTCACCCTTCACTGTCCTGCAAGGAAGAGAGTGTCACCAATTCGCCCTCAGGCGCCCCAGCTCTGCCCTCAGCCCCTGGAATGTGGGAGTGCCTGGGCAGGGAGGCTGCCCCCACGCCACATGGGCCGGAGTCCTGCCCACCAGGTTGGGTGAGGAGGACAGTCCAGCATCATCCTTCCAGCTCCATGTCTTACCTCCAGTCTGTGGCACTGCTCAGTCTCAGTGTCACCCCGTTGGGGTCTCAGGCAGTGGGTGGCACAGCCTGGGCCTGCCTCCACCCTGACCTTGGCTTCCCAACACGGGGCCAGTGGGAGCCTATGAGTCACCTGAAGGAAGTGCTCAGCCTCAAACAGGAAGTGGCCCTTCCAGCAGAAACCCCCTGGAGGATCTCCCCCGGGCCCTGGGGTGGGGGGCCTGGGCAGCCGGGCGGGCGTGACAGAGGGAAGGCGAATGGGATGTGGTGACGCCCACTCAGATTCTACCTGGAACTCAGACTCGGCACCCAGTCTCCGCCCTGTGACACCCCGCCGGAGGCTTCTCTTCCTAGGCGCGTCAGTACCCTTCTCTGAGCCCCAGTCCCTTCGTGTGTGGGATCATGGAGCTGCACCACAGGCCTGGCATTCCCTAATGAAAGGGAAAACTGGAGGAAGTGAACATGGGTTTTAAATAAATGAACAAAGGTGTGTATGCGTGAAAAGTATGAGTGAAGGCAGGCAGGTGTCTGGATTTGAACACCGGCTGCCGGGACAGGTTCCGGCCATCCTCGATCCCAAAATGGAATTAAGTGGGTTGAAAATGCATTATTTTACTTGTTTTTATTCATCTTTCTCAACTGTATGTATGGCTTACAATTATTTCAGTGTTTAATACTAGAAGTGTTTTGGGTCCCTATTGGCAAGTTTGGTGACATTTCTGTGACCAGAAATATGCCATAGGAACTTAGCCCTTGTTTATCTCAACTGGCCTGTGGTAAAAGTGGCTTTAACATTTCATTTCACTTAATGTGGCTGTTTCCAAGAACCTGTGAACAGCATTGAGGACTTAATGTTTTCCATTTCCCAGTGATGCCAAGCATCCTTGACTGACTGACTGACTGACTCATTGGTGGGGCAGGGAGAGCTTTCCCCACCCTCGTCTGTGGTTCTGAACGCACTCAGGAGCCGGTGTGGTCACTCACAGCGAACGCACACGGCAGCGAGGGGCGCCTTACCGCACGGCAGTCCCTCCTAGCTGCGGTTGCACCTTCTGTGGTGTTTCGGTTACTTGTGGTCAACCGTGGTCCACAATTATTAAATAAAAAATTCCGGAAACAAACAATTCTTAAGTTTTAAACTGCACTCCAGTAGGAGTGGCATGGTGAAATCCCGCACCATCCCGCTCCCCCCGGCCGTGGACGTCCATCACCCCTTCGACCACGCACGCTTGGTTCCCACTGTGTATGCCCCCTAGCCTCAGTCACCGGGCAGCCATCTAGTTAGTGATCACAGTATCGATACAGCTCAGTACCACACAGTTCAGTATCGCAGTGCTTGCGCTACGGTAGCCCTTATTTTACTTACTGATGGCCTCAGTGCCAGAGCAGTGATGCTGGGAATTCAGACATGCCAAAGAGAAGCCAGAAGGGCTTCCTTTACGTGAAAAGGTGAAAGTTCTCAACTTAATAAAAAGAAGAAAAAAAATCAAGCTTTGTGCTCATTTGCCAAGAAAGAGACCACATTCACATAACTTTTAATACAATATATTGTTATAACCGTTCTATTTCATTATTGGCTATTGTTATCAATCTCTCACTGTGCTTAATTTATAAATTAAACCCCATCACAGGTATGGATGTATAAGAAACCACACAGTAAACACGGTGACCCCGGAATTTGGGTTTTGAAAAAAATCTCGTAAGTATAAGAGGACCCACACAGTTCAGATCTACGCTGTTCGAGGGCCAACCGCACCGCCATCTGCAGGAGGGAGCCCGCGTGTGCGGAGGCCGCCTCCAGTCACGCGCGGACCTGAGTTTGCACGGGGTCAGCGCCCCTGACCCCCGCGTCGCTCGCGGGCAGTTGCATGGGGTTTGGAGCTGTCTCTGGTGTCAGGCACCCACCTCGGGGGTCTCAGACTATGCCCCTGTGGATGAGGGGATGGCTGTCTTTAACAGCTCGCATCACTCAGGTCGGTGCAGCGGGAGGTGCGGCAGGGACTCCTCCCATTGGCCACCAGACGAACCTTCAACACCCGATCTGTCCGTAGTTTCACTTTACAGACCCTTCAAAACTCTGCAGAGCTGATCTTGAGTTAAATGATTTTATTTTAAATCTGTGTACATTGTGATGTGTATAGTTTTAATTTCCTTAATATTTTCAAGAAAAATAATTTTCGGAAAAATAAACTTTCCTTTCGTTACATTACTTTGATTTACATTTTTGCTGTAAATACAACGAAACTTCATACTCTTTAAATACAGCTGCATTTTATTTTTTGATCCTTTAGATTATTACCATCAATACTAAATTCTCAAGTGATGTGAAAACCTTGATTATAACAATATAATCCTAGTGATCTTGCTAAAATGAAGACAATAAAGCATATTTTATGAAATAATGTATGAACTATAAGTCCTATTACTCCTCTGAACATTACCAGCCCACCATCAAAACACCCAGATGTATAATAATAATTAAATTCAGTCTTCCTTGATATTTTTGTCATTTTCAGTCATCTAAAAATCATTCTTATTTTACACTATACAAGCTATTTTACAATCATTTTAATAAATTGCATATAAAACTGTAACTTTACATGTATATTTCAACTCACATTATGAAGGTATATTTGCTAAGGTGTGAAAATCCAACTGTTTTATTTTAAAGTCTCAAATATATGACAAAGATATAGGGGCCTCTATTTGTATTTTTATCCCAGGTCCTGCAAATTTTGGGCCAGGCCTGCCTGCTGGCTGCGACTTTCGTGGGTCCCCGGCCACCTGTGCTGGGCCTTTCGCCTTGCTGAGCGCCAGCCCAGATTCCGGCCAGCCCTGCCCTCCCCAGAGTCTGCCCGTTAGAAAGAGATCTACACATGGAATGTCTGTCCTCTTGCTGCTTAAATGGGGCCTTATGTTCAGAGCGACTCACATGCCTGCAAGGGCAATGACCATGACTTGACCGGCGTCTCTCACAGATGGGGTGCTCCTTCAAGGCCCTTGCACTCCAGCACCCTCTATGAAGGGCCACCAGGCTGGCCACCCCTGGCCATCAGGCTCAGTGGATGACCTATGCCTCCCACAGCTGTTTTACTCCTGCTCTGCACCCCTACTCAGTCCACCTCTACCCAGCCCCCCGTCTTCCCCCTTACTCTGGGCCTACTGGTCACAGCGACTGGCTTTGGGCTAAAGCCCAGAACGCACTCTCAGCCCCCTGCCATCTGGGCTGACAGATCTCCACATCGGCGCCCACCACCCTTCCTTCCTAGCATCTTTCACAAAGAGCTTCCGGAGGGCAGAAGCCAGGTTCTGCAGGGGGCAGGGGCATTAAGGAGAGAGCAGAAGGCAAGAGAGCCAGGAGATCTAGGCACTGGAAGGCAGGCCGGCCTCCTCTCTAGGCTCAGAGTCTTCTTCATTTGCCAGATGGGAATTCTGCAGCCAGCCCCGACAGCCTCACGGGATGGCTAGAAGAATCCAGTGATCAGGACATGACAGGGCTTTGTAAACTGCCAAGTGCTGACCCGTGTGATCAGGGCCTAACTCCACCCCTCCTGTGTTTCCTGCTCGGCTGGGCGCATGCAGAGCCCATCTGCGACAATGCTGGCCACAGTTTAGAGAGGGCTGGCCCCAGCCCGTCCAGGGCCGAGACTTGGTCTGTCCTCTCACTTACTCCTCTTGGCCTCCCATTGCAACACATTCTACAGACAGCAAAACAGAGGCTCTCGGGGCACAGCTAAGCAAGTGGCAGGGCCAGGATTCATACTCTGACTCCCAAACGAATCCAGTTGACAAAAATCCAGTCACCAATACACATTTCCGAAGCTCACTTGTGGGCCAGGAGAGGCCCTGGTGCCCCGGTGGACAGAGAAAGCTCCTGCTGAAGAAGCCTACTGTCTTCGTGGTGCACAGATGCTAGCTGGCGCCTGAGAACAGTGGAGGCGGGGGAGGGGCGCGAGAGGGCCTTGCTGGCGGATCGAAGCCATCTTCCAGCCCAACTCTACGGGGATGCGCCACAGGCAGCAACAAACACCTGGGAGCAAGCCGACTTGTTCTCCCTCACCCACCACCCTGGCCAACCACGTCTGGCTGGCTCGGGGGCCACCACCATATGTCCACCCTTCCCCCTGGTGTCGGCGGTTTCCCCAGGCTACAGGATAAGGCACAGCCTTACTGTGGACTAGACATTAGGCCTGGAGAAAGCAGGACCCTGCCCACCTGAGCAAAGAGCCCCCTACATAGTAGGTGCTTCATAAATGGTTGCCAGGTGAGCTAATGACTAAATAGCAGCAACTGACCACGCGGGTGCCTGGTTCTCTTCATCCTGGCCACTACGAGGTTACGTACAGGAGTTGATGCCATGTTGAAATCATCTGATTTAGGGGAGAGCACACAGAGCTTTGGCTAGAAACACGGAGCGTGCAGCCTCAGAGAGGGAAGGTAAGGCGGCCAAGGTTAAGCAGCACGTGATGGAGTCTGGACTAGAACCCAGGCCTGTCAGGCTCTGCAGAGCTAAACGCCCAGAGGCCCGAGTGGGGAGGCCAGATTATGAGTGACATTCCTTGTGATATCACGGGGTGTGGGGAGGCATGAGAGGGGTTGGGTCAAATTCCACCAGGGCCAACGCAGGCTGACATCACCAGTTCAAGTGGTCAGAGTTCTGGAAGCTCAACTTCCACTCATTCATTACTGGGGCACCCGGAGGGACACGAGTTCCACAAACGATCCCTGAGCACCTTCTGTGGAAAAAGCCTCAGCGGCGCAGTGGGGCGGGCTGGGCTGGGAAGCGAAGAAAAGCCCAGTTCAGCTGAGCTGGGGCTGGGCCCCAGGGGCCTCAATTTCCTCCACAGCGCTCAGGGCCTCCGTGGCCCTGACTCAACCTCTGCTCTTGGGCCCCGTGCTGTCCCCGGCTCTTCACCAACCCACGCTGAGCTGTGCATGCCAAGGTGGGGGTGGCGCAAAGACAGGCGTCTCTGGAGGGCTGTGGCAGGCACCAGACCAGCCCTGGCAGCGTGGGGGAGGCTGCCCACAGCCGTGGTGGGAAGACCCTGGGAGCAGGGCCCAGTCTGCCGGCTGGGGAGCTCTGCGGGGCTCTGTCTCTAGAAGCTGAGACACTGAGTAGCCAGGGCAGGGGCAGCAACGGGGTCACAGGGAAGCTCTCAGAGGCCGTGCCTCTCGCTGACCACACAACCCTGGGACCCCCATTCTGCACTCCTCTTCCTAATAGGTGAGAAGAGCTGTCGGTACTGATGCTTCCTCTGCGCCAGGTTCTGCAGAACCAGCAGCGTACACACCTTGTCAGGTAGCATCTGCACACTCCTCCACAGGAGAGGCCTCTGTCACGCCGCACCCGCGTCTCCTGGGACCTGTCTACCATTCTGGGGCACACTGGCTTGCGTGGTCCCGTCACAGCCAATGCCTGCGGGGGTGTGTGAGGGGCTGCCTTCAGGTCTTAGAATCCCTCGCCTGAGGCCCGACAATCCCCCAGGGCCCCCTTTACCAGCGACCTGGTGTGTGGGGGGTTAGGCTGTCCAGCCCCCTTGCCCCTGGCTGCAGCTCTGGCTCCGTGTCTGCAGAGCTCCGGGGGCTGAGCCAAGTTCCCCTCGAGGGGCTTGGCTTGAAGTCACTCTCTTGCTTCTCCTCTTTCTGGTTCTTTTTCCTATTTCCTTAGCAGTTTTTTTTCTTTCCTGGAAAACTTCTCATGTGAATCATTCTGACATAAATCCTGGTCTCTGGGTCTGCTTCTGTATCGCCCAACCTACGAGGTCGGTGCCATGCATGTTCCCAGGTCAGGGACGAGGAACGCAGGGCGGGGAGACAGCTGCTCAAGACCCCTCGTGGGGGTTTGCACTGAGGTCAGCCCGGTGCAAAGCCTGACCCCTGTCCACCACTGGCACCGCCGGAGCCCGTTTACAGCCTCGGACGCTCTTCGCTCCTGGCCGTCAGAGCTGACTCGCTTTCTCTCATTTTTATTGGAAGAAAAGCCAGAGAACCGGTGGATGAGCCCAGGGGGATGACTAAGTGTTCGGATTCCTCTGCTGGCTCCGACCCTGTTTTGGTCAGCCCTGTGAACCAGGGCGGGCCTGACATTCTGGGAATGCAGGGAGACTTCAAACCAACTTCATGAAAACAAGTTGTAAAAACACTGGCCACCGCTCAAAGGGGCCGGCGGACTGGCTTGGCTCCACAGAGCTGGGTTGAACAAGTTCACCAGAAGGGAACACACAGCAGGAAAGACTTAGGTAGACCCAGGGAAGAACTTCTCAGTAACTGGGAGTTGAGCCCAGGGATGGAATTGGGCATGGCCTCTGGAAGCAGACCGATCCTTGCGCTGACATTCCCAGGCCCTTCTTGTGGGAAGCTTTACGGGGAGTCACTTCCGTGAGCATCAGAGGCACAGAACCACTGTAGGCCAATCCCGCCCAGCCCTGAGCTTCCATCACTGACCTGAAACCTGGTTTACTGATGAGGATGTTCTGACTTTGAGCGGCTGCTGCCTCCTAGGAGGTCACAAGTCTCCACAGGCAGGGGCCCTGGAGCCTGTCAGAGCACAGGGCAGGACGGAGGGCCTCGGTGCCACCTCCTCTGCCCCCTGCCTTCCACAACCACACCTCCAGGAAGAGCCGCCTCCTCTGGGAGCCCTCCCTTGATGCAGAGGCCTACACAGGTGTTTATGGATGAGACCTCCCCTACCCCTCCTGCCTCCTGCCTCTCCTCTCCCCTCTCCAGGTGGCACTGAATGGGCCCAGCCTCGGCCAGTTTGTCCCCCTCCACCCCTGCCAGCTCTCCCTTTCTTTCCCTCCTTCTCATCCCAAGTTCTCAAACAGCTGTCCACACTCACACCCCCATTCCCTCCCACCCACCACTGCAAAACCAGCCGCCCTCCGTTCCCACCGAGCCCACTTGTGGCCTCCAGGGAGTGAGCTCCCCGCACAGTTCTAGGTCCTCCCGAAACTGCAGACCTCGCCTCCCCTCCCTGGCTTCCAGGCCTCCCCTCCCTGGCTTCCAGGCCTCCCCTCCCTGGCTTCCAGGCCGCCCGCTGTTCTGACTCCCCGACCCCTCTCCCACCGCCTAAGCGCCCCTCTCTCCGCCCAGGCCCCCGCTGCTGCTCTTTACCCTGAGTCCCATTCCCTCCCTTGCCCTTCACACCCCCCCTGGACGATGTCGTTCATCACCCCGTCTCTGCTCAAGGCCTGTGCACCCAATGAACCTCCAGACATCCCACAGGTACCTCACGCCCACGGGGACCAAATGGGAGTCTACCACATTCCCCTAAACCTGCTCCCCCCCATCTCAAGCCACCTCCATTCTCCCAGGCTTCCAGGCCTGGAAGACGGGAATCACCCTCCCCACCTCCCCAAATTCCAGCCAGCATCGAGCCCCACTCTGTTCTCCAGCCCCTTCCCTGCATCTCCCACCAAACATCCCCAAGTCTCCAGTGGGAGGCCTTCCTCAGCCCTTCTGTCAGACTCGGGCATGCCTGTTCTGTTTCTGCGTGACTCGTACAGCCCTCTGGTCACCGGCCGTGCGGGTGTCCAGCGGCACCTCCCTCAGCCCAGGCTGCCCCCAGAAGGGCAGGGGTGGCGTCGGATCTGACTCAGGTCCTCGCACCCAGCTGGGCTTGGTGCAGAGAGGCCTCCAGGAGGGCTCCCAGGTCTGAGAAGCTGTGTTTCTGCTGAATGTGCTCCATTGGTGAGGTCTGCATCTCTGCTCAGCCCACAGCCCCGCGCCCTCCAGGGCAAAGGGTAGTCTCTTTGCTCTGCCCCTGCTCAGGGCTTGAACCACAGGAGAGCTTAGTTCCCTTTTAGAGATGCTCTAGCCTATCATTGACAAGGAGCTCAATGGGGCCTGGAGGGAACCAAGGGCCCCCGCCACATGTGCACGCGCACACACACAAATGCACACAGGCAGACATGCATAAGTATGCAGAGCACAGGTTCACAGAGAGACCCAGGTGAACACACGCACGGGCACAGGGCACGGGGCACAGGCACATGGGCTCAGAAGGGACACGCAGGTGTGCAGACAGGCGCGCAGGAGCACAGCATCCTGAAAGTGGCACGGACGTGGGCCACTGGCTCCCCCAAGGCACCAGCCTCCCTGGGTGCCACGGGCTCCAGGAGTTAAGACTGGCTTGACCTGAGCTCAGGACTGCAGGGCAGGGGGGAGGGGAATGGGAACAGTGGCCCCTGGCCCCTGGGACAGGGCCCAGTCTGCTTCAGCCCTTCCTTCCCTCTCAGTTTCCACAAACTCTCCCTCCAGGAAGCCCTCCCTCATCATGCCCTCCCTCTCAGTGCTAGGGCAGGAGGTTGCCCCCAAAAGGGATCCTGGCTCAATTCCACGTTGATCTTTCCCCTTGGGCCCCTTCTCACATGAGAGGAGGGCTGTATCCGCCCAGTCACAGCTCAGAGCTTTTAGGATTGAGATTCTTCCCTTTTCCCAGACCTAGGCCTGATTTGCCTCCAAATCACGGCTCAAATGTCCCTTCCAAGTGACCCTTGGCACTTCCCTTTCCCAGGCACAGGGAGATAAAACGCAGCACTGGCCAGTTTACCCAATCCTCGGGACAGACCTGCTGGGCTGTGTTCTCACACTCCTTTTACAGATGAGGAACCATGGCCCTGACAGACAAGGCGAGTTTCCCAGGGCTGCACAGCTGCTAAGCCCTTCTTTCCTTTCCTTGAAATCATGTTCGCAGCCATGTCTCACTCTGGAGGGAGCACTGGCTTTGAGGGTAGCTGGGAGGAGGCTCCAGGTGGAGTGTGGGTGGAAGCTCTGACATAGGTACCTTGCCCCTCAACAGCACCCATTTGCACCTGACTTGGAGGCAGCCCTGAGTGCTTGAGGCTGGCTCCTTTATCGTGGGATTTGGAGCAAGTCACTGAGCCTCAGTGTCCCCACCTGTGATATGAAGGGAGTTGGATATCACAACCCTCAGGATCTGTTCTGTATGGACCCTGCAAGGCTGCAGAGTAGGGACGGGTGTTGGGAAGGGAGACTGTTCCGGGTGCAGGAGCTGTTCTGCACAGGCAGGGCTGAAAGCAGAGAACAAGGCCCTGCCCGCTGACCCAGAGCTGGCTGCCAGGCTCCTCCAGGCCCAGTCTTCCGAGGCAGTCGCCCTCCGGCCCTTCTACCTTCCCCTGCAGGAGAGCTGGTCTAAGCAGAGAAAAGTCACAAAGCACCCAACATGAGAAGCAGTGGAGGGAAAGCAAGCCAGGGTGGGTATGCATAGCACATGCAAAGCTGATGCAAACACCCCAGGCAAACACCTGAGTTTCAGCCCCTTGACTCTTAACCTCTCCCTGTTCCCCCCAAGTCCACTCCCTATTCCCCCGTAAGTCCAGTACCTCCCCAAGTCCTACTGATCCTGCTTGGCTCCCCATTAGGGCACTCCAGTCCTTTACACGGCTGCCTAAGAAATAGCTAAGGACTCCCTGGGACCTAGGAGATCAAACCTCATATGCAGAAAGCTTTTCTTGTCTCGGCCTCAATCACCTTCCTGGCCTAACCCTGCTCCCCTCAGGGAAACAAAAGCCCCCTGGAGCTAAGTCCCTGCCCCAGGGCCTCTACTGAACAACCCTGCACCCCGACACAGCAAGTTCGCTCTGCAAGAGATGCCTTCCCACTTGTCCCTGCTTGGTGAACTCCTACAGATCCCTCAACACCCAAGTGGGAATGCTGTGGTTCAGTGAACTGGCTTCTGTAGCAGGAGTCAGGTAAATCACCCATGCTCAAAATCCCTGTGACTTTTGACCACATATACAACTACCATTATATTTGATGCCTGTTCTAGACGGTGCCCACGTTTTGACTCATCTAATTCTAACAACGGGTGCAGACTGTATTTCCAAACACATTTCCCTTCCCTCTGGCTCTTCTTACGATGTAACTCTGACTCTCTTCTCACACACAGGCAGGGTCCGTGTTCCCTCCACTCGAATCTGGGGTTGGGGACAAACGGCTGAAGTAACACCACCCTGGACTTCCAAGTCCAGGCCATCACATGTGACGCAGCCTCCGCCTCATTCCCTGGAACATGCCTGCTGGAGCCTGGGCCACCGCGCACTCGGTCTGACTGCTCTGAGGCGCCGTACTTGGGGAAGCCTAGGCGGCCCCTGGACAGCAATGAGGCCCTGGGACTGCACAGAGAGCCCGAGGGGCCAGACCAGCCATCTGCTCCCTGCCACTCCAGCTGCCATCCATCCGACTGTTATCCACGTAGGGCGCCCCAAGCCAGAACCACTCGGCCAAGCCCGGCTTAAATTCCTTTTCCGTAGAAACTCAAGATAATAAAGTGATTGTTCTTACATAAAATGCTAAGTTTCAGGGTGATTTGTTATGTAACAACAGTAACTGGAACCTCGTTATCCCCAATTTAGAGAAGAATCTGAGGGCCAGAGAGGCCAAGCAACTTGCCCAAGGTCACAGAGCTAGTAACTATCAGGGCCAGGATTCGAACCCAGGCCATGTCATCCCGGAATCCACACTATTCACTAGGATGCTGTACTAACTGCCTTTGAGGTATCACTGGCCTCCAGGCCCGCAGCAGGCCTCGGGGGTGGTTCAGAATAAACGACTGAGGGAAGGACTAAGCACAGGAAAACTGAATGGGCTCCAGTGGAGAATGACAACTGCGTTCCCAGGGGCAACGCAGGGAACTCAGACACGGCTGGCTGCGCAATGCAAATGAGCTTGACCTGAGTTCCCCGTCACTGGGGCAGCTCCACTGTCCACAGCCACGGGAGGGGGCGAGGATCAGAGGTGCCTGGCGGACGTGAGCTGCCTCAGAGGCTCACCTCCCTGTTCCCCGCCTCCCCAACTCCACCCGCTGCAGGATCAGACACAGGCCCTGGGGAGCCAGTCCCCGCTAAGGACTAGACCTGTGGGTCCTGGGGACGGCACCAGGGAGGGCCCTGGGTGGGGAAGCTGGAGGTCTGGGTTAACCCTGGCGCGGCCAGCGGCTGTGTGAATGTGGGCGAGTCCCTGCCCCCTCCGGGCATGTGTGCTCTTCAGCTCCACTGTTCGGAGACTCTCCAGCTGCTGAGCTGGCCTTGGGGATGGAGGTCAGTGTGAGTTCAGGGATGTGGGTCCAGTAATCCACAGTCCTATAAACTCCTAAAGGGACCTGTCCCTAGAAGGAAAGTGGGTAATGAGAATACATCCCACCTACCACTCCCTGGGAGCTTGCTATGCGCCAGGCGCTTTTAAATGCACAATTTCCAGTCCTTGCCAGCAACCCCATTATGCACAGCAGCGAGTGGCGAAGGACTCAGACTCACAGCTCAAGTGATACCAGAAGCCAGGGCTGCAGCCCAGACCTGTTCAATGTCCAAGGCTCCGCCCCTTCCACAACAGCAAGCGGCAGAGGCGACCCGAATGTCCAACCATGAAGCAATGGATAAACAAAATCTGGCATATGCATACAATGGAATATCTTCTGGAAGATTTTCGATGGTATTTTTTCCATTAAACACAATGGAATATTACTCAACCGTAAAAAGAAGGAAATCTTGTCACATGCTGTAACCATGGAGCCAACACTGGTGCGCCTGGAGCACATCGTGCTAAGTGAAATCAGCCAGTCACAAAAGGACAAACGCTACATGAACTTCCATGTATGAGGCCCCTGAAGCCGCCAAATTCACAGACACAGAGCAGAGTGGTGGTTGCCAGGGGGTGGCGGAGGTGGGGGATGAGGAATTACTGTTTAATGGGTATAGAGTTTCTCTTTTGTTTTGTTTTGTTTTTTAATTGATTTTTTAGAGGGAGAGAAAGAAAGAAACACCAGTTTGTTGTTTCACTTATTTACACATTCACTGGTGGGCTCCTGTACGAGCCCTGACGGGAGGACGAACCCCCAACCTCTGCGTACAGGGACGGCACCGTAACCAGCTGAGCCGCCTAGCCGGGGCTACAGTTTCAGTTTTGCAAAATGAAAAAGTTCTGTGGACTTTTGTGAAACAACGTGAACATAGTTAACACTACTGAACTGTATGCACAAAAATTATTAAGATGGTATACTTTGTGTGCTTTTTACCAGTTTTTAAAAAGTCCTGTTCCCGGGGTAGAGAGAGATTAGATTAGCAGGGGCACTGGGGAGAGGCGTCCGAGCAGTGTCACAGCACGGGGAGCATTAGAGCTGGGCAGGGTCTGGGCAGGTCGAGGTGAGTCTGGGCACTGCAGAGAGAGGCGCTGGCCTTTGGCCCCCACCGCTCTCCCAGGACCCAGCCGACTCCGGCCTGCAGCCAGCCCACCACAGGCCTTCCAGACCCCCATACAAGAGCAGTGCCCTGCAGGGGAACAGGCATGGGCCTGGAAGAAGGGGTTTCTTGAACACCTACTATGGTTCCCAGACCCACTTAGTGTGCAAGCTTGGGTCAGTCCCTGTCCTTCTGGGACCTCAGCCTTCCCTATGGACAACCAGAATCCCTTTCCATTCTCATACTGGGAATAATCTCTGAGTGGAGGGGAGGAGGGAGGCAGCAGAGAGGGCGACCAGAGTCAGGAGCGGCGGCCTTGTGACCCTGCTGCGAGCAGTCTCTGCCCACCTCACAGAGGAAGTTCGGTTTCATTCCAACTCAGCAAACAGGTTCCTGTACTTGCTGTCTGCGAAAGCCTCGTAATTCCTCCTCCCAGCCTGACCTGTTCTCCTGCTCCAGGCTGCCCAGTGTGGAGCAGATTCTCACGTGAGGCAAAGCATGACTCGGTGTATGCAGTGACAAAGTCCTCCACGGCCAGCCCTCTCTCCAAGAATCCCGACTCTCAGCTCTTCCCCTGACTCAGGAATTGTTGTCCCCACGAGGAATGAGGTGGGTCAGTCCTTGGTTCCAATACCAGTTCTGCCAAGTACTAGCTGGGTCTCAGTGTTCTCATCTGCATCGTGGGAACACGGGCACCTCCCTCAGTGTCCTGGTGAGGCAAGGATGTGAAACACGGAGCCCAGGGTCTGGAATACAGCAGGTGTTCAGTGAATGGCTGCCATCATTGGCTTTCTCCTTGAAGACAAAGCCATTTCCACCAGTCTGTTTGCTCCTCTCAGAGGCCGCTGTGTTTGTCTGAACTCTTCCCAGAAGAGACACTCCCCCAGGAATGCTGGTGATGATCCCTAGCCAGCCACAGGGGGAAGAAGGGAGGAACGATGCGCCTTACTTGATGGAAAAAGTAAAATCATCATCACGTGGGAACTCGAGAGCAGTCCGGGGAAGCCTAGCAGTGCTCTCAACCCGAAGGACCCACAGTGGCCCCAGATCTTGCTTAATAAGCTACCTGGGGCCTGGCAGGGAGGCCTGATACGATCTGGCTGCTACTTAAATCACACAAAGCCTTCTATTCTTAGCTGGGCAGGGCCTGGTTCCTTCCCTGCAGCAGGTCGGCACTACCAGCCCTAGCAGCGCAGGCCTGGTGGTCAGTCACAGCCACAAGAAGATGGTGAGCATCCCTGGGACCGGACTGAAGCCCGAGGTCCCCACAGGAGGCTGGGGAGTGAGCCCCTGGTGTCCGGGGGTCTGCAGAGAGGCGGCCTGCACTGGGTGGATGACTGGATCAGATGACCCCCGAAGGTGACTTCCAAGTCTGATCTGGTTCCCAAAGTCTTGATTCCAAAGGGCCAGTTTTCTAAGGTTCCATGATTCAGTGCTTCCAAGGTTTGGAAATAGAAAAACTCCATGGTTCTAAAGGACTGAGATTCCAAGATACAAAGACCTGAGGCTGAGCTCTAGTGCGTGCACCTCTCCTTCCCCTTCAGAAGCAGAGGGTGGCCGGCTCTGTCCTGACCCTGGGGCCCCCGGCACGCACAGCCCAGGTAGACTCAGCACGGAGGTCAGCAACACTCCCCTGCCCTCCCCTGCACCCTGACCCAGCCAGGTCTGCTGAGGCAAGAGTTCCTGGGAAACTTCTGGGCACAGAGAGGAAACAGGGAAAGGAGGAGGGGACAGGCCAAAGTCGCCCGGAGGCCCAACAGCAGACACAGCTGGGCAGGGCATCCACTATCAGTGTTTGTCCTGTGACAGCAGGGCCAGCATATGTCGTCAGAGAAGCCCAGAGAGGCTGGCTGACCTGCCCAAGGTCAAGTCTGGGAGATGGAGGAGCCAGGGCAAGAACCCCAGGCCTGGCTGGCTTCAGAGTTCATTCCTCATGCTGCTTTGCTTTAGGGCACAGCTTCCTGGGACCACCACTTCCAAACCTCTCATCTGAATGTCACAGAGGCCCAGAAAAAGGCCAGGTGCTGAAGGTCACAGGAATTGGTGGCAGAGCCAGACAGAACTGTTACTCCTGACTGTCCCCCATCCCCTGGCCAGGTCCCCACCAGTGATCCTTCTTTGGATCCCCCTTTCCACCCACGCGGAACCAGGGCTCCCAGGGCAGGGCCATCTCCCACCCCCTCAGCCCCCAGCACAGCAACTGCTCCACAGGGTCATCCAAGGGACAAAACGAAAATCAGGAGATAGGACAGTGGGTCACAGACTCATGCCCAAAGCTGGCCAGCTGAGTGCCACACGGTCTGGCAAGAGCTGACCTTGACACGTGTCAGGAACGTGCACGTGGGCACTTGCCAGGAATACTCAGGGGCTAATTAGCCAGCTGTCCCATTAAAGAAGGCAAACGAGGCTCCACTCAACGGGCCTCACAGAGCCTGCCTGTCCCCTGCATGGGGAGCCCAGCCTTGGCTTCCCAAGCCACTGGCTTGCAACCCGGGCCTCATGCCCCCAGACTCCCCCAAGTACCTACTGTGTGTCAGTTGTTTTTTTTCCCCAATAGTGTTATAGATAATTTCTCATCTGAATGTCACAGAGCTCTGAGTTGTATCTTTCACCTCCCTTTTACAGGCACAGGGAGAGCAGGGCCTTGCCCTAGGCCACTGCCAACTCTGCAGTCGGCACGTGCACCCAGGGCTGCCTGGCTGCACGGCTTTGCCCGGTCCCAGCTCCCGCACACCCCAGGGGTTTGGAGAATCCTCTGCTGTGGTCATAGGTTGAGAACGTATCTAAGCTGCACTGCCCAAGGAGCTCAACAGAAATTTCCTCTTTCCTGCTTAGAGAGACCACAGGTCAAGTATCTAAAACCCAGTTTCTTTGTTCTGGGCTGGAATTAGATCCTCTCTGCAAATTGGAGGCCGACTATGTGTCCAGTGCCCTACTGGGTGTTCCCACCCATTGGAGTTTGACCTGACCTCACACCAGCCTTGTGAGGCTGGCCTAGGCTGAGCCTCAGAGTGGCCATGTCACAAACCCAAGGTTGCACAGGCATGGGGTGGAGCTGGGACAGGAGCCCAGGGGTGTCAGGCCCTTTAAAGATGGTGGAGAATTGATGTTTATGTTCACTGGGCCCGATTCTCAATAGACTGGTTAAATTTACACTGACCCACCACCATACCCTTCTCTCCGCCTGCTCCCTGCCCTTAGCCCTCCGCCTCCACGCTAACCCGGAGGGCACATCCATCTGCACTGCCTCCAGATACCAGCCGAGCCCAGCTGTCTGCACCCAACCCCAGCCCTGGCAGGTCTAGGACACCATCTGGGAGCCACACAGGAACAAGGGCATTGAGAGGGACCCATAGAACTGTCCGAAAAGATGCTGGGCATAGCCCAGCCCTGGACCCCTGCACCTCACCCTGGGCAGGGCGGCTCTGACCAAGCACTGTGTGTGTGACAGGCTGCAGGTGCCCCCAGAGCAGGTGCCCCAGGCCCTGCTGAAATAAAGTCGTATCCACACCAGAAACTTGAGTTGCCCTGACTAACACCTCCTGGGAAGTGGAAGGGATGGAAGGGTGACAGCCTTGTTCTGCCCCTCAGGCCCAATGTCCCCCCAACTCCCAGCTACAAGGGACACAGGCCAGAGTCCCCTGCATGTGGGCAAGCCCTGTTGGATCCTACCTGTGAGCACACAGACAAGCTGGAGAGGGGGAGTTCCTGACATGTGCCCCCATACTTCCCCAGAGGCCACACTTAATACTCTGCAGGCCTCTGGGGTGCGGCTGGGAAAGGGGGTGGTGCCTGGTCCTGGGACCCAGCAGGCTGATTCTCTTCCTATTCAAATGCTCACAGACACAGGAGTGCAGACACACAGCCTGATCTGCATGTGCAACGTGTACATAATTCATGGACTCCTATCGCTTTGGCCTGGATAAAATGAACCCAGCAGGAGAAGCCACACAGAAAATAGTAAGCAGCCACCAGGAAGCACTTTGGGGAAAGGGGTGAGTGGTCCCAGGTCTGGGAAGTTACGAGAATTGGACCAATAAATATAATTATCAACAAGAACTGTTCACACACATGTGGGTAAATCAGTTTACTACATGCTTCAAAATTTTATCTCAATCTTACAAAAGCTATTTTTCCCATTTTACAGATAGCAAACTGAGGCTCAGCGGTAAAGCAACTTACCCATTTTCCCAGAGAAGGAAGAGGCAGAACTTCCTACCCAGCACCAGGCTGCTGCATGCACACAGTCCTCAACCCCAGCCTGGCCCACTGCCTTCTCCCCCAAATCACAGCCTGGGGCTTTAGGAGAGCTGTTAACAAGGGCACAAAGGCACTTTATCCTGATCTCAGATGGCCAGCTGCTGAAAAAAGGAAGAAAGTAGAGCAGCCTGACCACCACCCAGCAAATGGGCTGCCCCCCGCCCCACAGTGTCCACTGGGGCTGCCCAACAGGCCAGGATGCTGGGGTGGTGGGAACGGTCTGGTCTTCCCCCCCCCACACACGCAGGAACTCCTGAGAGCCCTTCAGAGCTGAAAGGGATGTGCTAGGTGACCTGGCCCAACCGTGAGCTTGAGGAACTCAAGGCCCAGAGAGCGAAAGGACTTATCCAAGGTCTCACAGTGGAAGAATCTAGTCAGTCCCCAAACCTATCAGCACAAGCCAGGTACTGGGAACGTCGGGATGAACGTGACACGGTCTGGCCTCCAAGGTGCTCCCAGTCAGGTGCACACCCACTCAGTCAGCGTGCAGACCCTCACGACCCGCCCCACCCAGCTTCCCCAGCTCGTGTTCAAAGACACCCCCTTCCCCTCCCTCCGTCCCGTCACCCCAGGCTCCATGCAGCATCCTGAGGATGTAGCCCACCCGTTGTCACCTCTGTCCTTTTGTTCTGCTGCTGCTCTTCCAGCCCTGGCCAGAGCCTACTCACGCCCCAACCCCCCACGGGTGACATCTGTCCCCTTTGTGAGCCTCACTCAAGTCTCCCCTCCCCTCCCCGCCACACCCCCAGCTCAGGCTAACCCCAGGGGAAGTCTCCCTCCCCACCCCCGTCCTGAGCCTCCCCCAAGTACTGACCTCCCTTACAACATCTGTGCCCTCTGCCAGGGCCGTTTCTGGAACGTCTCCCTCCCTCCCTCCCCTCAGGATCTGGGGCTAAAGCTTCGCTGGACTGAGCAATGTGTCACGCAGCCACCCACCACGAAGACCCAGAACGACTTAAACAATCACTCCTTCCTTTTAAGGGTTGTATTTGTCATTCTTTAAACACCCTTAGTGGGCACAGGGGAATGGAATGGAAGGTTCTTAGTCAGATTCGCCCTGGCATTTCCAAACACTGGCTCTGCGCCTGACACTCAGTAGATGTCTGAGATTCGTTAGTGAAAGAATAAAAATATCTCCACCTTCCACGTTCCCCTGCTGCCTGGAATGCCACCGTTATTATCAGTTCTGTCCTGGGGCTGAACTCCACTCCCCGTGATCCTCTCAGACAGTGCTGGGTAAGCAACATGCTGCAGGTGGAGGCTTCTGTGTGTCAAATGGAAATGTGAGGGCTTGCTAACTTCCCGAAGTGTTTTCTGTAAACTATTAGTCCTGGACCACGTGCTCTGTGGCCAGGCGGCTGCGTGTTTCGGCAGGCATGGGGAAGGCCGGCTGCACACTGCACTGCCTGTTGGGGATCCCTAATTCACGTCGACATAGTCAGGGCCCCGAGGAGTCCTGTCGTGACTCGCGTGTCTGAGCATTTCCAGACTCTGTATGCCCATATGTCCTGGGACCTGTCACCATCCCGGGGAACCGAGGCTCCTCAGAGCACAGTTGGGAGGCATATACTAGACAGTGTGTCCACTGCAGGACAAGGTATGGACACAGCACGGTCTTTGCAGCTGGCACCAGCCAAGCCACATTTCCTTGCACTAACCATTTTATAGAGGCAGAGGTCTGACCTAAGCCACCAACCATCCTTTGTGACAAGAGCAGAAAGTGAATGGGGCATCATGTAGCTTGCAGATGGAGCACAGAAGAGGGAACAGGTAACAGGCCAGGCTGGAGCCCTGAGCTCCAACCGCAGCACTGCACTCACTGCTGGCCTCATCCTGCTGACCTCTGCTTTCATCAGCTGCAAAACGGGGATAATGCTGTTTTCAGGGCTGTCGTGAAGATCCGGTGTGGTGATGTGAGCAGAGGCGGCAACAAACTGCAAAGTCCTGCACTGGCATTTGCTATGTCCATCCTTACTTCCCGGCCTGCACTGTAGGAGGGTGCGGCCATGTCTTAACTGATCACAAGCCACTGCAGAGGTCCTCAATCAGGATGGATGGGTGATGGATGGATGGATATATGGATGCATGGATATATGGATGGATGGATGCATGGATGCATGGATGGATAGACGGATGGACAGCTGGATGGATGGATGGATGGATAGATGGATGGATGGATGGATGGATGGATGGATGGATGGATGGATGCATTGATGAATGGATGCATGGATGGATAGGTACACAGAAGGATCCCTAGCAAGACCCAGGATCAGCAAGGGCTGACTGATTAGGTATGAATGAATGGATCAACCAATTTTAACAAGCTCAATTGTCCCATTTCTCAGTCCTCAACTGGTAGAGGCAGCAAATCAGAAAGGACACAAACACACACAGGCACACAGGTAAGAAGGGAGAAGAAGGAGGCACTGGGCTACAGGGGGCAGGTCTTTGGACAGCAGACTGAGGGTCAGGGTGGGAAGATCTGGAAACCTGAAGAGGCAGAAACTTCTGCCGAGCAGGTGCAGGGTCCAGGGCCGCTCCGCGCGGGAGCCGAGTGGTCTCAGCACTCCCGGCACAGTCTTCAGTGTTCCCACAGCCCATCCCTGACAGGTGGACGAGTCAGCATTGTGCAGAGAAAGGAAGTGTCCATCTTTCACAAAGGTTTCTGACCAAAACAATTAAAGGGCTGTTTTTAAAGGGGATAGGAGAGCCCCGGCTGGTGTAGCTCAGTGGATTGAATACGGGCTGCGAACCAAAGCATCGCAGGTTCGATTCCCAGTCAGGGCACATGCCTGGGATGCAGGCTATAGCCCCCAGCAACTGCACATTGATGTTTCTCTCTCTCTCTCTTTCTCCCTCCTGCCCCTCTCTAAAAATAAATAAATAAAATCTTTAAAAAAAAGGGGGATAGGAGGCAAAAGGAAGGCTTAGGGGCATTAGCCTTAGCTGCCTGGAAAAACACTTCAGACATTTTACGCCACCTCATCAACATAGTCAGGCACGGGACAAACACTTTGAAAGTACCCACTGGGTGCCCGGTGAGCGCTGCTGGGTGGGGAGGGCAGCGAGGGGCCTCTGCAGGCAGCACCGCTGCTGCAGACTGGGTAAATGAGGTGTCGGGTCAGCGGGTCACTGGAGGACAGAGAGCGAGGAGTTAGAAAAAAATCCACACATACGAAGTTTGGACAACCAAGTTAAACCACTGCATGACCTTGGGCAAGTTGCCTTCCTTCTCTGAGCCTCCATCTTCCCACCTGCAAGATGGGCTGATAATAAAAATCACAAAAACCGCTATGTCACACTAGTCACTGGATCAGCAGCCATAGACCTTACCTCACCATGTGCACACAGCCAGCAAGGCAGCTGCTGCTAACTATTTGTTGTGGGGAATGACTGTCCCCTTTGCATGTGAGCAAACGGAAGCTCAGCTGGTTACTCACTGGCCTGAGGGCAGAGAGTTGGCAGGAGTCAGAATTTAACCCCAGGTCTGTCTGGTTCCAGAGCTCACCCTCTCCTTGCCCCCCCAAACAAGTCCCACACTGCCTCTCATGGGCCGCTGTGAGGATTCAGTGACATCAGAGATATCAAAGCACTTTATAAAAGGTAAACTATTATGTGTCCAAAGCCAACAAGAAAGGAGTCTTGATTCCTCCATGAAATCAGAACTGAAGTTCACAAGGGTATTCAGAACTGGCTGCGGCCCAGAGCTCTGGGGTTCCTGACCCCTCCACCTCCTGCATTCCTTGGCCAACTCCTTCCCAGGGAGAATGACCTGGCTGTTCGGGAGCCCCCTCCCAGCCCACAGAGCCCCTCCCAGACCAGAAACTGCCTCACTGGTGACCACCTGGCTCCGCAGTGCTCCACTCCTGCTGAAGATCCAGACGGCACAGGTGGGTGGGCGCAGGGGCAGTGGGGACCCCCGCTGGCAGGCTGGGGGACCTCAGGTCTCAAGTCTCTGGCCCTCGGGTTTCCTGCCCACGAGTTGAGGAGTTAAAGCAGACTTCGCCGGCAAAGGAGCTACTTCGAGGAGGGACTCTACTGACCTTGAGCGGGATGACATCAGCTGGGTGGGGGGGAGGAGACTGAGGCTCTCAGAATCCCTGATCTGAGGAGGAAGGTGCTTGCACTCAGCCCATCAGAAATCCCAACACACTGCGGGCCCGTGGGATCCCTGGTCTGACAGGTGGCCCCAACTCCTACCCCCACTAGTCAGCAGGACACTAATCTGCCCGCTTCCCAGGTGGGCTGGGGCCCAGGTAGGGGAGAGGTAGAAGAAAGATCTAGCTGAACTGCATACATCTTCACTGGAGACACTGGGCTGCAGGGCCCAGAGAGATTGTTAACTGGCTTCAGGCCACACAGCATGATAGGGGTCAAGTCGATGTTGGGACCCAGGCCTTCCAGCCCAGGGCTCTCTCCACTACTCCAGAGTCACCCGTTTGAAGCATGGATCAAGCACAGGGAGGAAGAACAGTGAAAAGCCAAGAGGAGGCACCCACCCCCACACCACGCTGGTCAGGAGGCACTGGCCATTGACAGCTGGGCGCCCAGGCCCCACGGTGAAAGCCAGCTCCCAGTTGCTCCATTCCCTGCCCCACTCGTGGCAGTACTGATGGGGACACTTGTGTAGAGGGTTTGGTCTGCCTCTGCAGAGCCCTCAACAAGAGGAAGGAGGTTCCGGTTGCAGCATAACAGATTTAAGTTAGACATAAGAAAGAACTTCCTAAGGTAGTGTTAAAAATGGACAGTGCACAGAAAAAGGGAGGAGAATAAGGGTGGTTGTGAAGTCTCTAAATTATAAGATGCTGTCTCATCCAATTGTATCATTTTAGCTTCAAAACAGACCTGGAAGGTAAGTGTCGTTGCCCTCATTCTATAGATGAGCAACCGAGGCTCAGAGAGGGTGAGTGACTTGCCCCATGTCTTCACAGCTCTGTTCAAAAGAGGCAGAGCTGGCTTCAGAGCCAGGACTGACTTGGGAGCCTGCACACTTCCCTTCTCAGGAAGGCCTCTGAGGATCCACGCGCTACCACGGACACAGTGGGCAGCTCACAGCTTCTCCTCGGGCACTTGGGGGTGAGCGCTGGAGATGCCGGAACACTTCCATCATGGGGGGGGCAGTGGTGGCCAGTCATAAAGAAGGGGTACTGGCCCTGACTGGTGTGGCTCAGTTGGTTGTGCATTGTCCCCCAAAGCGAAAGGTCCCCAGTTTGATCCCCAGTCAGGGCACATGCCTGGGTTGCGGGTGCGGTCCTTGGTTGGGGCAAGCACAAGAGGCAACAAATCGATGTTCTCTCTCCCTCTCTCTCCCCCCTTTCCCCTCCCTCTAAAAATAAATAAATAAATGAAGTCCTAAAAAAAAAAAAGGAAGGGTTGTATGTTCTAGGCCTGCCTAGCTGCTCCCGAAACACTGTGGCCTGGGGGCCTCACTGAGGCTTGCCCACATCACCCCCAGCATGCCATCACAGGCCCTGGAGTGCTGGCCAGCAACATGTGCACGGCCTGCCTGGCCCCACACTCTCCCTACCTGGTCTCCATCGGCTCCTGCGGCCATGTGAGCTCAGGGCAGCGTGGCTCATCCTGGGGATCAAGGGCAGATGTGGGCCCCGGACTGATTCCCTCAGGTAGCCGATGGCTGCCCAGCTCTAAGGAGGGCATGTAAGGTGGCTGCACCAGGGCCACTTTGAGCTGGGGCACCTGAGCTCACCTGACACCAGCTTATCCATGACCTTTGTCCCACTCTGGAGATAAGGCTCTCCCTGGGAAGGCCACCCTGGAAGCCAACTGCAGCCTGGTTTGGGGGAGGAAGCACAGACCAAGACAGACCCCACAGGTCCCTGACTTCCCTGCAGCTCCAGGGTGGAGAAGCAGCCTGACCCTTCCAGCCATACTCAGCGCGCCTTGTGCCTCTGCCCCAGCCCAGGGATAGCTCATCTCTGTTCCCCAGTGGGGAAACGGAGGGCCAGAGAAGCCAGGCTGCTTGCCCACAGTCAAAGTAAACCAACGAGAAAGTGAGCTAAGATTCAAACCCCGGCCTGCCTGATTGCAGAGTGCCGAATGTTTCCCAGCACACCACTCTGCCCTTGAGGACCTGCTGCACCCCACGTGCTGCACACCCCACTCCCTGCCGTGGCCCTAAGACCATGCCCCCTCACCTCCTGCTTACTATTCCCCCTTCGGACAATGCAATTTGGGCCAGTCAAGGTCCTAGCCTACCTTCAAGGCTCATTTCAAATGCCCTCGTCTCCACGAAGCCTCCCTGATTTCTCTCATTCTCCTCTGAGCTCCTCTGGTTTTGCTTGTCGCCTGCTCATGGCTGCCCAGCCTGCCCGGCGAGGAAGGGAATTGGACTGTGCCCCGACCACTCCCCGCCACCCCCAGTCTCCAGGGCTCCTCCGGGGCAGGGACAACCTGGGTCCTCTTCCTCCCAGCTCCTGGCACAGACTGAGGGGCAGAACTTGGGGCCCTCTAGTCCAGCTGCTTTCTTTCACAGCTAGGAAAACTGCAGCTCGATGGAATGAGAGGCCACTTTTCACAGGACGTGGTTCGCGGGAGAGGACAGCAGGGAGGGCCTGGAGGACTGATGGGAAGGTCCACCAGAATCTAGATGGAGGACAGTGACCGTCCCCATCCTCTCACTACCGGTCCAGCCACACTGTACATGCTGGGCTCTCACTGTGTTATTTGTGATGATGGTGAAGGCCATCCCTTACTGGGCACTTCTTGCTGCCCGGGCACTGTCCTCAGCAATCTCCTAAGCGTCGATTGTCCGAAGTGTCGACTCACTCCTTTAGTTGTCACCACAGCCCCGCTCTCTGTTCTCTCCGCTTCAGAGACGAGGAAGCCGGGGCACTGGTGGGTTAGGGGCACACCGTGCAGTTCCGCAGCCGTGTCATGGCGGAGTCGGGATTTCAGGCTGGTTCCAGACCTGTGTTCTAACCATGGCCCCACACTGCCTGACCAAGGCAGTCCCCCCCAGAGGGACAGCGACCCAGGTGGATCAGGTGATCAGGCTGGAGAAGACTCAGAGCCAGGTCCTCGGAGGCCCATGGGGGTGGGTGGGGGTCTGGGCACCAATCTCAAAGGGGTGCCACAGCACTTCTGGAGAAGCAGAGCTGAAAAGACGGGTACCCCGGAACTCCACTCGCTGAGAGGACTGAGGCAGTCGGAATGCTCTGGCTTGTCTTTGGGGTCGGGGGCGGACACCTCTTCCTAAGAGGGTGATCCCTACACTGCGTCCTGAGGAGGGTGAGACCAGGGCATTCCACAGCTTTTGACCGACAGAGTGAGAAGTGTCTCCTGTTTGCCTTTCCAGACCCACTCTCCGTCCTGCTTGAGGACCTGCCTGGAGGCCCACCTCAGTGGACAGCACTGGGCTTCACGCCCCTGGCTCCTGGGCGGGTGAACCCAGCAGGAAGCCCCAGTGGGAGGCTGGGTAAGAAAGAGAGACAGCTGAGGTTTTATTACCCCGCTAGCTCTCCTGGGCTGACTGATTCCCTCCACTGCAGACCACAGCCCCTGTCCATGAAGCCGACCACTTCCTCCCCGTGCAGCGCCAGCCTGGGCCATAACCGCTCCCAGGGGCCACCCACCCGGGGCTGTGCTCTCCTCTGCTCCTCTGTTCCACCCCTACTACTGCCTGAGCGGCTCACTCCCGGCTGATGCACCTCTGGCGGGGCCAGGGCAGAGGAGATCCCCCAACAGCCCTCAGAGCCTCTTCTATCTACGATAGGCGTGAAACAGACACTGAGCTTTTTCACACAGCAAGCATTTCATTCACTTCTCAGAACAACCCAAGGAAGTACACCCTATATACACATTTTACCGAAGGGAACATGGGCACTAAAAAAGCTGAAATGACTCGCCTAGGGTCATATTGCCAGTAAGAGACAAAGCCAGAACTCAAACACGAGTTTTTCTGCCTCCCAAACTGCCCCGCCCCCGCCCAGTAACTACCTTGAAATAATTTCAGTGAGCTGGCTTCCAACAAAGAGCTGACTTAATTGGGGTCAATTATTGGTGAGGACCAGACAGAGGCCTCCAGTGTCTCCCCAGTCCCCTCCCCTAGATGAAAAAAAAACCCCTCTGGCATTCTTCAGTTCTCCCAGGTGGGGTGGGGGTGGGGGCCCCAAGCGGGCAGTGTAGTTGAGTGTCCGGCTGGAAAAACAAGCAGATTCAGACAAGGCTTCATTGTTAAGGAGAGCCTGACGCTTTGGCCATTAAAACAAAACCAAGCAAAACAAAATGCTTGCTGTCTTGTCTTATCCTTTAGAGAGAAGGGGAAGCAGAGGGAAGAGCCCTAAGGCTGGGTGTCGCTCCTCCCCTCCTCCAGCAGTGATCTTGGAGACCCCAGCTCAGGCAGCTAGGGCAGGAGGGTGAGCACTGCGGGAGGAGTCCAGGGAGTCCAGGTCTGAGCCCAGCCCGGCTCTGCCAGTCTGTGGCCCGCTGCACCCTCGTGCTGTGTGCACGCGCGGCCTTGTTTGGTCTCCAGCCCTTTCAGAGACGGACTATTGTTACTCCTGTGTTCACGTGAGGACGCAGAGGCTCCATGAAGACACCTAAGCAAAGAGCAGATGAGTGTTGGAATCCAAGGGCCTTGGATTGGAAAGCCTTCCCACACCCGTTTCTCCAGGCAGGGGGATCGAGGGGGAGCAGCACCACAGGGTGGGGAGCAGCTGAAAGCATTGAGCTCCCTGTTGGGGTGTGCAGGTCCCGGCCCGGGGGAGCTGCAGGAGGCACGCTGCAGAGTGCAGCCAGTGGCTCTCATTCCCGACAGCCAACTGACCTCACCTGGGGCGCTTTCAAAAGTGACTGCTGCCTGGGTCTTGCCAGCACTGTGCGGAGGGGCCCAGGGGGTACTTCAAAAGTTTCCGAATGATTCTCATGTGCACACTGAAATTTGAGAGCCGTGGACACAGATGCCACCAAAGCCTCACCCACCTCCAAGCTCCCCATCCCACGCCTCTTGAAGGAGAGAAAGGCTTGACTACTCCGACCCCATTTTATAGGAGGGGCTGAAACAGGCAAAACAGAAGGAGTGAGGTCATGTCCTCAAGGCCCCATCACCAACCCCAAGAGCAGGCAGCACCCTGACTTCAGGGTGCATCTGTGGTGACCTCCTTTAAGATACTTGGGGGGTCCTGGCACCCTTTTCAGTAGAAGCAAACTTGCCTTTGAGCCTCCTGGGTGGGAGGGTGAGAGGAATTCTTCATGGCATTTAAAAAAATCGAGCGCTCTCACTTGAAGCTGAGCAGCTGCAGCACTAACGCAGCACTGATGTGGGAAGGCCGCCTCTGCCGCTGGCGCGCCTTGGAAGCACGGCCTGTCCCTCCTGCTCTGCAGCAGGCCTGGTCCCGGGCCTGGGGAGGCCTGGGACACTCAGGCTCGCCCCGCACTTCCTCCCAGCTGCCTTCTCACCTTCCTTGTGCCCGCAAACAGCACATCACAGATGGCGAGGCAGCATGAGGCGGCGGAAGGAGGGAGGCCCGTGGTGTCTGGCAGGCCTGGGGTCCGCCCAAGCTCTGCCCTAGCCGGCTACCCTGAGACAGAGACTGCTGGCCTCTGAGCTCATACCCAGCGCTGACCTCATGGCAGTGCTGTGGTGCGTGAGTGTGCACGTGTGTGCATGTATTTGTTAAATGACACTTTGAAACTCGGCTCTGGGAGCACCATCTCCAAGGAAGCCTTTCCTGACTTCCTTCTGCCCAGTGCTGGACAACCCCAGCCCCTGTCTTCCCTGCCACATCCTGTCCCTTTCTGTGTTGTCACTGTTTCTGTGTCCTTCCCTCCTTACCAGGCCATCCTTTCTTTCACTGTGCAGAGCAGCAGCCCTCTACCTGGGACCCATTCCATCACCCTTCCCAAGCATCTACTCTCTCCCAGGCACCTGCTGGGTGTTGGTGGCACAGCCAACAACAGCTCACATGCACTGAGTGCTTACTAAGTGCTGGGTATTGTTCTGAGCGCTTTATATGCAGACTTCATTTAATCCTCACCACAACCTAATGAAGTAGGGGCTGTGATTGTCCCATTTTACAGACGGGGAAACGGGGGCTCAGAGAGGTTAAATCATCTGCCCAAGTCACACGGCTAGTGTGTGCATTCAGGCTGTGATGTGAGCGTCACCCTTTACCACCATCCACAGACACTGATGGCAGTGCCCCCCTTCAGAAGCTCGCTCTTCACAATTTGGAAGTTTGGTGTCTGTGTTTACTTGTGTAACATCTGTTTCCCCCCACAGACTGAAATCTCCAATCACGTTATGTTTTGAATGAGACAGAGAGAGAAAGAGAGCAAATAAATGCTGCTTAAGGAAGGACTCACCCTGCCCAGCATCTGCCAACTGGGCCCAGATGGCTCCTCCCAACTGGGTCATTCCCGCTGCCAGTCCCTGGACACCCCGCTCCCTGCCTGAACGGAGCTGGGAGCCTTCCTCGTCTCTCTCAACTGCTGGCTCACCAGAGGGGTGATGGGAATCGCTGCTCTATAAATCCCAACCGACCGACCCAGCGTCCCCCCTAGACAGCAAAGTGTCCTCCTCTGCGAAGTCCTCACTGCCACCTGCCACACCTCCCTCCTGGCATCACTAGCTGGACTCCTCAATCAGCTTCCTACTGAGTCACTCGTTCCCAAGGCTACCGAGAGGATGGGCAGGTGGACTCCTACAACACTGTCATTATTATCAGCCCCATTTCACAAGGACAGAGGTTGAGCACCTTGCCCAAGGGGCAACTCACAATGCTTCTCTTGCCCAGGGGGTTGCTACTTTGTGCTAGGCAAGCTGCTAGGTACTCTGGGGGGAGGAGAGGATTGGGGTGGCAGAGCATCTAGTTCTGAGTGGCTGGCAAGGAAAGCAGACCCACACAGCCTTGATCCACAGACCACAGCCAGTGAGTGAGGGCTAGGGATCTGCAGAGGAGGAGGGCTGAATTCCGCCAGCCTGGGAGGAGTCCCGCCAGCTTCTAGGAGGAGGCATCTTGGGGCCCGGCTAGATTCCTCACTGCTCCACTCCCATGACCACCACAGCGGAAGCAAGGGCACGCCTTGGCCTACAAAGTTCTGGTGTCCAGTGGGCACCCGCCACCGCCCTGGAGGCCGAGCAGGGAGAAGCCTCGGCTGCCCCGCCAGCTGCCCTGCCAGTGACCCCACTGTGGCCAGGCAGCCTGCCTCCAACCCTGCCAACCTGGCCTGGCCCAGCCGGCTCCTAGCTCACAGGGTCCTCTCTGCCCAGCTAATGACCATGCTGCCAGCAGCACAGGGCACCGCCCTTCTTCGGGAAGGGCAGCAGCTAACTACAGAGCCTGCCGTCCCAGACAGCAGCCAGGCCAAGAATCACAGCCACCCAGCACACCACATCCTCCGGCCCTGGTGCTGTGGTCTCCTCCTCTCCCTTCCAGGGTCACAAAGGACACTGCAGGAGCTGGAGCTCTGGGATCCCAGGTGCCACCTGACCCACGTGTGGGAAAACAGAACCACAGAGTGGGGCTGATTGCCCCCTGACCACACAACCAGGGCCCAGGGCCCTGCATGCCTGGCCAAGCATTCCCTCCCAGGCCCCCTGCTGAACCCAGCACTGCCCTTCCTTAGCTTTAAAGCGAAGGCTCATTTCCAAGCTTTTTATGTGGGAAGTATGCTCTCAAGGTACTTGGGCCCAGTTGAAGAGACAGGATATCTTCTAAAAGGTGTCAAGCTGTCTGTTTCATCCCAGATGAGAGTACAGCCTTGCCTCCTCACTCCCCACTGTCTAGCTGTCTGACCTTGAGCAAGACAACACACCTCTCCGAGCCCCAGTTGCCTCCCGGGGTCATGAATGAGTGTCTGTAAAAAGCGCTTAGCAGTGTCTGGCTCATAATGAGGACTCAAAGCTTTAGCTATTGTTAACATCATCACAGTATTATTAAGGACTATGAGAACGCATTCTACAAACTGTAAAGTGTGGTGCAATGGCAGGTATTATTTATTACTATTACTGTGAAGTGTTAAAGACTCAGAGAGGGTGTGACCAGAGTTTTGGGTAATCCAGGAATGTTTCCTGGGTACTTTATGACCGGAGCTGGGCCTCGGCAGACGGGGAGTTGAGCGGAGAAGAGGCAGGGCTGGCAGGGCTGATAGGAGGAACCCGACAAGCATATTAGCGGCGATGGGGCCACAGGTGGTGTGTTTGGGAGATGGTGATGGGCAGTGAGCAGGGCTCCGTGCAGTGGCTACAGTGGGCAAGGCCTCGAACACACAACAGAGGGGCCTGGTCTCCATCTGACAGGCAAAAAGGAGCCACGGAGGGTCCTGGGTGCGCATTCCACGATGCTTTCTGAAACGTGAATTCTGTCTGACACTCAAGGCCCTCTACCATCTGGCCACCCGCCCCTCTTCTCTGCACTCCGCATGATCCCACAAACCCCAGAATCACTACCCCAGAGTTCTACTCACTTCTCTGCCTACTGTGCATCCCATCTCCCCTGCCGTTAGCCCATCCCATGCTTCATATTCACGACGAAGCACCCTTTCGCTAAGCACCTGTGGTGTCAAGTGCTTTACTTATATGGCCTCACAATTACCCACTGCTGTCCTAACTTTACAGAGGAGCAGAGACGGAGGCCTGGCAGGCTCAGGTGTCTTGCTCGTAGTCTCACAGTGAGTAAGCAGCACAGGGAGGATTCAACCTTGAACCAACATCAGGACCCCTACTCTCTATAGAAAGTTGTCTTTAGCCCCAACCCAGACACTTTCGTCCTTAATGAAGACTTCCAGGATTTCTCCAGTCCTCAAAGGCTTCTCCCTGCCACCTCTCATCACCCATTTGGAATCAGAGGCCCACAGCTTGACCACAGCTCAGCCAGCTTGGTTTCCATTGGAGAAAGCCATGGTTGATATGAGGTCTCTTTCTTCCTGCCCTGCCTCCCTCCCTCCCCTCCATATCCAAGACTTCTTACAGCACTAACAGGAACAGCCCGCCTCCTCTGGGGGAGGCAGGGAGCTCAGAAGAAGCTCAGCTGGGCACAGAGCAATTTCACTGGGCACAGAGCAATTTCTCTGAACCCGCCTCCCAGCCTGAGGGGGCCCATAAATTATTCACTGCACCTTTGAGCCTAAGGGAGGCCAGACAGAGAGCCAGAGGGAATGAATACCAGCTCCCCCAAACCCTGGCCCTGGGGTTGGGGGTGGGGTCAGAATCCAAAGCCCCTTACCAGGGTCCCCAAGCAGATTCTAGAGGGCTACGAGCCCGGGAAGGCGGCGCAGGAGAGCCTGACCCACGCAGGAGTCCCCTCGGGACAGACCTAGGCCTGTGCACCTGCAGCAGCAGCCTGCACTCTACTCTAAGGCAAGTCTGAGAATTTCCCCAGATTTCCTGGTCAAAATTCAAGCTTCCTTCCTGTACAGGGAAGGAAACAGATCGTTTGCCAAGCACTGTACCTTTATATCTCACTCACTCCTCACAGCAACCACGTAAAGGTGGAACTCTAACTTACAGAGCAGAAGCTGGGGCTCTTCGGAGAGAGTTGATTTGCGTGATGCCACATGGCCAGTGGGAGGCAGAACCAATTCACACCCACCTGGTCTGTCCACCACACTCCGCCAGCGCCACTTAGCCCACCCGGTTGTGAGCTGGTCGTCACACTGCCTTTTCCATCTGGGTAACTTCCAGGGCACCTGGTGCGCCGCTGGCACTGAGACAGGTTCTGAGGCAAGTTCAAAGGCCTGGGCAAAGGCTCTCTGAGCCTCAGTTTCCCACACAAGGTCACCAGTAATAAGTCCAGTCACGGCAAATACTCCAAAAGCAAAACAAAACAAACAAACAAGCAAAAAAACCTCTTTAGCACTAGGCAGTCTGCCAGATATGATGGCCCCATTATCTGCATGGGGAACGCAGCCTGCCTTGACCCCATTTTACAGGTGAGGCTGGGAGCCGTGGGTGCATCTGAGAAGTCCCAGGCGGCTCCCCAACCCTGTGCTGCCTCAGTCCAGGTTCTTTCCATCACACCATAAAATGAGATCACAGGTGTGAAATTATCTCATCTAAAAGCTTTGTTTAGAGGCAGGGACTATTATGAAAATTTGAATCTCCATGGATTGGTAGGAATCCCAAGACCCTCAGTTATCTTCTCTTGCAGTTCCCCCGATCCTTCCATACCCAGGGACTGGGGTTCCAGCCCTCAGCTGATCTCTCCACCTTCCTCCACCTCCCAGGGGCTTTCCAAGGTGGTTTCCCCAAGACTCCAGGAAACTGAGCACAGCAGGGGTTAAAGAGCCTCAGCCAATGCTACAGGGCTCAGACCAAGGCCATGTCCCCTCCCCCACCACACCCAGAACAAGAGCCCACAGAATCCACGCCAAGCCCTCTTTCACAACACCCCTCTCCCTGCACTGCCCTGGGGGTGGGGAGGGGTGGGTAGTGGAAGGAACCCCTTCCTGGAAATCCAGACACCTGGGACAGTGCCCTCAACCCTAGCGGCCCCACCATTAAGACCTTGAGCAAGCCCTCCCGTCCTGGGTCAGAGGTGGCCTGCAGGTCCCACTGCCCAGGAGAGGCTAAGGTCAGATCTCTGGTCTGGGCCAATGGCTATGTGGCTGCTGGCATGCCTTGGGCCCCAGCACCGACCACAGACTCTCACAACAGCCTCCTATGTGGTCACCCTGACCCCATATCAGGGGTGAGGAACACCCCGGCCACCCACCCAGAAAGTGCTAACTGGGGACGGGGAGTGAATACCGTGAAGGGTGTTTGGGAAGGTTTTTCTCAAGTGTACTTGTGGCTCAACCACTCACTCACTGGGACAACTGGCACTCTCCATCCTAGCGCCCCCTGCCCTGCCCCACCCCCAGGTACCCTGTCAGTAATGTGAAAGATGTGAGCTGGGTGAGTGCTGAGGGGCCTCACCTCCCCCAGCTACCATAGGCTCTGACTCCGGGGCCTCTACAGTGAGTATCCCCAAAGGAAGTACTGTCTCAGGACCTCCAGAGCGCATTAGAGAGCCAGGAGTCTGCAGCAGGGCAGAGGGGCAGATGCTCTCCAGCCCTGGGCACACGGGGAGGGGAGCTGTGGAAGTGGGAAGTTCCCCACCTCAACTCTGGGTCACCTCTCCTGGGAGGTGACATGGCCATGGAGTGGGAGGGAAGGAGGCCAGCAGAAGCTTCCTCCCGCCTCAGGGTCAGCTCCAGGATGCCCCAGTGGCCGCACCTGACCCCTTCCCCCACCTCCTGCCTGGTGGCTATCCACTTCCTTTCTTTTTCTCTTCACTTTCTGCTTCTTTCCCTCTCCAGCCTAGCCCTTTTGCCAGTCTCACCCCAGAGTGAAAAGAGCAGGGTCACTCAACCCCGTTGGGCCTCAGTTTCCCCATCTGTAAGCACCCATAACAGTACACGACATCTTTTAGGTCACTGAGTATTAGTGAGCCTTAAAGAGGGACCACTTGCGCCAGCGCAGAGCGCGGAGCGCGGATCCGTACACAAAGGGCGGTCAATAAGTGCCCGTTTTCTCCGTCCCCCACCCTTTCCCGCGCCCCCCTCCTAGTCAGTTCCAGCCTCAGCTTGTGCCCGGCACACGCCCGCAGCTGGCCTCGGCGCTGCCCGGATGGGGTTGGAGGCCGCCTTAGACCGGCATCCGGGGCTCTCTCACCTGCAGCTCTCGGCTCCCGCCGGACGCCAGGGCAGGGGCCCCTGTGTTCTCTTCGGGGCGAGCACCAAGCCCCTCGCCTGGGATGGCAGGAAGGTGGTCGCTTCGGCTCGCAGCACCACCCCAGTCTGGTTCAGTCCGACTGTCCAGTCCGCCTGGGACCCCTCAGGGGGCGCTGGACCCGAGTCGGAGCTTCCAGGGCGCTCTCCGGTCCCCAGCCCGAAGCACCGGGTCGGCAGCAGCTGAAGGTTCAGGTCTCCGGGAAACAGAAGCTGAGGGTGTCCGGGCTCTTTTGCACTCAGTCGGAGTCCTGGGGGCAACCTGCGTTAACCCCGGGCGGAGGGCTGGGGGCTCCGACACATACTATAAAAGGCTGGGAACCACCCCGCGACCACGGACCCGTGTGGTGGGCCAGTAGCGTACCGCCCAGGTGCACTGAGTCGGGGTCAGGGGCTCGGGGAATCCCAGCCAGGACTCCCCGGATCGTGGGGCTGGAAGTGTCCCGGCGCGGAACCCGGGGCCGGGGCAGGCGGGGCTGGTCAGGACGCCGGTGAGGAGCCGCAGCTGCCGGAGCGGGGTGGGGAAGTCTTTCGAGGTCCGGACTCAGCTCGCTCTGCAAAATGGGGCGGACCACGGCCGGCGGCTGACTCCGGCGCTCCGGGCCAGGGCTCCACTTCCTCCTCTTCCCCTGGCTGGCACGCCGCTCGCTCAGCCTCGCGCCGCAGCCGCCGCCACCCCCGCGGCTGTCATCCCAGTCGCCCACCCCCACAGGACCTGCCAGCCGAGCTCAGAGGAGCCTAGGCAGCGCCGCCCAGCGCCCGAGAGCCAGCAAGCGTGTTCCCGCCCGAACGGGGCGGAGTCAGCCCGAGGCCACACCCTTCGTCCGGACCCCGGGCAAGGGGCGGGGCGCTCGCCAGTCGCCTTCCCTCGGCCCGCGCCGTCAGGCAGCAGGAGCCAATGGGAGAGTGGGAAGAGAGCGGAGCTTTGCGGAACTGGGACTCTACCTTGGAGAGGGCGGGGCTGGCAGTGGAGAGGTGAGCTGGAGAGAGGACAATGCAGGGGGTTGGGGCAGCTTAAAGAGTGGAGAAGGAGGGAAGGTAACCTGGGACCCGGGATGGAGGGAGAGGTGAAGAGGACCGGTATGTCTGGGACTGGGGCGTGGGCACTGCCTCGTGTGGGAGAGAGAGTCTGGGGTAGAAACAGGGATCGGGGTAGGAACAGGGATCAGGTTAGGGAAAGAAACAGGATGGAGGTGGGTTTTCCGGGGTAGTGGGATCCCCAGGGATAGGGGAGCCCTCCGGAGTGGTGGGACACGGCCTTTAGGGCTCAGCGGGAGGAGGTGAGCGTTGGATCCTGTGAAATGCCCAGATTTTAGGAAGCGATGAAAAATAAGTTCTTGAAAATAAAGAGCAGATCGTTCTTAAACATTTCACTCTTCTCAGTCCCCCTGAGTGGAAAGGAGCATCATTGTAAGTTTTAAAAATTTGAAGTCAAGAGCAGAGGAGTGTGAGTGACCTTTCTGTCCTCTGCTCCTGTCCCTCTCCAGGGCTTCGGGGTAGGAGCTGTGTCTGATTTATATCTACTGAGTTCCCAGCACCCTGCTCACGCACAGTGGGGCACAGAGCTGGCATTGCAGGGTTTTGATGTGAGAAGGAGCGAGTGTGGAATGGCCTGAGGAGCAAAAGAGGCCGCACAGTACAGCTTTTCTGTAAGCCTCACACCGACTGTATGCAGTAGGTGCCTCATTTCACTGGTGAGGACACCAAGGCACCAAGAGGCCATCAGATGTTCTCAAGACTATATAAGTAGCACAGGATTCTATCTACTTGTCACTGTGGCATTTTAGGGCAAAGCTGTGTGACTTTGAACAGGTTACTGGACCTCTCTGAGGCCCTGGTTCCTCGTCTATTGAAAAGCCAGGAAAGGTGCTGCTACTTGGCACAGACTGAGCAGGTGGAAGGCTTCAGAGGATGGAAGAAAGGCAGTTCCTGGCAGAGGAAACTATGTTCAAAGGTATTTGGAGTCTGAATGAAACACCCCTGGGAACCCCTGGTCTATTCTGGGGGGGGGGGGGATTGGGAGAGGCTTCCCTGAGGAGTGATAGGCAGGCTCAGGCTAGAAGTAGGGGTTAGTTAGGTTAGGAGGGAACCTCAGAGAATGAACAGTGCTCTGGGCAAAGAGGCCAGTCTAGGAGAACCCTGGAGGCGAGGGAGAGTGTAGCTTTGTTGGAGAACACAGACAAGTTCAGGGGGCTGGAGCTCTCAGGGCGGGGACACCTGAACCGAGAAAGAGAAGAATGTGAACAGGCAGGTGTGGCCAGAGAGAAGGGAGTTCATTTATTCTGGGGACCAAGAACTCTACTGGGATCTTGCTTGTGACCCTGATCTCAGCAGGTTATGCTGAGACCTCAGTCTTGAAGACCCTGAGTCCATACTCACCGGTTATCAGAGGGGTGTCCTGGGAAGTTTTTAAGCCAGGTACTGGTGTGGGAAACAGCTTTGTAGGGAAACCAGGTAGCATGAAAACAGTTAAAGACAAATGGTGTGCAGCCTGTAGGGCTAAAGGTTGGAGTCCTCAGTGAGGCCTGGACCCAGAGGCTCTGTCCCTTCCCCTCTTTAGAGCATACCAGCCTTTGAGGATGATTGAGAGCACAAGAAAGAGGCTGAGTGGGAAGATGAAGTCCAGGCTAGGGGCTGTCTTCTTCTAGCCAAACCCAGGGTTGGGGGTAGGCAGGTTGGCTCCAGGAAGCTCGCACTGCTGGCTGGGGCCTGAGGACTGGCAGGGTGCTGTTTGCCTTATGTGTTGAGCTTGGTAATGGAGCTAAGAAACCTTGTAACTTCTCCCTGTATTTAGAATCTTCTGTGGCTTCTAGTTGTCAGCATGGCCAAGTTCTAAGTCCCTAGCCTGGTATTCTAGACCCACCATTATCGCTCTTTGCCGACTACACCAGCCTCATCTTCCAATTGCTTCTCCTCTCACACCAAACTCAGCTACATCCAGAGGCAGGATGCCATCTCTCCCCTCCACATAGTTGCTCCTGCTGTTCCCCTTGTCCGGGGGACCATGTTCCTCTCCTGAGTCAATTCCTACTTCCCTGCTGTACTGAAGGGAAGAAACTTTGGGGCAGATGCCCATCTGTTCTTTTCACTGCTGTACCCTCAGAGCTGGGCACTTAGTAGGTGCTCAATAAATAATTGTTGCATGAATGCCCCATCTCTCAAATCAAGTCTTCTCCTCTAAGAAGTCTGTCTCCTCCAGGAAGTCCACCTTTGGTGTGGAATCTCTCGAACTAAAGTCTCTGTAATTATGACTTTCAGGTCTAGTTGGCCCCGCACCCCCACCCGTCTGAGTGCTGGCCGGCTTTTGTAAGACCTCGGTATTGGGAAATGAATGAGGCTCTCAGAGAGCAGTGCTCTGCTGTGCCTGCTGTGAGAGCCTCCTGAGCAGGTCAGAGGAGCAGAAGGCCAGAATAAAAAGGCAGCTTTCAGAACAGACCCTCCATGACCCCTGAGGTCCCGGAGAAGAGTGCCCCAGGTCGCCAGGAAGTGACCAGCAAACAGCTCTCAGGCGCCCACATCACCCTCTGGCTACCCTCCCACAGGGAGAGAGTCTCCAGGCCTTGGAGAATCAGGCATTTTTGCAGCCAGAGAGGCTCACAAAGTGTGACAGAGGCATGGTCATGGTGGCTTGTCTAGGAGGGCGGTTGAGGGCTCCGAGATGGCTGTGAACCGGGGCCTCTGGGGCTGATGGAAAAGGCTACCCTTGTCAGCCTGGTGCCCCGCCCTGAGAACCTCCCACCCGTTCTGTGTTCTGGCCCGAGGAGAATGAACAGTGAAGCCACCACTGCTTCAGCTCTGCTGCACAGCTTCCTATTCTCACAGCAAATGAACATCCACTTTGTGCCTACATTTGTAGTAGAAATCTTGAATAGAGCCGCTAAATTGTATAAAACTTTACACCCCCTGAGACCTGCTTCCAACAGACCCTGATGTGCCCCCACCAGGTACAGGCACCGTGCGTTGTGAGGGCGCATGGCGTCCAGGGGTACCAGAGGGCAGCAGGCTGACTCGGCCCTGCCCTCTGCAGCTCACTGTCTGGTAGGGTCTGCAGGCTCAGCTGAACTCTTGGCCCTCACAGTGCAGCCTGCTTTCTGACCTGTCATCCTCTGCCACTGTAGAGTCCCTTCCCCAGCTCTCCTGTCTGCCCGTGTCCCATTCAACATGAGCATTTTCTCCATCCTTCAAGGCCCGGGACACAGCTCGACCCCCTGGGGAGCCCACCCCACCAGCTCCCCTGTGGGAAGCACAGCATACGGTGGAACCGGTGATACTGCGGGCTCTTTGTGCCTCTGTATCGATCCCCCTGGATCTTGGGCTGTTTCTGGGTCAGTTTTCCCATCAGAGTATGAGATTCTAGAGGGCAAGTGATGGAGTCGTTTCTCTCTACGCCCCAAGCTCACCCTACATTTACCAATAATTTCTGAGCTGGATGGCAGTCTGATTCCAAACATTGGGCACCCAGGGATGGGACGGCCAAGGACCCCCAGTCCGAGGGCTCTCTGCAGTGGTGTGTGCAGAGTACCCTGTGAACACAGGACACCGCAGGAGGAAAACAGGGCGGGAAGGCGACACTGGAGTTGGTGCCAGACACACAGCCTGGCCCAGTCATATCCCCTCTCTATGCTTCAGCTTCCTCATAACTAGAACAGAGATGAAGCCCTGGCCAGTGTGGCTCAGTTGGTTGGAGTGTCCTCCCATTACCAAAAGATCATGGGTTCAATTCCCAGTCACAGCACATGCCTGAGTTGCAGATTCAAACCCCAGTCAGAGCACGTGCAGGAGGCAACTGACTGATGTCACTCTCTCACCACAGTGTTTCTCTCTCTCTCCCATCCCCTCTCTCTTGTATGAGGATAAAATAAACCTTAAAAAACAAATAAATAAAGTGGAGATGAAAGTAGTGGCCCCTCAAAGGTGGTGCAGATTAAATGAGACTAGTGTTTAGTCACCCAGGATGGAGGTAGTGCCGTGTGTGTGTGTGTGTGTGTGTGTGTGTGTGTGTGTACGTGTGTACCAAAGCCGTTTCCATAGTACCAAGGCAGAAAGGCCCAGGGAGTCTGTGGCTGGAGAGATGGGTGGGGGCGGGGCGTGTCACACAGGTCTCTGTCCCTGAGTTTGGCTTGAGTTTGGCTTCTGTGCTGAGGGCAGAGGGAGCCTTGGAAGGGTTTGTGCAGAGGTTACAAGGTCAGGCTTGCTCCTCAGTTCACCTGGTCACTGGAGAAGAGATTTAGGCAGGGAATCTACCTGAGGCCTGTTTTGAGAGTGACAAGGAGAGATGACTGTCTGAACCTGGAACATTTAGGGAAAAGAGGCAAGCTGCTGATTGTGTCTGTGTGGGGTAATGGAGATAGAGAATTTGAGGCATTTGGGGCTCGAGAGAGGGACCACAGCTGGAGGCCACAGCCAGGAACAGCCTTTGGGGTGACAAGTTAGGGGCCTCAGGGAAGGAGTGGACTCGCAAGGAAGAAGCAAGGGAGAGGGGCGGGCAGTGGATGGAGCCCAGGAGAGCGTGAGAGAAGGGCTGGTCAGAAAAGGGGTGAGGAGAGGAAGCTGTAAGGAGAGATTTGGAGGGCTGACAGCCCCAGGGCTGAAGTGTCGCAGGGTCCACAGCTGGGGCTGAGGGTGGCAGGGAGACGTGGAGGCAGGAGCAGCGTGCACCTGGAGCCGGTGTGGTCTGCCCTTCCCAGGGCTGTGCTTAGGTGACAGCTGGGGGAGGAGGCAGAGCTGGAGGCTTGTAGAGGACTTAAGGCCACGTGGAAGAGCGGAGGTAACCGTTAAGTGTAGAGGAGAGGCCGGGCACCCCCGAGGCTGAAGAGAAGCAGCACTTCCACTTTAAAGGGGTGAGGATGGGGCAGGGGAGGGGGACCAGGCCTGGAGGCCTCGGTGAAGCAGGAGGCAAGACATCTGCTCTCCAGGGAGGACCAGGTGGAGCAGGGGCTGTGAGGAGAGGCATGGGGTGGGAGCCCTGGAGGTGGAAAGTGGAAAAGGAGGAAAAAGCCCTTCTAAGGTAGGAGCCGTAAATATGAGGTGGCCCCTTTCCTGTGGTGGAGGGATTGGGGTGCCTTCAGGAAATGCCTGCGTCAACTTAACAAAAAAAGATACCTGGCCCCCCTTCTCATGCTCCTGAATCCCTGCAGGCCCTGTTCTTGAAAGAATGGGGAGCTTCAGGGTTCCCACATCCTTCCGGCTCCCTTGCCTCCAGTGGGAGCAACAGTGATCATGGTAACCCCAAGCTTACTCTTTATCAGTGCCTCCCCATGCCCACAAGAGGGGACGTCTGGTTTAGCCCCACCGCAGTCAACGGCCAGGGTCTGCCACCTGGTGGATTGAACTTCACAGATTTACCTCTGTGTCTCCAGCACAGGGGTAGGGACACACCCAATGTGGGTGATCAGTACTTCTAACTAAAGAAATTCGAGAACATCTTCATTTGGCTGCCTCTGCTGCCCCCTGCTGGCTAATATTGGTTGGTGCAGAATTATAGTGACACTGAAGCGGTGGTTTTCAAACTTGTTATCAGAACCCTTTCCAGACCCCAAAATTATTGAAGACCCTGGAGAACTTCTGTTTATGTGGCCTATATTGGTATTTATAATATTATAAATTAAAGCGGAGACATTTTTTTAATTAAGTAATTAATTTATCAGTATAAATCTTATTATAAGTTAACATAGTTTTATGGGAAATATATTTTCCAAAATGAAAAATGATTGAGAAGAGTATCATTGTTTTATATGTTTACAAATTCTTTAATGCTTGGCCTAATAGAAGACAGCTGGATTCTCATATCTGCTCCTGCCTTGAATCACATTGTTATGGCTGAAGTTTACAAAGAAAATACAGACTTATACTAAAATGTAGTTAGAAAAGGGAAGGGTACATTAATGGTCATTTTGAATAATTGTGGCTATTCTTGTTTGATACCAACCCAACTTGACGAAATTCTGAAAGATTAGTTGTTGTTAGAATCTGAAACCATATCAATAAAATTTTCTTTCTCAGTTGCATTAAAATCCATCGGTCTCCTTTGTACTTCGAATGTGTTTTTGACCCATACATGATTTTGTAACAGCATGCATTGGACACTTGAGGGGGAAATGGTTCACCAAGTTATGCAGATCCTTCAAATATTGACAAATTTCAGTATATAACATTAAAAAATCAAATTCATTAATGTCACTACTAATCTTATAGGAAACGTTAAATTCAGATATGCTTTGTTTTATTGCCCTTCACTTTACTGCCCTTTGCAGATCTTGGGGGGTTTCTTACAGAATGGAGATAAGACCCTCCACCGGCAAAAAGATTGACTTGTTGAAAGCTTGGATGGTGGTTAGATGAAGTGTTTTTAAATTAAGGTGGGTACGTTGTTTTTTTAGACAGAATGCTATGGCCTACTTCGCAGACTGCAGCATAGTGCGGGGAAACCAGAAAGTGTGTGTGTGACTTTACTGGATGCTCACCGCTTGGCGGCAGTCTGGAGCCACGCCCACTTGCTCCCGGAGCCCTGCCTGCCCTGGGAAGCCGTCAGGCTCACAGTGGTTAACAAAGTTTCCCAAAATTCTAATTTTCACGAAAAGCTTGAGGTTTTTTAACCTTTATTGTATTTTTCCATTACCACTTAGTACCCTTAGACCCCCCCTGCCCCTAGCAGTCACCACACTGTTGTCCATGCCCATGAACAAAAATCTTGGATTTTGTCATTAGCAACAAATACTGTCAGTTTACCTTGCAGTGGCAGACTTATTTTGTTCATCTTGAGAAAATAACTGCCAGATACGCAGTCTGTACAGTCACAATTTATGGGTCAATATTTCTTTCAAGTAAGAATGGTGCTCCATGAAAAAAGCGGCCAGTTCAGCTCACAGCTCAAACAATCGCAGAAACGTGTTCCCTGGAGGCAGCCATCGTGCTGTCATCTGCAGAACTGCCTGATGACAATTCCTATTTTGTCACACAGAACATTTACAAGGTGTGCCATTAGGAGTCAATATACAGTGTGTTAAGTAAATGTCACTGCTTCCCCAACGACTCTTGGGTGACTTGGCCTGTTTTGCTGTGAGGGCACAGCAGCAAAGACTTGGAAGGCCCTGGCTCTCTGCTGGGGCCACTGCTGTGTTTCCTGCTGAGGTGCTTGCAGGTTAACCAGCGTGGCCTTTGCATCGTCTGTGTATGAAACGTCACCCCAGTGAAGAGGGCCAGTGATGCCTTAGTGTCAGTATGAAAAGGGTTTGGGCCTTGCAGGCTCCCCCTGCAAGGGTCTGCTGTCTCCTCTGGAGTGTATATTATGTACTAGGCACAGGCCAAGCCTTTTACTCTCTTTAAAAAAAAAAATCCTCACCCAAGGATATGTTTTATTGATTTTAAAGGGAGAAGAAGTGGGGAGAGAGAGAGACAGAAACATCAATATGAGAGAGAACATTGATCGGTTGCCTCTCGTACGCACCCCAACTGGGAATCGAACTCATAACGTAGGCATGTGCCCTGACTCAGAATGAAACCTGAAACTTTTTGGTACATGGGACAATGCTCCAACCAACTGAGCCACCTGTCCAGGGTGTGTCTTACTCTTAAAAAAAAAAAAATACATGGTGGTAACGAATACCAAGTGCTGGCAAGGATGTGGAGAGAGTGGCATCATCTGCGCTGTTGGCAGGGGCAGCATGGGAGACTCCTCAAAACACTAAAAACAGGACCACCCTAGGACCCAGCAATTCCACTTCCAGCCATTTATCTGAAGAAAACAGACACGTGAATTCAAGAAGACATACTCGTATACACCCCTGTGTGTATTGTGACATTACTAGTAATAGACAAGGTATGAAGGCAATCTAAGTGTCCATGGGTGGGTGAATGAATGAAGAAAATTGGTACATACATGCGATGGAATATTATTCAGCAATAAAAAGAACGAAACCTTGCCATCTGTGACAACATGGGTGGGCCTGGAGGGTCCCACGCTAAATGAAATCAGTCAGAGAGGGGAAGCCAAATGCCATATAATCTCACTGATATGTGGAATCTAAAACAACGAATGAATGAACAAACAGAACAAAACAAAGACAGACGCATAGACGTAGAGGACAAACTGATGGTTGGCAAAGGTGGGGAGGGAGAGGATGGGGGCGGGAATAAAGACGCAAACACAGAGCGTTGGGTAGTTAGAGAAAAGGTTCCTGCACTGAGTGGGGACGACGGGACAATGAAACACGTCAACGTGGTTACGACAGTGGTCGTCAGTTCACATTCAAGCATAGAATAAAAACTAAACTGAAAAATGTTGAGTACTTATTAAAAACCACCTACAAAAACACGTAAAAATAAAACTCTAAAAAAAATATTGTGGTAGAAGACCAAACATAACACAGTTTACATTTTCACCATTTTTAAGTATATGGTTAAGTGGCATTGAGCACATAGACTAGCCATCACCACCATCGATCCGTCCCTAGAACATTTTTCGTTTTGTAAAACTGAAACTCGGTTTCCATTAAACGCTAACTCCTTATTTCCTTATTCGAGGCTGCACGCTGCACCCCTCACCCAGACATCGGCTGGAGGCGGATTTCTGGCAGAACACAGGAGGTGGTGAGGGGAGTGCCCAGTCCCATGCTCTGGAATGACAGGTGGCTGTTACAGTGAAAGCAGTGGCAAGGGGACACCCAGAGAGAAGTGTTGAATGGGAGGGTGACGTGGGCAGACATTGTGGGGACTTCACTGTGTGGAAGGTGGAACAGAAGGGTTGAGAACAGAGGTGAGGAGACAAGTACCAAATTCTGGGAGACGGGACGAAGGTCTGGCCCCTGTGGGAAGGGGCTGTGGGGATGTGGAAGGTGGGGTGCTGGGAGAATGCAGTGGCTGGCTCAGCTGCGAGAAGGCTGAACCACCGGCCTCTGTGCCCTGAGTGCTCCAGCTGAGGCTTTGCAAGGACCCTTCCCAGGACCGACTACCCGTGTGGAATGAAAATGCAGGGCTCCACGTCCAAAAATCACTAGGAATTTCAAAGTGGTGGCACCAGAACATTACATCAAGAGCAGAATACTTAGCTTAGGGCCACCAGATTTAGAAGAAGAAGAAGAAAAAAAGAGGACTCCCAGTTAAAGTTGAATTTCAGATAAACAGATAATGTTCTAGTATAATTGTCTTTGCAATAAAAAAATATCTTGTGTGGATGAAAAGGGGCCACATACTAACCCTGACAAGCTCAGGGGAGGCCTGCGTGGTGGCCTTACAAACTCAGAGACCTCCAGAAACCACATAGGGTGGTCTGAAGTCAGCATTTCTTAACTAGAGGCAAGTCACAGCAGGTAGTCACGTCCTAGGCTGGTAGCTTCCTGGACGAAGGTCAGTCTTCCCCTTACCCGAGCCTATCTGTCCTCGCCTCTACCATGCCATGGCCTTGGAAGGTCAGGGCAGTCCCCCTTTCCCAGGCCTTTCAGGGCACAGTCTCCCACCAGAAGAAGAGCCCGCAGAACCCCGCATTGTCGTCTTGTTCCCCCCAAACCACCTCTGTGGGCTGCGAATGTTAGTTGTTAACTATCCTGTATCCCCCATGTGGAAGCTTGTTTCTCTGTTTCACTCTGTCCGATCTCGGAGGCTTCCCTGCTCTGCTCGCTCCCGCCTCCCTGGTCTGTCACCAGTGGCTTTCATACACCCCTTTACGTCTTCCCCTCGATACTGATGTGTAAGTGGTACAACTGCCATTTCCTCAGTCTGCTGAGATTTTTCTTCCTGGCTGTTGTCTGTTTGGCTCAAATAAACTCATAAAAATTCTTTACAGTTTTGGATGTTCTTAGGTCGACAGTTGTTTGTCTGAAATTCAGCTTTAACTGGGATCCTGGATTTTAGGGGCAGTCTTACCCGGGGGGTCTTGCTGTCCTTCCCATTACCCAGGGCTTCTGGGAGAAGGGTCCCCAAACTTTAGCCTGCGTCAGAATCATGGAGAGCACTTGTTAGAACACACAGTTGGGCCCTCCCTTTCTGTTTCTGATTCACAGGTCTGGGGTGGAGACCAAGAATTTTATGTCTAACAAGTTCCAAGGTGATACTGATGCTGTTGGTACTGGTGACACATTCTGAGAACCACTGTTCTAGGGTCCGTTACCCCAGTGAAGCCCATAAATGGGACACAGAAAAGCGCAGTGACTCAACATGACCACCAGAGGGCAGATGCGCTCACTAGTCAGGCTTCAGGCTGTGCCCACAATCCTGAGGCTTAGCTTACACACCTTTGCTGAGTGTTTGCTCTGTGCCTGAACATATCCAGGGCCCTGGCTACAACAAAAACATGGGTCAGACTCGGCGCCTGCCCTCAAGGAGCTCAGGGTCTGGAGAGTGAAACAAAGGTGTTAACAGAGTGGGGCGAGGTGGGGTGGGGTAGGGTGGGGAGGCTGTGGGAGCCCAGAGGAGCCTTGTGGGGGGCAGGGGGGGTAGGCAGGCTGGCTTCCTGGAGGAGCTTGTCACCTGAACCATGAGTAGGAGTCACCCAGGTGGGAAGAAGAGGAAGAAGGGCCTTCTGGAGCATAGGCACACAGGCTGGGAAGCATCGGGTGTGTTCAAGGAGCAGTGTAGAGGCGAGAACGAGAACTGGTGGATGAATACCTGGCAAGGCTGGCAGCAGCTTGGCTGGATCCTGAGGGTCCCAGCGAGCCCAGGAGCGTTTTCACTAGCTGGTGTGTTAGACTGACCCCCCGGCAACTGTGAGGAGGAGGAGAGGCCAGAGGCAGGGAGGCTAGTGAGGAGGCTGGTGCAATGGCCCAGGAAGAGGTGACCAGAGGAAGCAAGAATGGCAACAGTATCTCATCCATCCATCCATCCACTCGCTGCACATTTTTTTTAACACGTTCTCTGAGCTAAGCCCTGGGCTGGGTGCTGGGACTTGGTGGTAATCAAAATAGTTTCGGGCCTTCTCCGAGAGCTTACATTCTCATGGCAAAGGCCACCAGCCAGTGACACAGTGGTCCAGCCGGTGACAGCAGAGGGACCAGCACAAGGGATGCTAAGGAAGATAAATGGCAGGGCCTAGGGAGTGGTGGGGGTGGGGGACATCTCCCAGGAGAGCCCCTGACCTGGGCATCCTGACCTAGTGAGCACAGAAGCCTCATTCAGCCAGACCCTGGCACCCTCCCCACCACAGCCCAGACCTAACAATATGGCCATTGAAGGTTGCTGCCACTGCTCGAGGTCCAACCTTTCCTGCCCCCATCCTCCCTCAGCCACACAATCCTGGCCTTCAGTGAGGAAGAAAGAGCAGGATTATACGCAGGTACCAGGAGCTGGGCCCACCCTTCCACCAGATCAGTCTGCCCCCAGCTCAGGTGAACACCCAGGCAGGCACCTTCTTCAGGTGGCCAGGCCTCTCGCTCTAAGCATGTGAAGAGTCGGCCAGTGAGAAGCAGAGGGATGGAGGAGGCGACCTTAAGTGCCAAGGGGATGCTCTAGAAGGGTGTTCTGGATGCTCAGGGTCCATGGAGTACCACACTGGTCTTCAGAGGTAGGATTGATCTCATGGATGAAGTTGATTAAAATCAAACTAACTGCAGCATGACTTTCCAAAAGAGTGGCCTTCTTGTTGTTTCCCAAGAACATGCTCAGTTCATTCTAGCTTTGGGGCCTTTGCACACGAAGTTCCGTCTGCTTGGGGTGCTCACTCCACTCCAAGGCCTCCGCAGGGTCAGCTTCTGTGGTAGGAAGAATACTGGCCCCCAAAGATGTCCGAGTGCTGGTCTCCAGATGTGTTACTTTGTATGGTAAAGGGGATTTTGCAGACATGACTAAAATATGGGTGTTGAGACAGGCAGATACCCTGGTGGCCCAAGGTAATCTCTGTGGTCCTTGTCAGAGGAGGGTGGGGAGGGGTTCGGAGGAAGAGGAAGAGATGTGATGACAGAAGCAGAAGTCAGAGGGATGGGGGACAGGAGGATGCTACACTCTGGCTTTGGAGACAGAGGAAGGGGCCACGAAGCACAGAATGCAGGCACCTCTAGGAGCTGGAAACGGCGTGGAAACAGATTTGCCCCTAGAGCTTCCAGAGGGAATGTGGTCCTGCCGACCCATTTTCATCTTCTGCCACCCAGAACTAGAAGATAATACACTTTTATTTCTTTAAGCCACTGAGTTTATGGTAATTTGTTATAGCAGCAACGGGAAACACAGCTCCTAGGCACTGAGGTCTTAGGCTACCCTGTGTGAAGGCAGTTGTTCCCACCACCTCCAACCACCTGTTTTCGTCTCTTCGTGGCCCTTATCGTGATGTGAAATTATCACATTCATCTCCTAGTTTACCGCCTGTCTCCTCCACCCGCTACGTGCGGCTCCTTGAGAGCAAAGGCCTTATTGTGTTCACTCTTGCATCTCTGCCCCTAGAGCAGTGCCTGGTACGTAAAGGCTCTCAGTAAATATATGTCGCATAAAATCAAGAATGAAGGAATAAATGAAAGACTGAGTATGATCTCTCTCATGTGCACACTGAGGGCGTAGGGAGGGAGACGCTTCGGCTGGCTGGCCGGGGTGTGGGCGTTCACAGGCGGAAGGGGTCTCAGGAGCCGAGAGAATGGAGGCAGAGGCATGGAGAGGTGGGCGGAGGAGTGGGCGGGGCGAGCGCGTGACTGCCCGTGGGGGGCTGGAGTGGCACCCAACGCGCGGAACCTGTGTGCGCACTTTGCAAGTTACAGTTTCAAACTGAGAATTGTTTTTTTTCCTGGCACTCAGCCCACCCTTGCCGGTCTCCCAGGGCTGGAACCACGTGTCAGGGAGCTCGAGGAAGCTGCCCAGGCCCCTGACCCTCAGCTTATTCTGATCCCTTTAGATCCCAGACTGTATCCTGGGACCTGGCCCACCACTTGTCCACCTCCCCCTTCTTCACTGCCCGAACGCCAGGGCCTGGGCAGGGTGAACAAGAATCCATCTGTAGGTGGTGCTCGAGACTTGGGCCACTGTGGGTCCTGGGCTGCAGCGCCGCCTGTGGGAGCCCCCAGATGCCCTCAGGTGCGCATGGCTGCAGTGGACAGAACTCCGGGCCCCAGGCAGGGAAACCCAGCTTCAGAACCCAGACTCTGTTGTTCCTGGGCTATTTGCGGCTCACTCTCCCCATTTGCAAACTGGAAATGTAAAGGCCTACCTAGCAGCAGGTAGTTCACAGAGAGTGCAAGAACTCCTGGCACGCACGCAGGGGGCGCCAAAAATGTGCGAGTTCCCTTTCCCCTATGCCTGGTTTTGGGGTTCAGACTGTCAGCTTTGACCCTGACGACCCCCTTCCAACTCCAGCCCCCAACTTCTGAGTTCTTTTCCACAACTCTGTCCCAGCTAGAGAGAAGGGGAAACTGAGGGTCAGAGGGATCAGAGACTTGCTGGAAGTCACACACTGAGTACAGACTGGAACCCACGGCCTGACTCTCCGCCGGGCTCTGCAGACGCCTGGCTCCCCCTTTCCCTGTTCGTTTCCATCTTGCCTTGAAAATGCTGAGCCGGGGAGGGGCAACTGTGCGTGCAGCCTCGGCTGGGGGGCCCCCTCCCCCATCACGCACGCACGCACGCACAGGCACAAAGGACTCCGGATACTTCCATGAAAGGCTGGTTTCCCTCTTGAGTCAGAGCAGATCCAGAGCAGAGGGCTTTGGGGCCTGGCTGGGCTGCAGTCCCAGAGCTCCGGCCTGCCCAGAGAGCGGTTCCCCCTCCCTGCTGGAGCCTCTGGACACAGGCCAGCGCAGCTGCATCCCCTCAACAGGGCCTGCAACCATAGGCCCACGTTGCATCAGCTCAGCCTGTCTCTGTGCCCTCTCCTGCCCGCCAGCCAATGGGGCCTGGCCTAGTGTAGAGATCCCGGCTCTGACCCACCCACCGGCCAGGGAATCACCACGCGGCAGCCTGGTCCTCCCTCAGCATTCTCAGCCAGGGAGGCTGGACGTGGGGGCCAGTGGTCCAGGCATCCAGCATGGCCCTCCTCCCTCTTCCCCCACCTCACTGATAGCCCTGGGAGTTTCACCTTGATTCTCCTTCCTGGAGGTAGTAAAGGTGCCCCTCTGCCCCAGCCTCTGTTCTTCTGCCCTCTGTACCTGCGCTCACCCACACCTTCCATCCCGTGGCATCCATTACTGTCCTGGGCCATGACTCCAAAATTGTCCTCTCCAGCTCGTGGCATCCTCTCCCTAGTACCACACTCATGGATGCTGCAGCCTCCTGGGTGTGCCCAACCTATAGACAAGGGAGCTCACCATCCTCCCATCTCAGAATCTCCATCTCAGGAGGGGAGCCACTTGCCACCCGCTCACCCTGGCTGGACCCCAGGACCCTCTCCAGCCCCATGGCGCCTGCCCAGGTCCAAGCAGTAGCATCTCACTCTGGGCTCTTGTGGCATTCTCCTCTGTCCTCCCCCCGACACTCTCCATTCCACAGGCAGAGAACTCCTCGGAAAGCACCATGTGTCCTCATTACTTCCTGCTAAACTGCCATCAGGAGGAAGCTCCGAGCTTCTGGCCTTCAGGCTCCTAATAGTGGCCTGGCCGCCTTCTGTAGCTTTACACACACGTGCTCCTGCCTGCCTGCCTTGGCTGCTTCCCAAGAAATCTTGTTAGGATGTAGCTTGTTTTAGTCTGAGGCCTGAAGCCAGTAGGCCCACGGTACAGAATGCCAGGCCTGGCTGGAGGGGCTCTGCCCCAGCCTCCCCTTTCCCAGAGCTACAGGGAGGGGCCCCAGCCCCCACTCAGATCTCCACCCCGCACTGCGTGTTTCTCTTTTATTCAGCTTATTGATTTCAAAAGTGGATTATAAAGGTAAATGTGCTATTGAAAATTTCAGAGAAAAAGAGAGGAGAAAATATAGGTAATGTGCATTTGCATCTCCGAAGATAAACAGCATTAAATCATTTAAGAATGTTTCCTTCTATACTCACCTGGCAGGGGGGCGGTCACAGAGGTGGGCTTCCCGGCGAGGCTTGTCCATTGCCCTCTGGTGTGCCGACCCCCGTGATTTCCCCGAGCGTGGTACTGCCTGATTTGTGGTACTGGGGATAGTGTTTGCGCTGTCCCCTAAACAGTAAATAAAAGAGAAAAAAAGAGCCCTGACCAGTGTGGCTCAGTTGGTTGGGCTTTGTCCCATAAAGCAAAAAGCGGCTGGTTCAGTTCCCTGTCAGAACACACGCCTGGGTCCGGGTGGGGGGGGTCGTCCCCGGCTGGGGCATGTACGAACCTATCGATGTTTCTCCCCCTCTCTTTCTCCCTCCCCTTCCCTCTCTAAAAATAAATAAATATAATCTTTTTTAAAAAAATTTCTTCTGGCGGTTCTCTGAGTATTATATCTGTCTATGTATCACTAGTGCACCTTCGCCGGGGAGACAGAACACCTCCAAACAGCAGAAATGGTTTTAAAATTGAGTGGTGTGGATGAGAAGAGGGGTTCTACGCAAAGTAACCTCAGGGTGATCTGATCATAAATCCTAAATGGGATTTATAACGTGCAACTTCCTCAGTGAAAGCTTTCCCTTTGCCTTAAGCAAGACCTGCCCATTGTTTCTGTGCTGTAGGGTTAACACACCTCTGAAGTAAGCCATGGCCACCCTCATCATTGGAACTGTCCTGTAACGCAATCCCTGCCCTGCTTTCTCCCACCTCCATGTAATCTTCTTTATCTTCCCTCCTGAATTTCAAATGCATTAAAGAAGCTGCAAAACTGTTATCCTTTGGAGCATTTGAGATCTTGCTCCATGGCATGTATGACCAGTTTGGCACAAATAAACTCATAAAAATTCTCCACAGGTGTGGACACTTCTTACACCTGCAGTGGAAATCACCTAGTCACAAGAGCTTACTCTTCGGTGAGATGCGGGCCTCCTTTCACACATCAGTGCCTCCGCACCTGGAGATTCCTTAAACCTGCTGTCTCACCAGCTACTGTGTTTTCAGTCCGTGGAGCTCTCTTTTGCATGGACTAAACGGCTTCCCTGTGTATGATGGCTGCCAGTAGTCCGTCCCTCCCTGACACGGTCTCCAGTGTTTGGCCCTACCAACAAGGCTGTAATAACCATCCTTGTTCATGGGCCTGTGCTCATATTTTCAAAAATCTCTTCCTTGGGCTAAATTCCCAAAACACTGATTTTTAAAAAAACATAAATCATTTAAAATTTAAAACGTGTGAATAGGGAATGCATTCATATAGTCCAAAAATTCATAAGGGATGGAAGCTAAGCCTCCCTCCTGTCCCTCTGCTCCCATCCTGTCCTTCCCCCGCAGACAAGGAATGTCCCAGTTCTCACCCGCCTGCGGGCTCAGTGGTGCGGACATGGCACTGGCGGCCCAGCTGTGCCCTCTGTGGCTCCACCTGGAGATCCCGTCAATGTCAGGACATAAAGAACTTCCCTCACTTTTTGTTTGCCCAGTTCCTTGGCGTTCCCAACCCCTACTGATGGACAGTTAGGTTGCTTCCAGTTCCTGCTACTACAAACCATGGTGCAGAGAATTATTCAGTAACACATTTTTAATATTTATTATTTATTTTGTAATATACAACATTGTATTAGTTTCAGATGTACAACACAGTGATTAGGCATGTATACAACTTACAAAGTGATCACTCCGGCAAATCTAGTACCCCTGTTGCACCATACACAGTCATTACACTATTTATTATTGGCTATGTTCTCTCTGCTACACTTTACACCCCCATGACTACCTCATAACCACCAATTTGTACTTGTTAATCCCTCCCCCCTTTCCTCCCAACCCCAATGCCCCTCCCAACTGGCAACCATCAGCTTGTTCTCTGTTTTGCTTGTTTGTTTATTTTGTTTTTTAGATTCCACATGGAAGTGAAGTCATATGGTATTCATCTTTCTGTGTCTGAATTATTTCACTTAGCGCAATACCCTCTAGGTTCATCCATTCTGTCACTAAAGGTAAGATTTCATTCTTCTTTATGGTCAAGTGGTGTTGCATTTTATGCGTGCAGCACCACTTTTTGATGCACTCATCTGCTGACGGGCGCTGGGGCTGCTTCCGTATCTCAGCTGTCATAACCAGCACCGTGACGAACACAGACGTGCACACGTCTTTTAGAATTAGCGTGTTGGGTTTCTTTGGCTATATGCCCAGAGGTGGAACTGCTGGGTCACAAGGCGGTTCTATTTTTAATTTTTGAGGACCCTCTGCATCGCCTCCCACAGCGGCCGCACCGATCTGCACTCCCACCGACGAGGCAGGAGGACTTCCCTTTCGCCACATCCTTACCCCCACATGTCGACTGCTGATTTACTGTTGATAACCATTCGACAGGTGTCAGCTGATATCTTATTGTGGTTTTATTCGTATTCCTCTGATGTTTAGTGACAATCGGTGTCTTTTCATGTGTCTGCTGACCATCTGCATATCCTCTGTGGAGAAGTGTCTGTTCTGTCCTCTGCCCATTTTTCCAAATTGGATTGTTTGTGTGTGTGTGTGTGTGTGTGTGTGTGTGTGTGTGTGTGTTGACTTGTATGAGTACTTTATAAATTTTGGACATTAACCCCTTATCAGATGTGTCACTGGCAAATAAATTCTTGCATTCAGTAAATTGTCTTTTCGTTTTGCTGGTGGTGTCCTCTGCTGTGCTAAAGCTTTTTAGTTTGAGGTAGTCCTCTTGGTTTATGTTCCTTTTGTGGTCCTTGCCCAAGGAGATATCTTAGAAAAAATATTACTAAGAGAAATGTTGGACAGTTTACTGTCTACGTTTTCTTCGAGGAATTTTACAATTTCAAGTTTTACATTTAAGCCTTTAATCCATTTCGAATTTGTTCTTTTATATGGTGTAAGAAGATGGTCTAGTTTTACTGTTTTGCATGTATCTGTCCCATTTTCCCAACACCATTTATCAAACAGACTCTCTTTACCTCATTGTATGTTTTGCCTCCTTTGTCATTATCAGTTGACCAGGTAGGTGTGGGTTTATTTCTGGGCTCTGTTCCATGGATCTGTGCGACCTTTTTAATGGCAATGCCATGCTGATTTGATGACCATAGCCTTGTAGTATAGTTTGATATCAGGTAGTTTGATGTCTTCAACTTTGTTCTTCTTTCTCAAGATTACTGTGGCTGCTCAGGGTCTTCTGTGGCTCCACATAAATTTTAGGATTATTTGTTGTAGTTCTGTAAAAAATGCCATTGGTATTTTGATAGAGATTACACTGAATCTATAGATTGCTTTGGACATTTTAACAATGTTAATTCTTCCTGTTCATCAGCACGATGTATGCTTCTATTTATTTATATCTTCTTCAATTAATTTTAAAATCTTCTCCTTCAATCTTAACATTTTCCGAGTACAGGTCTTTTACCTCATTGGTTATATTTATTCTTTGGTATTTTATTTTATATTTGATTTATTTAATTTTTGATGACCATGAGCACGTAAAATAGTTTACTTCATTTGCCCATTACATAGGAGAGTATTTTCCAAAACAGATTAGTTTTTTATTTTTTTATGTAGTTTAATTTTTCCCCATTGCCCTTGCATGATTTTGCTATTTTAAGTCATTTTTATTTTTTAATTACAGTGGACACACATTGTAGGAGTTTCAGGTGTGTGCCGCAGTGACCAGACATTACATCACTTACTAAGTGGTCATCCCAATAAATCTCACACCCCTCTGACACCATGCAGTTACTAGAATATCATTAACTATATCCCATACAATGTATTTTACATCCCGTGACTATTCTGCAGCAACCAATTTGAACTTCTTAATCCCTTCACCTTTTCCACTTATTGTTCCAACCCCCCTTCTATCTGACAATCATCAAAATGTTGTCTGTATCTATGAATTTGTTTCTGTTGTGCTTGTTCATTTATTTTGTTTTTTAGATTCAGTTATAGATATGTATTTATTGCCATTTTATTGTTCACATTTTTCTATCTTTTTCTTCTTCTTAAAGAAGATCTTTTAACATATCAGAGAGTACTGGTTTGGTTGTGAGAAACTCCTTTAGCTTTTTCTTGTCTGGGAAGCTCTTTATCTGTCCTTCCATTCTAAGTGATAGCTTTGCTGGGTAGAGTAATCTTGGTTGTAGGTCCTTGGTTTTCATCACTTTGACTATTTATTGCCAATCCCTTCTGGCCTGCAAAGTTTCTGTTGAGAAATCAGCTGACCCTCTTATGGGAGCTCCCATGTGGGTAACTAATTGCTTTTCTCTTGCTGCTTTTAAGATACTCTCTTTGACTTTAACATTTGGCATTTTAACTATGATGTGTCTTGGTGTGGGCCTCCTTGTATCCATCTTGTTTGAGTCTCTCTGTGCTTCCTGGACTTGTGTGTCTATTTCCTTCACCAAGTTTTCTGTCATTATTTTTAAAAATAGGTTTTCAATTTCTTGCTCTGTCTCTTCTCCTTCTAGCATCCCTGTAATGTGAACGTTGGTACATTTGAAATTGTCACGAAGGCTCCTTACACCATCCTCATATTTTTTGGAATATGTTTTCTTTTTGCTGTTCTGATTGGGTGGTTTTTGCTTCCTTATCTTCCAAATTGCTGATTGGATCCCCTCGTTTGCCTGATCTGTAATTGATTCTTTCTAGTGCAGTCTTCATTCTAGTTATTATAGTCCTCACTTCTGGCTATTTTTAATTGTTTCTATGTGCTTTTTATATTTTTACCTTTTAAAAAAGGATTTTATTTATCTATTTTTGGAGAGAGGGGAAAGGAAGGAGAAAGAGAGGGAACGAGGGCTGGCCTCACAACCCAGGCATGTGCTCTGACTGGGATTCAAACCAGCGACCCGTTGCTCTGCTGGACAATGCTCAACCAATCAGTCCACTCTGGCCAGGGCATCTATGTTCTTTTTAATGCTGACTATCTCTTTGTTGAATTTCTCACTGAGGTCATCTATTCTTCCCTTGAGTTCCTTGAGCATCCTTATAACAAGTGTTTTGAACTCTGTATCTGGTTGACAGCTTGCCTCCATTTCATTTAGCTTTTTTTGGATGGGGGATTCCCCTGTTCACTCATCTGAGACATGTTTCTTTTTCTCCCTATTTTGACTGCCTCTCCGTGTTTGTTTCTACGTATCAGGTAGACCCACCTTGTCTCCCAGTCTTGGCAGGGTGGCCTTATATAGTAGGTGTCTTGTGGGGCCCAGTGGTGCAGTGTCACGGGTCAACTGAGCTGAGTGCTCCAGGAGTGTCCTCCTGTTGTACTTGATCCTTGAGTGCTGAGTATTGACCCTCAAGCTGGCCAGCTGTGAGGACTGGCCATGACCACAGCATATGAACTGCTGTGCTGGGGCTGACCCCACAGAGCAGGGTCTGCCCAGCAGGGCCAGGGGCCTGCCAAGACCACTTTGAGTATGTCACTTGTAGAGCCAATCGGGTGGTGCTCTGTCACAGTCTAAAGCTGGCCACTGGGTTTTATGGTTTTGGGACCTCTTGGGAAGGAGTTTGGTGCAAGTCAAACCACGAGACCCTGCCTGTGACTGGCCTAGGATCTGCAAAGTGATCTGTGGTTGGTAGCTGCCTGTACTGGACCTGGATGCATGTGGGGGGGTGGGGCCGGAGGGGCTATGCTGCAAACCAAGGCTGGCTGCTATCAGTATCAGTCCTGGGGCAAATCAACAAAAAGCCCAAGGCACCCTGAGACCTACCACCACCTGCCTTCCACCTATTAAACTCAGCCCCTGAAAGAATCTTGGGCAGAATGTCTGTTGTATGAGGCAGGGTCTAGGGAGTCGTCACAAGGATAGGGCAACCAGGTTAATACAAATTCGTAATGGTGCCCATGCTGTGCCTGAGGCCACTCAGCAAAAGTCTCAGGGTATATCTTGGCCAGCTACCAACAGCCTGGGGCCTGTGGACCTTTGTGGTAGGGCAGGGTCTCGTGAATTCAACAGAGAAGAGCTAGTGGAGCTCCCCAGGCTAATGTAGATTCAGATTTCGTCCTGTGGGGAGAGACCCAACAGTGGAAAAATGGCACCTGTCAGCTGTGTGCAATGGCTAGGTACAGGGCGGCCGCTGTCCCTCCAGCCTCCCCCCCCCCCAAAGCCAGGCGGCTCCCTTTCTCCCTGCCTCTGGCACCCCTGAGCTGCTGGCCCTCCACTGGCACCCATGGTGAGTGCCTCCCAGTGAGAGTTTGTGCACTGACCCTTTAAGAGGACACCTGGGTATCCAGCTACCTTCTGAGTCACCCAGGCGGATAGAACCCCTTCTTCTTAATGAAATCCCTTTAACATTTCTTGGTGGCAATAAACTCCTTTAACCGTTTTCCTATCTGGGAAGCTCTTTATCAGTCCTTTGATTCTACATGATAGCTTTGCTGGGTGAAGTAATCTTGGGTGTAGGTTCTTGCTTTTCATTACTTTGAACTTCAGGCCCATCTCTTCTGGTCTGCGCAGTAACCTATTGTTAAAGCTCCCAGCGCAAACTGCCCTCTAGAAGGGATGTCCCCACTCCTCCTCCTGCCCACAGTGAGGACGAGCCCTTCTTCCTGTTAAAACGAAATCCCTCAGACCCTTCCAGATCCCGCTTGTATCTTCACATCACGGATGAGGAGACGGAGACACAGAGTGGTGCAGTGACTGTCCAAAGTCCCTCAGTGAGTGGTGGCACCCAGACTTCCTGCCGCACAGGCTGGGCTCCTCCCCTCCACCGGGCTGGCACCCCCAGGGCTGTCTCCACTCCAGTCATGGCCCCTTGCTGTCCTGCTGTGCATGTGGGAAGCCAGGTGTGAATGGAGCTGAGGGGAAATTGCTCAGAGGACAGAGGTGGCTTCTTAAGATTAAGTAGGGTTTTGACGAGGTGAGGTGCGGAAGAGGTGAGCAGGGCGGCATGAAGATGCTAACATCACTGAGTTCTTCAAGCACTCTCCAATTTGTTATTTCACCTGTGCTCCTCATCATCCTCGAGATTATCACTCCTATCTCACAGAGCATGCAATTAGATCATGGGCACAGAGCTAAAGCACAGCTGAGCTGGGACAGACCCGAGGGCTCTGACCCACAAGCCAGGGCTTTTTGCAATCTGTCACACTGGGAAGGTTGTCCTGGGCTGAAGCAGATTAGGGCTGGGGTGGAGGTGGAGTCAGAGCTCAGGGGTCCCTTTCCTGAGTGTCAGAGATGCTGAGACAGGGAGGCAGCCTGGTGGCTGATCTGGGCATTAGTATTATCACAGCTGTTAGTGTCACCTGGGGGAGAGAAGAACTGGCCGTTGAACAAGGGGGTGGCTACAGGTGAAAAGAAAGGGCAGGGCAGTAGTGAACGACCATAATACCACCCCTCCAGCCCTCCAGGCCCGGCCTCGCAGGCAGCTAGTGCTGTTTCTCTGGCTGCAAGAGGGGGCCTGGGGGAAGGAAGGAAGCTCGCAGTTCACCCAAAATGAAATGTGCCCCCCACTCCCATGCTCTGGCCCTAAGTAGGCAGACGGCCTTTGCCTTGGAGCACCCAGGCCATGCACTTGCAAACTGGCATGTCTGGTGCAAGGGGACGAGGGCAATGAAAGGGCCTGGAGTTTCTCTAGCAGTCCCTGGGGATAACAGAAGGGTTTGGGGCTGGCTCAGTGAACGGAGTCCTAGGCTGGGCTCAGGGGCCCTGCCTCTGTGTTCTGCCCCCGGCTCCTGCTGTTTCCCAATGGGACCCACGTCCCTGCCTTGTTGGGTCCTGGCACCCCACACCTGAGAGATGCTCAAGAAGTGCCTGCAGGTTGTGAGATGAGGGCTGGGAAGTGTCAACTGGCAGGAGGGTGGCGAGGAGAAGTCATCACACTCTCGCACTTTACAAAAGGAAACAGGCCCAGAGAGGGGACGTGACTTCCCCAAGGCTCCCCAGCTAACAAGGGGTTAAGAGGTGAGAGTGGGGCTTCGGGCTGTGCCCCTTCCCCAGCCCCCCCAGTCTGTGCTGGTGCACAGGCACCTGTGCCATGTGTGGTCCATCCGTGTGGCTAGAGGGTTACACAGACATGTGTGTGAGACTTGCATGAAGGGACCACAGTGTGCGCGTGGGCAAGTGTGCCCGCAGTGTCACATGTCAGTGAGTGTGTGTCTCCTGGGTGTTGTGTCAGGCCTGTCCGTGAGGGCACTGTGTAACTTCTCTCAGCACAGGGATTGCAGAGGGGGTGGGGGTGGGGCCCGGCCTACTCTGGGAAGAGGCAGGGAGGGGTCATAAGCCCGCCCACCCCCATATCCGCCGCCCACCCTCCAACGTGGCAGCTGGCAGGACGGCCCTTTCTGTTGGAAGGCTCCACGCTCTGAGAGAGGGAATCAGAGATTGCAGAGAAATTGCTTTCCCTGACTCATGCTTTGGGCTTGGAGCACATTCTTGGTTCCCGGCCAGCATCTCAAAGAAGGACCGCCTATGGTGGCCCCGGCTAGCCACGCAAGAGGCAGTTTGGTTTTAAGAGCCTTTCTGGGCCCCGTTTTCTCCCATGTAAAAACTTCCTTCCAATCCCCACCCTATAATTGAAAGTGAGATACTGTTTAGGGTCCCAGCACAGGCCTTGGCCACAGAGAAGGGCCCCATAGATGTCACTTCCCTTCCCTCCCCTCCCCCACTTCCCCACTTCCCCATGGACAAACAGACCTAGTTCAAACCCAGGTCTGACTGCGACTCTGTAGTATGCCCTTGGACACACTTAGACTCCCCGAGCCTCAGTTTTCTTATGTTTAAAATATGGACATTTGTACTTAACCTAAAAGTATTCGGTATGATAATATGAATGCACTGGGCACTTACATAATGGTAGTTTTTGTCCCAGAATTTTGTAGGGTGAGGACTACATTAATCTAGACATTAATGACTACCAAAGACTGACTTGCTGCGTGACCTTGGGAAAATGTTCTGCCCCTCAGTTTCCCTCTCCATACAGTGTGAATACAATTGAACTTAATGGTTTTCATATCCTGCTGCCCACACCTCTTGGGACCCAGAGAATTTCCAGCTGAGCCCCTGAGGGAGGTGCGGGGGTTGGCGGGGAGGGGGGGGCAGGAATAGCTCCAACAGGGAGCTGAAGTCACTGGAGGAACACAGACGTGCGATGCTGGAGTTTCTCTGCATGGCAGACCCTCTCCCCACTCCAGAATGAGTGCTTTTTCCAGCAAGCGCAGCCTGGGAGTGTGGGGGAAGGTCAGCACCAGCAGGACCAGAGCTGGCTCAGAGCTAAGAATAATGTGGCAAAGGCTCTTGAAACTTTTTTGCTGATCTTGGAAATTTAAAGGAGCCTTGCCTTTTTCTTTCTTCGGGGAGGCTGTGCTTGGAGCCCAGCAGATGCCAGCAGCCACTTCCCATCACTAGTGAGTGAGGCGTCACTGGCCACACTGACCATGCCTCTCCTGGCATGTCCTGTGCTGGGTACTGAGGCCTCAGAGTGAGAGGGAGAAGGCCCTGCCCGTCCAAAGTCTCCAGTGACAATGCAGAGTGATGACAGGAGATACTGCAGCACAGAGGAGGCCTCTGACCCAGTCCCAGCTACAGTAGGGGGTCTGAGGAGGCTAGCCGAGGGTCTTCACCCCCAGCCCCTCCCTAGGCCTCAGCTTCCCCATCTGTAAATAGAGGGCATTGGTCCTTCCCACTCTGACCTTACAGGATTCTGGGCTTGTTCACCAGCAGGAGCCTCTGTGTGTCCTCCCCTTTCAGGGCAGTCACTGAGAGTCACAGCGCTCAGCTCCCCCTGACGTACTGGTGAGGCCTCAGAGAGCTAAGTGATAGAAGACTGTGGGAGAAAGGGAATCTCTGTGGGATTTTGACATCTGGACCTGCCGGAAACCAAGGTGAACCTCTCATTCATTCCACCAGCTTTCATGGACCCTTAACTCACTGGCCAATTACCATCTGAGGGCCACACTGGGGGTAGGTGGGAGGGTAGAGGGAGGGGTCTGGCCTGGGACCCAGGTGATTTTCTTGAGTAGCAAGGACTTACCCTTAAAAGCAACACACCTTGAGGCAGGAAGGAAGCATGCGAGAACCAGGACAGCCGCCCTAAAGAGATGGCCACACCGGAAGGCTGGAAGATCTGTTACGGATCAGACCGGTTCTGGGCAGTCCTGGGCTGCCTCCTAAGGAGTGAGCTCCACCCTGGAGGTGCCTGGGTGCTGGCCTTTTTGGGATACCACAGAGGGACTTCTGCCTGGGGCTGCAGACAGGAACCCACACTCTGAGCTGCCTTGCAGCCCACAGTGCTTAACACTTTTACTCTAAGATTCTTTGATTCTGAGATTTAACCTTCCAAGATTCCTTAGGTGGGTTCAGATTCCATGGGGCTTTGAGTAAGATGTCACATTCTGTGATGATCACTTTAGGATTCAAGCAATCTCTCAATCTCTGACCTGGATTCTGAGAGTCTGAAGCTCTTGGAGCTCAGGTTTCTGTAGTCCTTGCAGTCAGACTGAGCAGCTGCAGCCTGGCCCAGACTGGGAAGTCAGTCACCAGCATCAGGCCCGGGTGGCCAGAAAGGGCCCTCCCCCGAACTGCTGCCAGGAACCCAGATGATTCATCACCACTTTGCTGGGACTCACTGGCTCCCCAAGATCCAGGGATACACCTGGAAGAAAGATGTTCAGCACAGTTTGTTGATTGAAGGAGTGAGTGAGTAAATGAATGAAGTGTCCCTTCTCCTCCATACTGTGCCCATCTATTACCCATCATTTCACTGTTAAAGAAGATTGGGGGAAAGGAAGGTTGTCCCAAATAACCTCCTGCCTTCCTGAGTTCCATACTAACATTCACACACCTAGCTCAGGATGTACTTCCATGGGGTAGGGGAGGGGGACAGGAACTTTGTCCTGCTCTCTGCTGTGTCTTCAGAACCCAGAACAAAAAGGAATAACGGCTTAGCTCCTATATCAAGGGGCTATCAGTTGTGGGAGGGTGGGGTAGAAGTAGTTGATAGTGAGAGCTGAACTTGAGGGAGGGGACCCAGCAGGGGGGGCGGGGCGGCAGGGATGACAGACAGACCGGCCTGGAAGAAAGCAAGGAACGCCTTAGCACCACATTTCACAGCCAGAACTGAGGCCCAGAAAAGGAAAGCAACCTGCTTAGGGTCACACAGCACACTAGTGGACAGCCAGTGTTTTCCTTCCTGTGCACCCCGCCAGGTCACTGATGCTTCCCTGTATCTGTGCCTCTATCACTCCAAGACTTTCCGGGGTGAGGTTCAGGTACTGGGTCTGGTTCGGGTCCCTCTTCCCTTCAGGGTGGTAACTGAAGTTATCACGGTGCTCGGGATAAACTGTGGACGGAAAGGAGAGGGGTCCTGACCGAGGAGAGGCCGTGTAGAGGGACCCAGTAAAGTCGGCTCGAAAGCCGGGGTGAGGGTGTGGGGCAGTGGATCCGCTCCAAGCACGGTCCCAGCAGGGGATGGATGGGATGTTGGAAGGAATGTGCAGCCACGGGTAAGCTGGCTGGTGCAGGGAGCCTGGGGGTAGGAGGGGCGCTTCTGGGGGAGCCGGACCCTGTAGCCCTGTGTCCCCTCCGGCTCAGCAGTCAGAACTCCCCCCACCCCGACCTCCGGGACTACAAGGATCCGGAGTTTCCGCTGAGTCGGGGACGCCCGTCCTCGGCACATCCTGCAGGTCCGGGCACCAGCCCCACAGCAGGGCTCCCCCCGCGCCCATCGGACGACGGGGGCAGTAGGACCCAGGGGCTGGGAGACTGCCCGCCGAGGGCGGGGGCTGGGGCGGTTTTTGGGGGAGGTCTTTGGCTTTTTTTTTTTTTTTTTTTTTGGCGGAGCCTGGGCGCCCGCCGGAAGCTTTTCTAACTTTCCAGAAGTTTCTCGGGACGGGCGGGAGGAGGGGACGCCATATATAGAGCTGGGGCTAGGCCGAGCGGCGGGGAGTGGAATCCGTCCGCCGCTCCAGTGCGCACGCAGGTCTTCCTTCCCGGCGCCAGCGCGGCCGGCCCAGGTGAGGGGCGGGGGCCCTGGAGGGAGGGAGCGGGGCGGGCGGCCCCCAGGAGGCCAACCCGGAGGGCGCGCAGACCGGAGCGCCCGGCACTTTGGGGGCAGCTGAAGGGTTCGGATCGAGAGCCCGGGGCCAGGGGGCAGTGGTTGGGCGATCTTGAGGGTTTAGGGCAGAGACCAGAGTTTGTTGGGGAGTGCGGCACTGGGAGGATCCTGAAAGAGTGCAGGGGCAGAGATGTGACAAAAAAGTGCACAAAAGTTTGGGGCAGGGGTGTGATAGCCGAGAGGACACAGTGGGGTTGGGGCCAGGATGCTGAGACGGGACCCTCGCAGGGACAAGGAATGGGGGAGAGGGGTGAGTCCCGGCCGGCCGTGCATGTCGGGTGCGGAGGGGGAGCTGACTGCAAGGCTTTGAGTTCTGCCCTCTGCCTCCCAGTTCATGGAGCAACTGCAGGGTTAAGGCTACTACTAGAGGCTGGGATTCCCTGCCCCCAACTTAGGACATTCCTGGGACGGCTGAAGTGGAGGAAGAAGAATGAAAGAACTTACAGCATGACCAGAAGGCCTGGCCCCTCCTCTTCCCGGGTTTCCGGCTGGTCCCCTGGGCTGCAGGGCCCGGGTGGAGACCGGGGAAAATTAAGGGGCTTTGGTTCCCTGGAAGTCTCTGGGCCGGACCACACCCTCCGGTCCTCAGTTGGTTCATCCGCCCATCCCCCCACTTCGTTAGGCCTCCTCGTCACCTCCTTTTGTCTCTGGTCACCAGGATTCCCAGCAGAAGTTTTTTTTACTGACTGTAACAATACACCACATTCAGCCCTTAGAAGGGACTCTGGGGGCTTCTGGGAAGAAGGAGCCCTGTGCTAGAAGGCCCGACCCCTCCGTTTCTCCGACCCTACGGTGAGGTGGACCATCTCCAAGGCCCCCATAGATGTGGGACTAGTTAGGCCTGCCTTCGTGCCCGGTCAGGGCAGGGCATTGTAAGCTGTAGATGGCGTCCCTTTTGGGGGCTGAGCCCTCCAGGCCCTTCCTCTTCACTACCCCTGCTCTGCCCTACCCTGCCCTCCTCACTCCTCTGTTTTCTTTCAGAATGAACAAGGCAGGCATTGACCTCCCCGTGAGGCAGTTTCAAGGTACTTTAGACCCCTACAAGTGTTTGAGACCCTTTCTGGTGGCCCCCCAGGCAGCTGCTTCCCTTCCCTCTTTCTTACAAAACCCCCGAATCCAGTCTCAACTCAGTCTGCCTCGCTGTGTGCATCTGATGGTGTATTTTTCTCTGAGGGCCTGTAAATGGTCTAACTTTGGCCTAAGGGCTGGGATTGCTCCGTGACAACACGGGCTGGGCTGTGGGAGGTTTGCTTGCTTGCAGCGACGTGCCTCCCTGCGCTCCTGCTACAGGGTTAGCGGGCAGCCCTTCTCCGTTGCCACGTATCTCCCTGCAGAGGCCCGTATGCGCACTGGAAGCTAAGGCAAGGAGGCGCCTTGGCACCCCTTGGACCTGAACCCAGGCCTCCTCCTTCCCAGGTTGGAAGTCCCCCTCTGGCAGTTGGAGATAATTCAGTTTCCAGCCTGCCACGTCACTGGAGCAGAAGCAGGAGCAGGAGCGCAGCGCAGCTGTGTGGCTGCCTGAGGAATCCCAAACTAGTCATTTGGAGCTTTCTTGAAAAGCCCCTCCCAGCCCTTTGAGGTCCCACTGGCTGGGGTGGGGGCTGTCAAGATGGTGTCTGCCACGTTGGCAGGGCTGTGTGCTGGGCTCCTTGACTGTGTCCCAAGGGCAAGCTAGTGGCCTCTTCAGGGGTCTGAACTTGGGCATCAGCTGTACGAACAAGAGGTAGCCTTTGAAGAGGGTGACCATGTGCCTATTGTCCTCATTCCACTCTCTCGAGTGTCCTTGTTTGTACAATAATTATATGGTCAGTGCCTTGGAGGCTCCAGGTCTGGTGGGGAAGGAGCAAGGGCCGGGAAGAGGCTGGCCAGGCCCTAAGCTGTCTCACCCCCATGCTGTAATTTAGGGTAGGACCTCCGAAATCTCTACTCTAGGGTATAGATCTCTCTTGTGCCTTCACCCAGGCAGTTGTGGACCTCAGAGGCCTTCCCTCTCTCCCCATATACCCTTTGCTTCTCCTTCACCCCACACCTCTAAAGAGGGGGCAGCCTAGGGTTGGGGGACGCCGCCTGGGCTCACAGGGTGGCTGCAGCAGTAAAATCTTCCCACAAACCCAGTGCTCCTGCAGTCAGGCCCAAGTCCTGAGGGTCTTCCACCAGAGTTCTGAATTTTCCGTCTTCTTTGAGGAGGACCAAAGGGTGGCATCTGCCAGATCAGTGGGTCGCAGCCTCCACGAGGGTTCCTTCCCAACCCTTCCCTTTGCCCTGTCCTGCTGCATAAAGTAGAGGCAGATGATGACCTGAAGGAGGAGGAGTTTGGAGATGTCCTATGTGGAGAGACTGTTGTGTTTGGAGGCCCCAGAGGGAGGAGTGAGGCTTGTTCTAGGGGCCTCTGGTTTGGAAAGGGGACCTGAAGGCATCCCTGAGGCCACAAAGCAGATGGCCTGTGTGGCAGCGGCTGTCCCCAGCTTCCTGGGACACTGAACACACATCTGGCCTGTCTGTGGTGAAGGGGAGGGGGTGTCTCTTCTCCATTGAGCTGTAACTTACCCCCTCCCCCATTATCCTTCCTCTCAGGAAACCTATTCCCCCACCCAACCCAGCTCTTATCCTGGGGATTTCCCATCACTCCAGGGGCTGGGAGCAGATGGGCGGCAATTACAACTTGGACAATGGAGACAGGCTCAGAGAGGGGTGGGTACGCACACTCGTGAGCCAGCACACACTCTGAAAGTCACCTTTGGGGCAGCAGAATGGAGCATCTGGCCTCTCCCATTTAATGAGTGAACCAACCGGAGAAGCATTGGCATCCAGGGCAGAATGAAAGGCGTGGGGTAGGAATGGGCCTCTGGCTCTGGCCCACACAGTGTCCTTTGCCCAGGCACCCCTGGCTTCACGCAGACCCTTGGTCCCACCTGCCACCTTTTTTCCCACCGGAAAAGGGCCCCGGTGTGGTGTAAGTTGAGAACTAACCTTTATACAAACTGAGGACCCTGGGGCTGGCCAAGTGGCCCTGATTTCCACTCCTTTGGGAACAGCTGAGACCTTTTGTGTGCTGGGCACTGGGGGTGTAGAGGGAAGCCAGGCTGGCCAGACTTCCTAACCTCCTGGAGGTCACGGACTAGCTAGGATGAAAATAGTACATAAAAACATGCCGGTCTAAGCGTTCTAAGTGCAGGGCAAGAAGCTACTCGGGTGAATGTAGTGCCTTTTCAGGAAACCTGCTTTAGATGAGAGGCCAAAGCAGGACTCTGTGAGATGGGCAGACTGAGGGGCCCCCTAGTATGGCAACTGTGAGTTAGGTCTGGGCTCCCCAGAACTCTGCCGTCTTGTCCCATCTCAAGAAACCTAGTGGCAGCCGGAAAGCAGGGGCTGGTGGCTGTGAAGAGGTGCATAGGGCTTCAGGGCCATGCTGTCTCTGTAGCCCTCACAGGTTCTCCGTGGCGCACACAATCCACCTCCCAGCCATGCGCTCCCTCCTGCTCGCCAACACCTTCTGTCTCCTGGCCATGGCTGTGGCCCTGGCCGCTGAGGTGAAGAAACCCGAGGCTGCAGCTCCCCCTGGCACTGCTGAGAAGCTGAGCCCCAAGGCAGCCACACTGGCTGAGCGCAGTGCTGGCCTGGCTTTCAGCCTCTACCAGGCCATGGCCAAGGACCAGGCGGTGGAGAACATCCTGTTGTCACCCCTGGTGGTGGCCTCGTCGCTGGGGCTCGTGTCGCTGGGTGGCAAGGCAACCACTGCCTCTCAGGCCAAGGCAGTACTGAGTGCCGAGCAGCTGCGTGATGAGGAGGTGCACACAGGCCTGGGTGAGCTGCTGCGCTCGCTCAGCAACAGCACCGCGCGCAATGTGACCTGGAAGCTGGGCAGCCGCCTGTATGGGCCCAGCTCAGTGAGCTTTGCCGAGGACTTCGTGCGCAGCAGCAAGCAGCACTACAACTGCGAACACTCCAAGATTAACTTCCGCGACAAGCGCAGCGCCCTGCAGTCCATCAACGAGTGGGCCTCACAGACCACCGATGGCAAGCTGCCCGAAGTCACCAAGGAGGTGGAGCGCACGGATGGCGCGCTGCTGGTCAACGCCATGTTCTTCAAGCGTGAGTCCGGCGGGGCGGGGCAGGGTGGAGCGGAATGGGGCGGGGCTTCCGGTTTTCATTCAGTACCTCCCTGCTGGTCTTCGGACCATCGTAGCAACCACGCAACCACGGAGGCAAGCACTGTTATTGCACCCTTTCACATACAAGACATTAGGTTCAGAGAGGTGCAGCACTGTGTCTAGGAGTGGGACAGGGATTCAAGCCCAGCAGAGGGGCTCCAGAGGATGTGCTCCCACTGTTTCGTCACAAAAGAAGTGCTGTCACTTGTCTTGGAATTAATAAAATTAGTAATCACTTCTGTCTCAGTAGTGAGCTGGAGAAAGGCCCCACACCTGTGATCATGCCTAATCCTCAAAACAACCGTGGGGACAGGTGGTGTTACCTGCATTGCACAGGTGAGAAACTGAGGCTCAGCTAGGATTTAAGCCCACGTGCATCTATATTGAACTGAAGATTTGATTTGGGGTTAATGCACATTTTTGTTCACCTGTGTGGATACCACTGTTTCTCTCACAGTATGCCGTGAGGATGAGGTAACCCCCTTTTCACAAATAAGGGGACCAAGGTGGGAGGAGTGACAGGTCTCAGAACCTGTCAGTGGCTGAGTGTGGATTTGAACACAGATCAGCTTGTGAGGTGGAGCAGGGCTCAGGCCACTGTCACATGCATGGTTTTCTGGGTCACATTTCTGGCCACAGAGATAGATCTTGCAGACGAGACTTAAGGGTAGTTTGGGGGCTGCCCTGCCCAGGGCACAGGCCCCTCAGTAAACAGGTGGGGCAAGAGGTCCAGCTCAGCATATGTTGCCCAAATGACCAACAGGCACCAGGGCAGAGGGTGGACATGGCAGTGGCTGAGCAGAGTGTCCTCCTGAGGAATTCCCTGCCATGTGGAAATAGCCTAGCCCTAACTGTGGGGCCAGGAAACATATACTCTGGGCTGGATGCTTAGGGGGGAGGCGGGCTACGGCTGAGGCCGGAGGACTGGTTGGGGAGGGCTGTGTCCCAAGGGAAGGGGCATCTCTTTCTGAACTTGTGTCCTGCTTCCCGCTACAGCACACTGGGATGAGAGGTTCCACCACAAGATGGTGGACAACCGAGGCTTCATGGTGACCCGCTCCTACACCGTGGGTGTCACGATGATGCACCGGACAGGTAGGTGCCTTGCCCAGCAGGCGGCCAAGGTGGGGGTCCAAGGGTGCTTGGGGCCTGGCCTGCCGCTGCCCACAGTGTGCCCAGTGCCCTCCCTCCTCTTTCCTCAGGCCTCTACAACTACTATGACGACGAGAAAGAGAAGCTGCAGATCGTGGAGATGCCCCTGGCCCACAAGCTCTCCAGCCTCATCATCATCATGCCGCACCATGTGGAGCCCCTGGAGCGCCTGGAGAAGATGCTGACCAAAGAGCAGCTGAAGACCTGGATGGGCAAGATGCAGAAGAGGGCTGTTGCCATCTCCCTGCCCAAGGGTGTGGTGGAGGTGACCCATGACCTGCAGGTAAGGGGTGGCCCAACTCAGGGGTCCCTGGACTCGTAGGAGGGGGGTACCTGGGGCACCCATTCACCAGCTCAGGAAGTCTGTCCTGAGCCCCCCCCCGCCGGTTGCCCAGACAGTGTGGGGCCCCGCTGTGGGCGTAGCTGGTGACAAAGGCACAGGCCCTGCCTTTGGGAGGATGATAATAACATCAGTATCTAAATATAACTGAACACTTGCTGTATGCCAGCACTCTTCTGCACACTTCATATGTCTTAAACTCTTAATTCTAAAAACAGCTTTCTTAGGTTATCAACCTTATTTGACAGATGAGGAGACTGAGGCTCAGAAAGCTTAAATAACTTACCAAAGTCACCCAGCCGATGACTCAGGCATCTGGCACGAGGCCGTGCCCTTAATCCTCTGCTGCCTCTGAGAGTGCAGTGCCCGCAGTTACGTGGGGACTCATCGAGCGGGCAGACTGCCCCCTACACAATAGAAGACTAAGTGTGGCTTTCAGCATGGTCACTTGGGGTAGCTGGAAACTTCACCTACCTGCTCAACATGCTTTCTCCCTCCCGGCCACTGGCCTGAAGAAGCAGTGACACGCCATGGTCACCCTGGCTAGTCGGTGGTGGAGCTGCAGTCAGTCCTCAAGGAGAAAACTCATGGTGGCCTTTGTGTCAATAGGGAGAGAGATTTTTTTTACCTACTCCAAAGGGAAGACGTCCATCTCATTCCTGCCGGGGTGCCAGGCGTGGTTTCTCGGCAGGCCTCTCACCCCGGAGCTGACTCAGACTCGCTGCTGAGAAAGAGTGGTGAGAGCCAGCGGGAGTTGACGTGAGGCTTAGGCTCCGCATCGGAGACTAGTGCAGCCTTACTGGTCCGTAGGGAGTGCTGAGGTGTCTCGTGAGGAGCTGTCACTGTCTCCCTCCTGTCCTGTCCCTGCTCTTCCCCAGCTCCTTCCTCTGCAGTGGCTGTTATCTGCCACCCTTCGTCCTTTCTTCCTTCTGTGTCTTCCTGGAACCCTGGGTGTGCATGCTACTTACCAGTCCCCGGAGTGGATTGAGTTGGGAAATTCAAAGTGGGTGACTTGCGCAAGGTCTGGGGACTGGAATAGCTGGGCCTCAGACACCTGCCCCCGGGGCCTGCTTGGCCACGCTGTGGGGGTGGACTGCCCTGCAGGAGCCTGGGCCCTGGAGGCTGCTGTGCGCTCCGCCCACAGTCCTTTACTGCAGCCTCAGTCCCTTACTGAGAACCAGGGAGAGCCCTGGACACAGGCCCTGCCCGCAGTGAGGTCTGAGCCAGGAAGGAGAGACAGAGGGAGGGCACGGGGATTGAGGCCCTGAAAGGCATGGGTCAGTCTTGTGGGCTAGGGAAGGCTTCCCAGGTGGTGTGGGATCTGAAGAGTCCTATGGGGGAAGAGGGTGGCCACTGAGATGCCTTCAAGGGTGCTGGCTGTTCAGTGAGGCTGTTGAATGGAGACTGGGGTGGGCTGAGGCTGGGGTGTCAGCACAGTTTGTGGGTGAAAGAGCTTGTGCTTGGCTTCCGGGAGCTGTGCAGAGCCAGGGACAGGGTGTGTCTGTGTCTGTGTGTTTGTGGGTGTCATTTTAGCTTTCGACTGTGAAAACGTATAAACTGTTTTAAAGATAGATTCGTGTAGTGAACCCTCCTGTATCTGTCACCTGGCTTCATCCGTCCATGAGCAGTGAGGACGAGTCTCACACCCATTCCTCTCCCATCACAGTATTTTGAAGCAGATCCCAAACATCTTTTCATTCTGGAAAGGTCTTAAACCCCAGCGTGCTGTGGTCATAATGTCCTTAGAGCATCCCTCCCCAAACTTGAGTGTGCTGAGAATTATCTGAAGAGTGTGAAGACTGTGTGTGGAAAGGCTTTGGGTCTGCCTGCAGAGCTTCTGCTTCTGGGGCCCCGAGCTGGGGTCAGGGAAAGTGCGTTTCATTCATGTGAGCTCCTGGGCCGTGCTGATGCTGGCTGCTTGAGAATGACCCTTACTTGGAGAGGCCCTGGTCAAGATTGCTCGGCAGGGCCGGGGGTACATTTTGCCTCCCCCCCGCCCGAGTCTCAGTTTCCTCATTGAAGTGGAGATGACAAGTACTTAGAAAGGTTGTCATGAGAGGTGACATGCCCACGCAGTGTCTGGCACACGGAAGGTGGCCAGGGAGTGGTAACCTCAGCTCTGAGGAACAGACAGTGTAGGAGGTGGTGGGTAGGGGGTGAAGGTTCAGAAACCTCGCCCGCAGTGGCCTCACCTGGCACCCCCCTGGTTCCACAGAAACACCTGGCTGGCCTGGGTCTGACTGAGGCCATCGACAAGAACAAGGCCGATCTGTCACGCATGTCGGGCAAGAAGGACCTGTACCTGGCCAGTGTGTTCCACGCCACTGCCTTCGAGTGGGACACAGAGGGCAACCCCTTCGACCAGGACATCTATGGGCGTGAGGAGCTGCGCAGCCCCAAGCTTTTCTACGCCGACCACCCTTTCATCTTCCTGGTTCGAGACTCGCAGACTGGCTCCCTGCTGTTCATTGGGCGCCTGGTCCGGCCCAAGGGCGACAAGATGCGAGATGAGTTGTAGGGCCCTGGGGCAGGTGTGGGATGGCAGGAGGCAGCTGCAGGCTCCTGAGACACATGGGTGCTATGGGGGTGGGGCAAGCTGAGGTACTGACCTTGGGTGTTCCATGGGGTGGGTGGGCTGGGGAACAACAGGCTTCCTGTGTGTCAGAGTGGATCTTCCCAGCCGGGGTTCGCTCTGCTTGGACACGGGCTCCCAGATCTCACGGCACTAAGCCCAGCCCCACGTTCTGTGGGGCCTGGGCAGTGTTGCCATGCTCCACCCTCCCGTCCTCAATCAGTGTTCCTATTTATAGCCAAGTGCTTTCTCTCCTGTGAGACGGAATTGAGCTGGAGTTTAGGCAAGCCCTCATGGGGCGTGGACCCTCTTTCTTGACATTACCACCACCTCAGCCCCCGCCCCAGCTCTGTCCCAATCTCCTCCCAACTCTACTCAACTGTAAAACAAGGTGCTGCTGCCCCTGGGGTAGGTAACCCCACAGGAGCCCTGGCCCCAGTTGGGGGGACCAGGAAATACTTGGGGGGGTGCTCCTGGGCAGACTCTGGTCAGGCATCATAGAGATGAACTTTTTTTTCTTTCATAGATTTTCAAAGATGGGGAGGGATGGGATAAAATGAGCCTTTGTTGCTGTCAAACCAAAAACTTGTTTGTACAATTATTTTTTTTCAATAAAACTTTTCCAGTGAGATTTTTTGTTGGAGCATGAAGATGGTTGGGTCAAAGATGCCCGTGTCATTCTTCCTGGGGATCAAGGGTCCTCCTCTAAACCAGGTTGCTACTGACAGCCCACATCAGGCTGTGGAATGCTGGCAGCTGACCACAGACGACGCTGTGTGGCAGGCCTGCTAGGTGCTCGCTCAGGAGGTTGCTTCTCAGCCCTGGCTGCCCTGGAGAGGTGGCTGCAGGATCAGAGTGACTGCACAGGGCCTGGAGCCCATGGCGTCCCAGTCCCGTAGTACAAGGCCCCAGGCTTCGGCCCTGCACCTTCCACTTCACGCTGACCTCATCCACACCCAGCACCAGTGGGTATCAGCTCAGGCTGTCTGACTGGGTGGTGCTTTGGAAGGAAGCAGCTTGTGGGATCCTTGCTCTGTGTATCTGTAGCAGAAGAGAGACCTGACATCGCCCTCGCTTTGGTTCCTTCTCAAGGCCCTCAGGGCTCCTGACTCTGCTGCTAGGGAGGGAGGGCAACTCGGGGGTGGGGTAGAAGACCCACGGCAGAGGAGGCAAAGGAGCAGAGGAAACGATTTGAGCCTCATCTCTGCTGCTTGCTGGGTGTGTGTCCTTGGCCAGGTCACTCTGGACACCTCTCTGTCCTCCCTCTCAACACCTCTACCCTGGGGGTTGGTCCCAGGAGGGAGCCCCTGCCAGTTGGAGTCAGATGTGAATGGGGCTGCAGAAACACCAGCTGACTAATCCCGTTACTACTACAATGGAATTCTAACACAATTGTTTAACACAATGAGGCCTTCCCTGAGTACCCAGTATAAACAGCTGCTCCCCATTTTACTCTCTACTGTTTTCTCATTTTACTGACTCCTTAGTGCTTTGAAATTATCCACCTATTTACATGTTCACCTTCCCCATGACTAAGAATAGGGTTGGTGTCTTGTTCAGCATATGCATAAGGCACTAAACACTTGCTGAATAAGTGAAGAGGCTGTGCTAGAAGGTCACTGGGGCTATGGGAGCCCAGAGGTTGAAGCCACGACTGCCATAGGGGAAATAAGGAAGGTTCCCAGGAGGAGGTGACATGTGGGCCATCTTGAAGGGTGAATAGGCATTTCTTGATCAGAATAATTTTAATAATAGCAGCTGGTACTGCCTTTGTGTTTTGCTGCTGTATGCCAAACACCATGTCAGCTACTTGATATGTATATTGATTGTCTTAGCCTCCTAAAAGCTTGGCTATGTGGAGGTTATCCCCATTTTACAGGTGAGATAACCGAGGCTGAGAGGTTAAGTGACCTGCCTGAGGCCCTGGGAATTGCTCTGTCAGCTGGGCAGTTGTTCTTCATGCCACACAGGATGAGCAGGAGAGGAGCTGGCCAGATACTAATAATGAAGGTGCATAACCTGCTCACAGTCTGTGTTTGCCATCCTGACTGGGGGCTTTACCCCCACCGTAGCCAAATTAGGTGGGAAGTCATCCCTATCCTGCAAATGCAGCTCAGAATGGACAGACTGGACTAGAACCAAGGACCCCTGGACCCGAAGTCCAGCCTGCAACAGCTCCCCCTCCAGGTGGAAGTGGGCAGAGAAGCCAGGCCTGGATGCCCAGGTGACACAAAGCGGGGCCTGAGGCCACTGGTCTCCAAGGGGCACAGAAGAGGATGGTGAGAGGTCTGTGTGCATTGCATCCACTGCACGGGGATGGGTGACGTTGCTGGTGTGTAGGGTGGCAGGGCGGGGGTGGAGAGGGGTAGGTTAGGCTCGGGCTGTTAGGCGGAGAAGGGTTAGGCTTAGGTCGGATCTGCCATGCCATCTCAGGGTAGCTGTTGAGGGAGAGGACCCTCTGTGAGAAGAGCAGTCCAGTCACGGCCTTTCCCGGGATCAGGGGTCCGAGGCTGGCCTCCAGGTGGCGCTAGCCTCTTCCAGGACCAGTGGGAAGAGGGCGTGGTCCGCACCCGCGGGCCTCAAGGCTTCTGTCTCCCACCCGCGACTCAGCACGGCCATCCCACGGCCGAGGGGCCGGGCTGCACCAGAGAGAGGCTCGGATCCCAAGCCCCGGAGAGCACAGCACAGGGACCAGGCAGGGGGTGAGCTGGCTGGCGTGGCTGTGTGCGAGTGCGCGGACCACCGCGGGCGGCAGGGTGGGAGCCCGGGCTGCAGGAATCCGAGCAAAGGGACGGGTGCGGGGCTCTTGTGCAGAGTCTACGCATCTTCCGGATTAGAGTCTCGGGTTGGGGCTAAGGCACTGAACCGTCTGGATTTGGCCCTGGACCCAGAACACGGACTAACCCTAGCCGAGACCCCACAACGCCCCGCCCCTTCCGCGCCCGCGCTGTGCCTGACCCCTCCAAGGCCGGCCACGAGTTGCAGAGTTGCAGGCCGTTTCCCCAGGCCTCCCAGGGAAGGGAGAGGTGGGGGAGGGATAGAGATGATGGATGCTGGGAGGGGCTGGGACGAACCAGGCGCTGAATGAAGTCTGCTTCGGGAAGGGTGAGGAAAATCTAGTTCACTTCCTGCCTTTCCCGGAGGCCTTGGCCATCACCTCCCTCTCTGGTCCTTCTTTTTGTGCAGTGGAGAGCTGGGCGAGATGCTGGTGTGGCAGCTGCCTGCGGGATCTCCTGTAATCAGCAGGACCAAGACCCTTTGACAGATGAGGGAGTTGCGGTGACTGGCGCTGGGCTGCAGCCCAGGTCGCCCCTCTCCCACATGGAAGCTGCCATGTGCAGTAGCCACCTGGCCCGCACCTGCACTCTTGGCTTTTCTCATTGAACCTCCCTCTCCTTACTGAATCTCTGCCAGCCCCACAAGCCCTTGGTTCCTCCTTACAGTTTAGGACCAGCCCTCCTCAGCTTCCTTTGTGCACTTCTTTTTCTACCTCTTAAGTGTCCTGAGCTTTGAACTGAGCCTCCTTGCCTTTCCGTTTTGACACCGTCTGGGGGTGCTCAATGTGTGCACTCCTCAACATGGGGCTTCAGGGACCACCCCCTTCCACACACACACACAAAGACAGCTTTCTTCAGAGGTGCACGTCTGGTAGGCAGTGGCCTCCAGGACATGTCCCCGGATGTCACACATCTTAGAGATGGTGTGGGTCGTGGGGCCAGGTGTGTGGGTCAGCGGGTGAGCTAGAAGGAGGGAGGGGTCCCATACACAACACTTCTTTAGACTCAGTGTGGCCCCCGGGGCCCTGAAACACTGATAATTTCTTGGGTCAGCACCTTTGGTTTTAATGAGGTGACTCTTGGTGGGCTCCTGGATAGCTTCACGATGGGGACTGGTCACCAGCAAGATGAAGCCATGAGTCAAAGCTTAGAACTCAGCCCCACCCCCCATCCTCTGGGAAGAGGGTGTTAATGACTGACCATGCCTCCATGATGAAGTCTCCATAAATATCCCAAAACTAGGAGGGTCAGTGAACTTCTGGGTTGCTGGAGCTACTGGGAGGTGTCACACCTGGAGAGGGCATGGAAGCTCTACGCCCCTTCCCCTGGGCGTTCATCTGTGTCCTTTATCCTTTTATGATAAACCAGGAAATGTGTTTCCAACTTCTGTGAGCCATTCTGGCAAATTATTGGGACTAAGTAGGGGGTGTGGGAACCCCAATTTAGCCAGTCCGAAGTACAAGTGACACACAATCCAGGACCTGAAGTTTGCATCTGACGTGGAGGGGACAGTCTTACGGGACTCCCTTACCCTGTAGGAGACGACGCTCTCTCCAGGGAGATGGTTGAGTTAAACTGTGAGGCATCCAGCTCCTGTCGGATAACTGCTTGAAGTGTGGGCAGCTCCCACACATCCAGTGTCAGAAGTGAAGTATAGGAGTGTGAAAGTGAAGGAGAAACACAGGTGTGTCCTGCCCTCCATCTCCAGCGTCCCACACCCTCTCCCATCACGCTGACAGCTTGAAAGAGCTGGGAATTGCTCAGGCTCCTCTTGCCCGGATGGACGATGCAGAGTCCCGCATGCCCACTTTCAAGTGTGCACGGCACACACACACACACATACACACTCAAACGGAGCCAGAGAGAGGCACTGCTGAGCCAGAGAGACCAGCTTTATTAGATTCCTGCAAGACTATACAATAGTGTTTCATGCAGATTAAATGTGAGTCGTCGCTGCCCTGGGGAGGGATAGCTTTCACTGCTAGCTCCTTCCTTGGTGTCCAGGGGTGAGTGTCAAGGGGAACTCTCGATATATTCTGCATGGGGGACAGTAGGGATCATGACTGGGGGTGGAGGTGAGACAGTGGGCAGCTGCGGACCCCTGGGACCCTGAGTCTTCAGAGATTCAGGGACTGCAGGACCTTGGTCCTTGGCTGGTGGTAGCACTAGAGGATCTTGATCTTTCAGAGGCACCGAGATTATAGGGACTGGATTCTTCACAGGCTCAGGGACCACAGGACCTTGGTTCTTTGGAGGCTCGGGGACCATGGGACCTTGATCCTTGACCAGTGCTTGAACCACAGGACCTTGGTTCTTTGGAGACTCGGGGACCACGGGCCCCAGATCCTTGATTCGTTCTGGGACCATAGGACCTTGATTATTTACAGGTGCTGCAACTGCAGAATCGTGACCCTTCAGAAGCTCTGGGGCCACTAAACCTTGGTTCTTTATAGGCTCAGAGAGCGTAGAACCTTCGTTCTTTACAGGGGCTCTGCCCACGGCACTCTGGCCCTTCAGATGTTCTGGGGCTGCAAGACCTTGGTCCTTGACAGGTGCTGGAACCATAGGACCTTGACCCTTCGGAGTCTCTGGTACCATGGAACCTTGATCCTTAACTCTTGCTGGAACCACAGGACTTTGATTCTTTAGAGGCACCGGGTACAAGGAACCTTGGTTTTTGACTGGTGCTGAGATCACAGAACCTTCATTCTTCAAAGGCCCAGGGGCCACACGATCTTGATCCTTAACTGGTATAGGGACCATGGGACCTAGATCCTTCAGAGGCCCTGGGACCATGGGACCTAGATCCATCAGAGGCCCGGGGGCCACAGGAGCCTGATCCTTCAGAGGCCCGGGGACCACAGGAGCCTGATCCTTCAGAGGCCCGGGGGCCACAGGAGCCTGATCCTTCAGAGGCCCGGGGGCCACAGGAGCCTGATCCTTCAGAGGCCCGGGGGCCACAGGAGCCTGATCCTTCAGAGGCCCGGGGGCCACAGGAGCCTGATCCTTCAGAGGCCCGGGGGCCACAGGAGCCTGATCCTTCAGAAGCCCGGGGGCCACAGGGGCCTGATCCTTCAGAGGCTCTGGAACCGTAGGGCCTTGATCCTTTGGAAGCTCTTGGATCACAGGACCTTGATCTTTCAGCGGCCCCGAGCCCACGGTACCTTGATCCTTGTCTGGCTCTGTGGCTACAGGACCTCGATTCCTATGTGAGTCACTGGAGGGATCGACCTTGCTCCTGCAGAGGAGAGAGAGGTGGTCACTGTGAGGGCAGAGCTCAGGCCAGGGGTTGGGCAGAGTACAGAATGCCTGCACAGCCTGGGCAGGGCAGCTCTTGCTGGAGAGCCAGGAGGAGAACCTGATTTCCATGTAGAGAATGTGGGGTGGGGTGAGGAGCAGGCTTGGGAATCAGTGCTTCATTGTGCTTGCCAATTGATTATAACCTGCACGTGGCATAGAGGGTGGCACCCAGGTGAAAAGGGCAGTGCTGGAATGGGACTCAGAGTCCTCCCCTGGAAAACCCAGCAGCCTAAACACCCTCACTGCACCCAGGCCGCTCTTCCTCCAGGATAGCCAGGCCCATCCTGGGAGCTCCTCCAGCTGTCTGCTCAGATGACCCTATAGGCCAGAGGGCTCTTTCCTTGTCCTCTTGGCCTTCCACCCCCTGACCCCTTGTTAAGGGCTGACTGTGGGGAGGGGCAAGGGGCCCATGGCATGCCAAGGAAGAGAGCAGTGGGGATGTCCCTCTTTCCCCCATCCCTTGGAAACAAAAGAATTTTCATCACTGACATTGTTTGCAACAACCAGGATTTGGTAGTAGTAGTAAGCAGGCCAGCTTTTAATTGGTTTTACTATTGCTTTTCAATTATCTATGGACAATGTACCCCATTGTTGCCCCTGCTGCTGCCATCACTCCACCTTTGCTAGATGAGGGGCTAGGACTCCCTGTTTGGGCAGGGATGAGGCCCTGCAGCTCCCTCCCCACTTCCGGCTCCCTCTGCTCTACCTGGGCCCTCACCCACACTTCCTCCAAGGCTCCAGGGCTGATACCTAACACCGGAATCCTCACAGACTGCTTGGTCAGCCTCACTGTAGACACGGCCCCATCCCTGGGCCCACCCATGTGCTGGAGAGCAGGTGACATCCCTGATACCGCGGACAAACACTGCCACACTCAGACCATGCCAATCTGGTTTAGAATACACACTCCTTCCTTGCAGGCCAGGCTGAAAGTCACCACTCAGGAGTGGCCACTCGGCCAGTGTCACATGCCCTTGCGCACTTAGAGCACACATTCCACTTCCCAAATCACTCCTTTTCATAGCTCATTTTGGCAGCGCTGTGGAGTGCGCACGGAGGGTTCTATCCCCTTACTTGTCAGAGGAAAAAACTGCAGCTGAGAGGGCAAGTGATGTGGAAAGTGAGAAGACCGGCACGGCCCCCGGTCTGGGTCCTTCCCCTCCTGGAGCCTGGTTTCTTTCCCCTGTGGTGCCTGGCACTTAGTAGGTGTTCAGTGCAGGGAAGCAATGATTACCCTTTACACTTTGTGGCCAGTCAAGTCTTTAAGCTTAACACCACTTCAGCATTTTAACAGTTCCTACTGGCTTTTAGGACTATTTCTTACCTGCTCACTAAGGCGTTCCAGTGAGACTCCTACTTGGTAACACATTCTTAGCTCATTACGGTTTCAGCTCTCTGGGCCTCCAGTCTGTCATCTGTTTCATTGGGTATGATGACATTTACTCAAAAACGCATGATAGTTAGAGATCATGTACTTAGAGCACCTGTGCCATGGTGTTACTATATAATATAATTACTCTTCTATTTACTTAGAAGTAAAACGACGTGTATTCGGAGTTCTTAAATTCTGACATGTCATCTTGATTCAGAAGCTCTTCGCTGTATTCAGTGTCTGAGGTGCCAGAGGACGGCCATCCCTCTGCAGAGGACCTGGGAGCACAGGCAGCCTGTCCGTCTGGTCCCTCTCGAGGTCTCTAAGCTTCACAGTGGACAGAGGGAAGCCAGCACGGCTCCCTGGCTCAGCACGACACAGCACAGCGGCTTCGGCCAGACCGACACAGCTGGCTGCCACCAGTAAGACCTTAGCGTGTGTGGACTGAGCCAAGCAAGGCCGCCTGAAGCATGCAGAACCCGAGGAGGGCATGAAAATACTGCTGATGCTCGGCGGCCGGCCAGAGGAGGAAAGTAGAAACCCAGTTCAAAAGAGAATCAAGCAGGAAGTTGATTAGATGGAGCCTGCAATGAATGACTGCTAGGGTCATCCTTTAGGGGTCATGAAGCTGAGCCAGGAGACAAGAAAAGGCGACCAGGGCTTAATTTGGTTTTCTGGCCTTGGGTTGGAAAACCGATTCCACTGGCAGGACGTGGACTCAGAGTCCCCTGCGGCCATGGACACTGAAAGGAGGGCCAGCCCCACGGTGTGAGTCGCCAGGTTCGCTTCCCTGAGCACAGCGCTGGCGCTCGGTCACGCCCCGTGTCTGACGAGCACTCTCACCCGATTGAAAACTGCGCCCGAACTTGCGTGGACATATGACCCTGCTTTGCTCTGTTTCGTGAACGTGTCTCTGCAGTGAGTGTCTGCAGCCGTGGCACGGCGCAGCTGTAGTGAGTGTCTGCAGCTGTGGCACGGCACAGCATTAGCATCAGAAATGGTAGATCAAATCTACAATTGGTCTTTTTTTGGTATTATGTTTAGACAAAATAGGTGTACATTTAGTTTGAAAGCATTTGCAATATTAAAATAATTTGGCATATTAGAATATGTAACAGATTTGCTTTGTGATTCCAATATAAAATATGCAATGATTAATTTAGACTTGTGATTTTAAGTTGAAAGATACAATTTTATAAATCTTGTGAGCAATGATGGAACTTTTATGACAATCTAATAGCTTTCATATTTTTAACCTTAGCTTATTTTAATTAATTATACTTTAAATTATTCAGGGGAATTAAATTAAGTTATAAAATCCCCCTTAAAAGAGATTGTTAAAATGTACTAGATTTTTAAGTGTTACTTTTATCAATTAAGCATTCATTTTAAACCCACAGCAGCCTCGGCTGGTTTTCCTCTGAATAAAACCGCCCTCTAGGGCGATACAAAACTCTCCTTGGCCCTGACTGGCTGTCCTTGGCTCCGTGGCGCCCTGTCGGTCTCCACTGTCGAATCCCCACAAGGCTGCGGAAGCAGCACTTGCAGTACCCTCTGCAGTGCCCTCTGCCCTCTGTGTGAAGCAGACAAGGCTGTGGCCCGGGAGGAAGCCGGGAGCCCGGCTGGTGAGTGGAGACGGGCTGGAGTCGCCCCACTCGGCCCACAGGCCAGCTGTCCTTGGACACGGCCCACCTTGCACAACTGAATCTAGTGCCCCGAGCCAGGCACAAACCTTCTTAAGGCAGCACGTGACACAGACCCCTTCTCCTCCCAGCCTGTGCCCCTCTTGGGAACCAAAACGAACAGCCTGCTGGGTTTCTCTCAGCCTCTGTGCTGCTTATTGCCTGTGAGGTCTCGGGCAATTGCTCATGCATAGTGGAATGGCCCTTTGCGTGACCCTTTGAGGCGGGGATCTGCAAGCACAGTCCTTGAAGTCTGTGGAGTACTTTGGAGCATCGCACGCGGAAGCCCGGCACTACAGTAACTGTAGTAGCAGTTTACTAAGTGCTCACACACTGGACCCTCCCAGCAGCCCTGGAGGAAGGCAGGGCAGTGGGTGGCTGGCCCTGCAGCCTCACCCTCCTCGAACTGTGCTCTGGCCGCCCCATGCTGATCTACACACTCCTGTGTTTTCCTTTCTCTGGGTCTGCTACCTGGATGGGCCTTTCACCCACTTTTCCCTGTCTGTCCTTGAGGGCTCTGCTCAGATCCTATGTCCTGGCAGCCCCTCCTGGCTGCGTCTCTCCACATTGGTTTTGTCCGTATCTCCCTTGCAGTGGCATCACTCTACAGTCTGTCCCCACATTCACAGGGTCCCCCACTACATGTCAGGTCTCCCCAACTAGATCACAAGCTGCCTGAAGGCAGGGACCATCCTCCTGGCCTGCAGCCCCAGTGCCCAGCACAGTATGTGGAACAAAGAAGGTCAAATGGAAAGACTCATGAATTATTGTCGCTGAAACCTGGTTCATCATCTACCCAGCCAGAAACCCAGAGTCATCCTGGAGGCCTTCCTTTCCCTCAGAACCTTCACCCAACCTGTCAAGAACTGTCTGTTTCAGCTCCTAACATGTATCTCCTGACTGTGCCCATTCCTTCTCCTCCCTCCCTTTCGCTCACCGGCTGTGCCGTCATCTCAGTGGGCCATCGTGACAGCCTCCTGACTGGTATCCCCTGCTCCTCATTCTACTTATTTTTGTTATACAGAAATCAGAGTGATCTTTCCAAAAAGCGTATCCCTTCCGTGCTTGCATCTCCCCAGCGGCTTCTCCTTGAACTCAGCATCAAGAGCGAAGCCTGCTACACAGCCCCACCGGCAGCCAGCCAGCCTGCCCCCACCTGCTTCCCAGCTTCTGCACCCCAGCCTCCCGGGGTGCTCCCTTTGTTCTGTTGCTCGGTCTGCGCTGCTCTTTCCATCTACACCTTAGCACACGCTGTTGTCTCCTCCCGGAACATTCTCTCGCTCCTTCCACCGATCAATGCCTGCTCATCCACCGTTCAGCTCATGGGAGCACTTTCCTGGGGAAGCCTTCCCTGGCCCGCAGATGCGACCAGATCCCCTGCCACAGGATACCCGAGCCCCTGGCCCTTTCTTTCACGCCCTTATCACAGCGAACTACTTCATTCTTTGGATTGACGCACTCTTCTAGACTGAAGCACTCAGCGGGCAGGACCGTGTCACACTTGCTCAGCACTGTATTCTCGGGACCTAAAACAGTGCCTGGCCCCGGGAAGGCACTGACTAAATACATAATTACTGACCAAATGAATAAATGAGAGCTTTTTCTGTGCCAGGATCTGTCCTGTTTGTAAAATGCAGTCTTTCAAGGTTATATGAGACACCCTGAGTTTTAAGAACTTGGTTTTCTGCCCTTCTTCCTATTTCCATGGAGACAGGCAATGCCTCCTGGGTACGTGCACACCAACCTTGGACCCGTGCTTTATCAGAGCCTGGAAGCAGGTTATCAAGCCCTGCCCCAGACTATCTGCGGGAAGGGCTTCCTTTCCTCCCACTGGCTCCTGCTCTTGCACCACAATTCTAATCCGCCAAGAGTTTTTTTCTCCCCAGCCTGAGTCCTGATGGAGCATCAAGGCAGCCCAGGGCTGAGGCTATGCTCCTTGCATAGGGCCGCGTTCAGAACTCAGGACCCTGTGGACCCTGTTCCTGAATCCCTGCCTCTTCAGTTTGAAAAGCCCTGAGGAAGAAAGAAACTCATACTTTCTGAGCAATAACCACATGCCAGACTGGATGTTTTAACACCGATCATTTCTTATCGTGCAAAGGGCAGGTTGCTGGAGGGGAAAGTGTACCCCTGGGCTCCAGTGCAGACCAGCTGGGTTTGAATTCTGACCCAGCTCCTTCATAGCCACCAGAGGTCAGCAAGGGCATGCCAGGCTCCAGGCCTCAGTCTCCTTAATCTATAACCTGGAGAGCACAGAGCCCACCTTCCAGGGGGGAGGCATTCACCTGAATTCTCATGGCATGACCCCTGGAACGGGTGATGTTCAGTAAATGTTAGTTCCTAAGAGGGACTCAGTGATCAGGTCCAACTGTGTTACTCTACAGACGGGAAACCGGCCCGAAGGCCAGCGCCTCCCTCAGGGGGCTGAGCCAGGGCCCAGGCGACTGCACCTTAGGGGCTCTGGCGGGGGGCGGGGCACAGAATATGGGTACTTTCATGGTTTTGTCCTCCTGTCTACCTCCGAGGGCCCTGTACAGGCACCCACAATTCCCAGGCGCAGCCCAAGCTCCCAACGTACTCCCCGAGATGGAGTGCCAAGGAAACAATCTCTGAAAGACTATAAAGAATCTGCCGGAGACAAGCCTCCTGAAAACAAGAGCTCTCGCTCGCACTTCACGCCTCCCCAGGACTCCGTGGTGGCCTGTTTCAGCAGTTATCCCGGCGCTCAGTAACACCTGCGCTCTCCCGCTGCCTCGGGCTGGGTTTGCAGGTCTTTGCATCTCCTGTAACCGGTGTCTGGCTCGCAGTAGACCCTGGCAGACATTTCTGGGAATAACGAATGGCTGGTGTGTAGCCTTTTCTCTTTATTCTATCTTATTTTTTTCTCTTTTATCCATTCACTGAACAAAATCTGTGCCAGGCCCAGAGTGAACAACACGGGCCCGGACATGAGGGGCGCCCCATGTGGAGCAGGCGGATGGACCTGTGAGCACGCACCATGGGCACCGAAGCCACCGAAGCACCAGCACCACCGTCAGCCCCGGCCCTAAGCCTTCACCAGCCTGTGTCTCTTAAAATAGAGAGGCCCCAAAGTCTCTTCAGACACAAAGATGTCACTGTACTGCAGAAGTGCCCTCTCTCTGTTCTATGAAAGCACGCTTCACAGAGAAAGTCAAAGGCACCCAGGGCTGGAAGGACAGACTGAGGGTCATCGGTCTCCTGAGCTTCTGCTGCTGTCTCCCTGCCAGCTCGAGCCAGTCCCTTCCCACACTGCCCCAGGGCGGGCGCACACCAATGAGGCAGCCCGCCTCTTGGTGGCCCCGTGGTCAGACCCTGAGCAGAAACCCATATTTCTGTCAGCTCTGCCCCTTCCCATGCCTGCCTGATCCGGGTTTGTGCTCCAGGACCCCCTTCCAGAGAACGCCCTGTGCCTGCCCTAGGACAGCCTTTCCTGGGTTTGGAGCCCTTTGAAGGGGACAGCGATGGGTCCTTATTCCCAGCTCCTCTGGCTAGGCATGGCCCGCAGCAGCTCAGACATTTGGTTTTCGGAGCCCTCGCTGCCCTGGCTGCTCTCCACACAGCACATCTCGGCCGGTTCCCCATCCCTTGGAAAGTGTGACCCCAGAACACAAAATAATATTGCAGGTGTTGTTACTCAGCAGGCACACGTCTCTGCCCTGGAGTCCCTACCTCCCACGAGGCAGCCCTTGGCTGCTTCAGCTTTCTCTCAGGCACATCAGCGCAGCTGCCAACACCACTGTCCCTCCTGCCCAGTGACCCCCTCCTCAGCGACTGAAGCTTCAGCTCCAGGGCACTTCCTCAGTGAAATCACCCCACCCTCCACCTCCGGGTTGGTCCTCCTGCTCCTGCATTTCCTCAGTGCATCCCCATCCCCGCCCCCACAGCAGCCCCCTCAGATGAGTGGCCACCTGGGGCTCTTTGAAGGTGTAGACCATGTCTGCTCTATCTTCCCGACGCCTTTCCCACCTGCCCTCACTCTTTTCTCCTCCTCCCTTCCACAAACATTTCATAAGTGCCTACTATGTGCCAGGCCATTGAATAGAGTGCAGAGAGAGCTCTGGCACGAGGCTGGCACACACTGAGAGCCTTCCATCCTCACCAAGAAGTTGAAGAAGGAACTTGCACGAGGCCAAATTCCACAGACACATCTACACAACGCACAGAAAAAGATTTCCTGCTGTTAACTGCTTTAGGACCTGTTTCGTCCTCCCAAACTGCGACGTCTCTGTGGTTTTCTAAGAGGACTTTATATACAGTGTACGCTTTGTGTTCTCACAGTGGCCCTGCCAGCCAGGCAGACAGGGGTCACCCCACCCCAACTTATGGGTGGAAACGAGGCTCAGCAAGGGCAAGTAAGTCACCTAAGGTCACCTAGTGAGTTTGTGGCCATGTCAAGACCCTAACTGAGGATGACAGACTTGCAGTCAAGCCCTTTCCTTTCTATAACGACATCCCTCATGATATGGAGATTTCAACTATATACACTGATGTTGTGACCTCAGCTACAGAGGTTCCAAATTTGTCTGCAGACATCTGAACTGTGGTTTTACCTGGGGCAGGGGGCTGGAGCCACTGACCTCTGCAGGTTCCCAGTTCTGAGCTCCCAGCCGCAACTCCTGAGAGAGTTGCCCCTGTGGGGCCCAGGCCCCCAACAACCGGTCCTCCTTTACCTCTGCCCTGCTACCCAAGGACCCTCCTCCAAGGTTTACCTGCTGCTGTTCAGCAGACCCTGGCAAAGGGGCTAGTTCCAGGAAGGAGCAGCACCCTGGATTGAGAGTGCCCATCCACACCTGTGAGCCCTTCCTGTATGGCTGCTGCTTCGTCTTCCAGCCCAGGGCCTCACGAAGGGTCCACCAGGTGTGGCAGCTAGGACCACAGCTGGGAAAATGCTGCCACCACAGGCTTAATTCTGGGCAGGGGCTGGTGGGGGGTTGGGAGGTAGTAACAGTGCTGATCCAACTCAGTGCCTGTGACCTTCATGTGACTCATTTTTCATAGACGACAAGAGCACATAAAGGCATCAAGGGTTTGGGGTAAGGAAGGAACAGGACTGCTGTTTCAGGATGATGCACATCTTTACAATAGGGATCCCGAGGATGGTCCCAAGTACTGGACCAAGCATGAGTTTTAATCATATGAGCTTGACTGCAGATCCTGGCTCACCATTTACAAGTTGTGTGACTTTGTTGTTTAATTACTGGGTCTTGATTTCTATATCTATGAATAGGGATCGTACCTACCAGCTCTCTAGTCCTATTGTGAAAACAAGTATGAAAGGCCAAATCAATGTTTGTTCTCTCGCACTAGGCTGTGTCAACCTTCGTTTTACAAAAGTGGAACCAGAGACCTGGCTCAGATTCCTGGTTCCGATTTTCCTCCTTCAGCCCAGGTGCCCTGCAGGCAGGCACGTCCTCCTGAGGTGGAGAAAAATGGCTGCACTAGATGGTTAGAGGTTATGTCTTCTGTCCTGTGCTGTTATTTTTGCAGTCCTTTTTGCTGTTAAATACCTCTTCTAGATATAACCTGCTAAGAAGAACTAAATAAATTCCCAATTGCATAATAAATATTTTAACAAGCATCCTTGGTTTTAACACCAAGAAGGCAAAATCAAGGGTGTAGCTGCCTGTCTGTCTCAGTGGGCTGCCAAGAATCTGACAGTCCTGCTAACGACCCTTTTCAGAGTGTCAAGTACTGGAGCGAGGCAACCAGACAGCCATCACTTGGCTCTGTCTAGCTCTGTGCTCCTGGAAACTCGCTAATGAATTTCCGTCTTTTCCTCCCACCTTACCTAAAGCAAAGGATGGAATCTTGAGCAATTAATCAAGGTTGCCTCCATGTGTCCTGAGGGGATCAATGAAAATGAACGGGTGATTGCAGAGATGGAATCTGTACGGGGTGATTTATGGGCTGTGCTCAGAGATGAGGGGCCAGGGGAAGGGCTGTGGGGGGTGGCGGGGGGCCAAGGCAGAAAGACCCACATGAGATGGATTTTTCAAATGTAGCTCCAGCTACCACACCAATGGGCCCAAGGGTGGTAACTGGGAAGTGGATCAACAAATCTAAGCTTAAATGAACTACGGTCAGGGCATTCCACTCTAGAGCCTACAGAGGACTTTCACACGCAGCCTCACCGTGCCACCTGAACAGTCCATGAGTCAGAAACAGGTGTCCGCCTGCTCTCCCAAACTCTGGAACCAAACACGATTGGAGAACACTGCATCCCTTGCTGACCAAATTCATACTTTCTGAGTTTGAGAACCAAACAGATTTAGATAGTGATGGGTACCTGTATTACTATTATCTCTTTGAGGCTCAAAGAAATTAAGAGGCTCAGCTGAGGTCACACAGCTGGTAAACAGTAGAGCTTGGCTCTAGAACCAGGCCTATTGGCTCTAACTCCCAGCCCTTCCCCCTAAGATGTGCCCCTGGAGGGCCGCCTCTCTGCCATGTGGAGTCAGGAGAGCTGCACTGGGCGGGGGGTGGGGTTAGCCAACCTCTTAAGAATATCTGCTGACCAAGAGTCTATGGTTTTCTGAAGTCACAACTGTTCGGCAAAAGTGTCTACATAAAGTACAGAAGTAGGCTGGGTGTCACAAAGCTGGCTGTTGAGTGTGTGCCCGGAGCTTTGCTATTGCTGTGACCTCTCTTGAAACCACCCCTTCTACGTGAGCAGAGCCAGTTGCTAAGCAAAAGAAAGCCTTACGGAAGCACCACAGTGAATATGGAGGCAGATGGTGAACGCTGTCATTCATTCGCTCACTCACGATTCATTCAACAAACACATTAGGAGACATTTCTCTGTGGGTGGGCCAGAAGCTAGGGCTACAGGTATGAGCAGAAGGATCTGGTCCTTCCTGGGGAGCACAGTCTAGTAGGGGACACACACATGCACACACATGAGTGGATGACACAGTTCATGTGGTAAGTTCCATGACGAAGACACACACAGGAGGCATCTTACCCAGCCTGGGAGGTGCGGGAAAGGCTTCCTGGAGCTGTCCCCTGAGCGGAGTCTTGAAGGATGAGTTAGCCGGGTGGAGAAGCAGAGGGCAATCTGAGCAGGTGGGGCGGCGTGGGTAAAGGCATGGAGGTGAGAAGCAGCATGGTGCACTGAGGGGACAAGAAGCTTCTGCAGGCCGCCCGGAGCCCATGGATGGTTGAAAGCAGGGTGTGATATGGTCAGATCTGCATGTTCTAAAGGTCCTTCTGGCAGCTTAAACCAGTACCAGTGGCAGTAATTTATTTCTGTCAGCATCCGAAGTTCCCTTGGCCCCAGAAAAGATGTCCGGGTTGAGACAGTTAAAATACAATGCCAAGTTCACAAGCGATGGAGGGCCACTTGTGTGAGGACAAGGGACAGAGAGTTAAGCTCAGTTCCACAGTTTGAAATAAAATACACAAAATGATGCTCTCTGATACAATGCCTTAGGTAAGGGACACCAGTTTTCTCTTGGTATCTCCAGCATCAAGTATATTTCTTATAAATGAAAATGTGTTGGCTTATTCTGTACTCAATAACCATGCATTTTAGTCACTCAGTCAATTTAATACCTAGAGGAGAAAACCTGTAGATTTGGCTGAGACAAGTGGTCAGTTCACTCAGAACGTCTGAGCCAGTTGTGTGTGAATCCCTGAATCAAATTCTATTTCCCCAGTTTGCATCTGGGTCCCAAGACTGAAAGAGAACCCAGGCCAGCCTTCTGGAGGGCCCGCACGGCCTGGCCAGACTAGGGCACTGTGCAGTGTAATAGTGCAGTTGAGTCCGGCTTGTCTGTGACCTGACTCACTGCACACCAGCCTCAGCCCCCTCAGGGAAGGGGAAGCAGCGAGGCTGTGGGGCTGCAGGCCTGAGCCCCACGTGTGCTCACCTCTCTGAGCCTGCCGAGCTGGCCGGTGCCCCTCCTCTCTGACCTTCCTTTCCTGTCTGTTCCTTGGGCAAGCACCAGCTCCACAACGTTGAGAAGGGTCAGTGGAATGGCACAGAAAAAAAAAATACTTTGTAAGCAACCAGTGAATATAATTTGCTAGAATATTCTTCTTTAGGTCTGTGGACTCAAGATAATTCAAGAGCTGGAATTCTTTTAAAGTGTTCTTCCTAAGCAGACTGTTTGCCTCCATCACCTTCATGTATTGTCAGAGATTACTCAGATTTAACTCTCTATCAGAAAGATGGTGAACAAAGACTTTGCAAGTATAATAAAGGGAAGAGGAAGGGCCTGAAATGGCCAGTATTGCGTGTCCACTCTGGGTTCCCTGTCGCCATTATGGCATTTCATCCTCACCCCTCTTCTCTGAGGTGGGTATTAGTGTCCCCATACTGAGGACACCAAGGCTCAAAGAGGCTAGTGACACAGGGTTTCACAGCCGGCACCGATGTCCAACCATGTGACTTGCAACTAAGTGCACTGCCAATGTTTACCAGTATTCACATGATAAAGAATAAAATTCAGGCAGGTGTTATCTCGGAGAGAGCGTGGATTTGGTGCCAGACCACCACAATAAACTGAGTGTTGTAACAACGTGAGTTGTAATCTTTCTGCTGGTGGAGGGGCTTGCCTTCCTTTTGTAAAACAAAAAGCAGGGTCTGTGAAGTGCCGTGGAATGGAGTGCAATACAACAAGGCCTGCCTGCACGGAATGACGTCAGTTCCGGCATTACAGGTCTTCCAGGGCGGTCTGGGTGCTACCAGGATCTCTGCATCGAGTGCAGTGCGGTGGAGGAGGTTTGGACTCTGTACCTGGTTCCGCAGGAGTAGGGGAGGGTTGGCTCCCTGCATTTGGAACAGCTGCCCCAGGGGCTGTGCCAGACGCTGCCCAGCCCTGCAGGCCTCAGGTTGGCTGGGGTAGGGCCTTGCCTGAACTGTAGAGGGTCCACAGGCTACATCCTGAAAGAGACGCGTTACGCCTGTGGTCCTGAACGTGTGAACTGCTTTAAGTCACTTTAGCAGGAAGACACACTAAGGGGGTTCCTAGCCTTTGTGAAATGGGACTCAACACTCCCCAAATCTATGGGAAGCAGGTTATACATGTTTTCAACCCAAGTGAAAAAAAATGAGGGAAGAATTTCACTAAGAACACACAGACACCAAAAAAGAATGAAAAAACACAACTAATTTAGTAATAATGAACTATTTAAAAACTAGACGGCAGGTTTTTATGTTGTTCGCTGTTTTAGGGAAGTGATGTTACTCATGAGTCACAGACTCACCCCGGGCTCCGGGCAGCGCCAGGGAGCCCAGTGAGAAGCGCGGGCTTTGCCCCGGGGGGCGGGGCCTGACCTCCGCCGCGCAGACGGCTCCCCGCCTGCCTGCCCTCCCCATTGGCCGAGTCAGGTCCTTGTGCTGGTTCTGAGTGTTCGCCCTCTCTCAGGGTGTCCTGTGTGTCTGCATCTCTGCGCTTCTCACTCTCTGCTTCCGTTTCCATCCCTCTCCGTCCCTGGTTTTGATCAAAACAATCCTTAACTGATCAAAAGTGGCTGGATAATTAGACTTTAATAAGCTTTTAAGTAGGGCTTCTATATTGAACAGTTGATTTTTTGTTTTCTGCCTAATACAAAGGCAGGCAGGTGGGTGTACTTTTTTCTGTTAACCCAGAAAAGAGATATGTAGTGGTTTTCATATGTATGAGCATTGATTGGTTGTTTCCTACCAAGCCTCCTCCCCACAACCCAGAAACTGGGGCCAGCGATAGCATGAAGTCCCAGCCTGGAGCTCCTAGCCTGAAGAAAGAGTGGACCCGAGGCCCTCGCCTGATGTGCGGGTGAGGGTGAGAAGCATGATGGCAGGGAGCATGCAAAGGTGTGTGGGGTGCGATCTGGGCGTATGAGATGGAGATCCCAGTTAGCAACTGCCCACTGGCCTGGCACCAGGCCTTCCCATGACGTGCTCTGCCGGGGGCCAGCCTTCGCCTTGACCCTCCCTGTGTGAACCACTTCCCCAGGACCTGAGCTCACCTGGTGTTGGGCCCCTCTACACCTTGGCCGTGCAGCTCCCTCTCTCTGGCATGCCTTGGCCCACCTGGGCATCACCAGCCCATCCACTGAGGTCTTCCCCGACCCACAGAACAGCCAGAACAAACTCTTCCTGCACACCTCACTGTGACCAGAGGTGGGGGCTCAGTCATCCTGGTTTCTTAGTGCTCTGCACAGAGCGGGTGTTCAATGAACATATGTTGGAAAAGGGAAGGAGGATCCCACATAGAAGCTTTTGTCTCCCACTTTAGTAGAAGGATAGCAAAGTGGGCAAACTCAGCCCTAGCTCTGAGGTTCCCAGCCGGACCCGCAATCCTGCCTCTGCCTGCTGGCATCCCATCTCCTCTCCAGGGGGCCCTCCCCAACGAAGCCTTCTGAGTCCCTGCCCCTGTCCTTCATCTGAGCTCCCAGGACCTGGTCTGTTGTCACCATATTTGGACCACAGCCCCATGTCAGGCACACACAAGACTGTCATCCCTGTAACCCATGCAGTGAGCCAGCTCCCGCAGGTGGAGTCTCCACAGTGACCAGGTTAAATGAGCAAGTGAAGACATCTCTGCCGTCCCTTGGGAGAAGAAAAAGCCAGAACCGACCATCCTGCTGGTTGACAGGAAGGGGTCAGGGAGTCAGGGCCACCCAGTGTCCCAGTGTGGCGAGGACATGCTGGACGCAGGCGATCGCTCGTCCCCAGCAACACCGGATCAAAACGTTACACTACCTTGTCGGCCAGTGGGTCTCCTGGTCCATCTTCGCCTTTCCCAACACTTAGCTCTGACTGCTCGCAATTAGTATCTGAGAGGCAATCTAAAGAGTCAAGCTGCATTACGGAGAGCCCCGAGGACTGCAGGCGCAGCTCCTGGAGAGTGGCTCGAGTGGCAAAGGCTGGTCCTTCCCTACTCGGCGGGGCCTCACCGAGGAAATAAGATCAAGGAAGTGGTGTTGGCTTTAGCGTTTATTTATAATTGGAGAAAGTGGTTGTTCGTTTGTTCGTTCGTTCGTTCTGAGCAGGCATAGACCACAAGCACGTCACAATCAATTGGCTATACATGAATGTCTTTGTTATTTTCTCACCGACAGCGGGGATGAAATAGCACCGAGAGAGGTGTGCGCTACACGTTACATAGACAGTCTGTGGTATGCAACAAAACCCAGGCCACAAAATCGTAATTAGACACTCCTGTCTGCCTCCGAGAGCCAAAAGCATAATGGACCGAACGGGCAGGCCGGTGGGGACCACAGAACTGCGGGAACCACTGAGCAGCTGCGGGGGGAGCTTCGCAGGCCAGCGAGGCAGACAGCGGGAAAGCTCCCGTTCTCGCGCTCCTGCCAGGGGCGTGCAGGAGACCATAGGGCAACACGCAAAAATGGGCGGCACGGGCATTGGAAGCTTGGTCACCTTCAGAAAGGCAGAAATGAACACTGCTTGTGAAACCGAAATCAGTTTCCATGAGTATGTCTGGGGTACGGAACAAGACCAGCCGAGTTTTATTTGTAAACAGTAGAAATCAAAGGAATTTTCTTGCCACTGAAGTGACACATTCAAGAGTCAAAGTGAACGGCAAACACGGTGTTAAAAAGCTGGGGATACTGACGGGTTGAAACAGACTAATGACCCGTGTAACACAGGTCATCTCAAGCCTCAAGGTGCAGCAAGGCAGGGAATTTAGTCCCCTGGGCAGCCAGGTGGGTGGCGAGCTCTACAGTTCGGGCAACACGAACTTGAACCAGACACAGGGACCAAGTCACTTGTGTCCTTCTGGTTGTGCTGCCATGGAGACGGGCTTATTTCTACTGCCCTCAGACAGTATAGATGTCTAGGACATCGGTCTAGGACAGGCCGCCGTCCGACACACAGGCATTCAATAAGCAAAGGTTGAATGAATGGTCCCATGTGCATTGTAGAATTTGATTTACTTGACCTGCAAAAAATGTAGGACTATGCTATGGAGAAACCCCAATTGCGGCAAACATCTGCGTGTCTGAGTGATGCCACATCTTGCGAGAATGAACACACACTTGCACATCCCCTGGACCAACCTAAGATCGCGTCGACAGAGCGCTCTGGTTAATGTTAAGGCGAGCTAGTGAATAGGTGGAAGCAGAACTGAGACCAGCTCGGGTCATCAGTGCCGGACAGGCATCAAAATCTGCGCCTCAGGAACGCTAACCTCACTCGGATTTCCTGCCTTCTTCACTCCTTCTCCTTCCTCATAGTTCCACACCTGGAGGTGGACAGGAAGGGGGCCGTGGGCCTGGCTGAGGGCTTCATCTTTCGAAGTCCTGTTCTCTTAAGAAACATGGCCCGCATAGCACATGCTCAATCCACAAACCGTTTCTCCATCAGCTCCAAGGTCACAACCAAAACAGTGTGAACAGAGACGTGGCTGCTTAAATGGCCAGAACACAAGGGAGCACACGGAGGCTCTGCTTCCCCACAACAGGAAGGACGGAGAGGACCGACCGCCTGAGGTCAGGAACTCTGCACACTGCACTCTGCACTCCGACTATCTCATCACCAAGGAAAAGGAGGCCTGAGCAGAGGCTTGGCGTCACACACCGCCCAGCAGTTTCCGAGTGCTGGCGACAGTAAGCACTTCGAGGACAGGAGAAAGCACACCGAGCAGTATACACGTCACAGGTTGGCAAGTGTAACTTTTCTCTGGCAGGTGTTTTGGGCACCCTCATGAGCACTGGGTTTTTTCACACCTCTTTGACTAATGCCTACAACACAACTCTAGCACAGCTAAGGCAGCACCTGCCACCATGGGACGCTTTGGCCACACAGACACACAACACACAATTCACTGAGAGCTGCTTTTATTCACTAAGGAGGTCAAAAATGCTTGCTAATCACTTAGCAGGGGACTCTCCTAGTCGTAGCTAAGTCACAGGTACTTCCCATAGCCTGAAGCCCAGCATCCTCTGTCCTCCCTGAGGAGCAGAGCAAGAACAGTTCAGGAAGGGACAGTAAACATTGCCACACTTGTCACTACGCCTACCTCCTGCCTTGCGTGTCTCAGACGCAGGAAAGTCATGTTCTGAACACTATCTCTTCCCCTTGAACTGTCTTCTTCCGTCACTTGTAATCAGCCGCTCTGCAAAATCGGCAGCACTGGGTGGGCAGTCTGCTGAGGGGAGACAGGAAACAACCCCTTCATCTTTGCCACCTTCCTGTGACTTCTGGAACGTACCTAAAACACCTAACCTTCACCTGCCCTAGTCATCAGCGGCACACTTTCTACTTCACACACAATCTAAAGCCCACTGGTAGGAAACTAAATGCAGCCACACACTCCTAACAGAAGATTCCATGAAAAAATTACTTAAACTTAACAGACACAACTAATTTTATTAAGGCCAAGGTTTTCTTGTACTTTGTTTTCAAAATATTTCCACAAATGTCAGTTGCTGAAGGCCAGGTTAAGCTTCCATGACACAGGATAAGTCTCTGAATTTGGGAAACAACACACTCACCTACAGTTCCCGATTGGTCATTGACTCTGACCCTGGGGAGCACTAGGTGGAGGACACCCCGCAGACGTTTCTAAGCACCGCCAGGAGATTTCCTCCGCAACCGCCAGGCCTGCCTGCCTTCCTCACCCGCCCACGGCCTCACCGGCCGTGGGCAGGCCCAGCCAGTGAGCCAGGCTTCCTGGGCTCCCGGGGGCCCAGGCATGGACACGGGGGCACAGACACGGGGCCGCGCAGAGGGGAGCATGCCACACGGTCTTTGAAACAGGCTTCCTCCCTTGAAAGAAACCAAACCAAAGAGCTCCTAGAACACTCAGGACCAAGACAGATGAGAAGCCTCTAATCAATTTTGTGGCCTTTTTTGTTGGTTAGCTAAAAAGGGGGGGAGGGGAGAAGAATAAAAGGAAAGTGCAGTGACATTTACTCTTTCGCCTCAGCCAGTTTATTGTTCATCTCTTTGCTTGGCTCCTTGTCGTCGGGCTGGGCGGCGCTGGGGCCCTCCGCGCCCTTTTTCTTGGAGGCCCGGCCTGCCACCACCTGCTTGTCTTTGGACTTCCTCGGGGGCTTGTGGCTCGCTGAGGTCTTTTTTGGTTTGGAACTCTGAACACTAGGTTTCTCCACCTGCATGGAGAGACAGACAGACCGCAAATACAGAAACACAGAAGGGGAGGGGGTGGGAGAGAGAATTCAGAGAGAAGACACGATTAATTCAAGGATAACGGTGACGATGACATTTGACACCAGGGGAGCACAGAGTATAAAGTGTTTCCGCTGGGCTTCTAGAAGGGGTTCGCACCCCCCGGGCGAGCAGTCATCTGGCAATGCTCCCACCGGTCACACAGGATCCCTGGACCTCTCGCCCTGGACCACCCCGGCAGGGGGCTGTGTTACTGTTTGCACCGCCTGCTTCTCCTTCCCGTGGGGACATCAGACCTCCCTCCTCACTCTGTGCAAGTCCAGCAGGCGTGTGACTTGTCTTAGTCAGTGAAATGTGAGCAGAAGTGACACAGGTCACCTCCAGCCAGACTCAGAGTCAGCCCAAGCCTCCCAGTGCTCTCTCTCCGTGCACAGAGGGCTGCCCCACCCCCGAGTCCCAGACCGCAGAGGTGACCAGGAGAGCTGCACCGACCCACGATGGGTGTGTGTTGTAGGAAATAAACCTTTCTTGACATAAGACACAGAGGTTCTGGGGCAGTTCATTACAGCAGCATAAGCCCGCTTTCCTCTGTTTCCGTCTCCGAGACGGTGCACGCACACTGAGAAATGCCCTCACTGAGGTGCATGCGCCGGGCAGTCTGGCCTCAGGGAGGCCTTCGCGAGGCCCAGTCATCCCCCTCTTCTCAGGATGGCCCTCCGGACCGAGATTCCTGAAGGAGCTGCTCCAGCCCACTCCACTCACCCCAGCTCCCGCCTTAGCTCTGCCCCCTTCATTCCTGACAATGATCTTGCCCTCCTTTCTCAAGAACTCGGGGGTCACCGGGTGTGATCCCCCAATATGCCACCCACCTCCCATCTACCTCTAGATTTATTTTCCCCAATCTTTCCTCCTTCTTTCCTTTAATCTTCTCTTGCCCAAAGCTAACCCCTTGTCCTGGGTCCTACCTCGTCTGTGGAAGAGGGACAGAGATGACGATGGGCCTCGCAGGCTGGGTCACTCACTTGCTGATGTCCAGAGGTTTTTACTCACCTCTGACCCATTCATAAGGTGACCAGTGGGCCTGGTTTGCCTGGGACCAAGAGCTTCCATAGAACATGGAACTTTCACTGCTACAGCTGGACGGGTGCAGGCCAGCTGGGGCGGCACCTGTCTGACCTGCCCACCAGTCCTGACCACAGAGGAAACCACGGAGGGCAGGACTTCAGGGCAAAAGCATAGAAAAGGCTACGTAGGTTCTCAGCCTTTTTCTGCTGTTGTCGATAGGAAAGCTGATATTTGCACGTTTCCACTCGACCTGACCCTGGAGAACAAGCTGTGGCCCATGTGATTCCTGCGTCCGCAGCTGAATCCCCGACATGCCTCTCTCTCTCCTGAACGCATTCTGGGTTGCAAATAAGGCAAAGTAGTGTCGTTAGAGGGAAATCCCTGCACCCGCTGTAAGTTACTGAGCGATGCAAATCGTTCACAGACTGTTTAACATGTTACTCAAGACGCATTTTACAACACACACAGCAGGCGTGTGTGATGAACTGCTGGTGGGCGGCGTTTATCAAGGGAGAGAGCAAGTAAGTGTAGGTGACGTTCGGGGACCCGGCAGGCGAGGAAGTGTCCAGTGACTGGAGCAGGGGAGGAGGCAGGGCCAGTGGGAAGGAAGCCGGGCAAGGGTGCCCCAACAGTGGGCAAAAGCACAGTTATCTTATGACAAGGGATTCAGGGCCCAAGTGAGGTTTTCCGCCACTTTTTTTCTGGTCTTCTCAAAATCAGAAGCTAGTTTTCTGTACATCTGCCGATCTTTAAGCAGTTTTTATTTTAGGTAATGTTCCGCTTACACATTCCTTTTGAATGTAACAACAGTTCCTGTTACGAAGCCCCCTGTGACTCAGGGCTGCAAAGAGGAGGGATGTGCATCCAACCCTTGGGAGCCAGGCCAGAACTGGCAGCTGTTCCGCCCCCACGATCTGCCGCAGCGAACCCCCCACCCCAGGCTGTGCTGGTGGGCTCCCCACAAGATCTGTCTCACCTTTGGGGGTTCTTTGAAGGGTTCACTGTAGAGGCTGCGTATTCTTCTGCGTTCGACGAACTTATTGTCGGCTTGTGTTGGCTTACTGGCCTCCCCTTTGAACTGGGCACTGTAGCTGGTCTCGTGAACCATCTTATCATCTGGGGGCTTGTACTGGGGCCTGGCTTTTATTGGTTTCACAGGCTTGATGTCTGTCCATGCTCTGAATTCATTCCTGTGAATCAAAGAAAGCACAGGTGCCATGAAACGCCACACGCCTGGAAGCGGCGGCCCTCACACAGCGCTGCAAACTCACTATAAGTGCTTGTGGTGCCAATGGCAGCGTGGCTGCAGGTGGCTGCACTCTGTCCTTGGAGTTAAGTGCCAGTTTTCCTGTGGCCAAGTCGCTGCAGGTTTTGACCACAGCAGTAGTGACCGGGAGCGGCGCTCTGGCTCCTAGCTTCCACTCAGTGGTCAGGGCCAGGCAGCTCTAATCCACGGGTCTTATTTTCCCCGCTTTTAAAATGAGGCTGAAAAACTCAGCCTATCCGGCCAATCATTCACGGGTTTGCATGGAAAGTAATACAAGAATTAATCAATAATAATCCAAGAATAAACTGTGTTTTGCATACTCACAACTATACACCTGCTTTTGCCCCACCCCGTAAAACCGAACGCCTGCTGTGTGTGAGGTTGAAGAATTATGGAAGTTAAACGACACGCTGTGTTGGCATCGTGTCAGACCACGTGCTGCTTTACTGTGGCCAACTGTCAAATACGAGTTGCCTTCGACACTGTTGTGATGAAGACCGTTTGCTACCCAGAATCCTTAAGGATAATTCCTCCCTTTGATAGCAGAGGTCTTGCTTCTTATAGTGCGAGAACTTCAACAATCCTAATCACTTTAGGTGAAAATCCTTATGAGATGTCTGGACTCTTACAGACCTTAAGTAACACAATGTGGATATCACAACCAGGACTCGCATTGAGACACGTGTGTGTGGTGTCTTCGCACGCTTTGCTGCGAACGGCTTTGGTCCTTACCCTAAATGGCCCATCTGCTGCTTTTTCTCACTGTGTGGGTTTCCTTGTTCACAGCGATCTCTCTTGTGGTTTCTAATGAGCTGATTCTGACCTGACCGAGGACTGGAGAGTAGATGGTCAACCCCGTTTAAAACATGGTAAAGTACATGTGGCTGTGGCTGAGGTGAAGGCCACGGGGCTCATCCCGTTTGTTGAGTGCATGAGACTCAATGCCTAAGCCCTGTGGCGCCCAAGGTCTTCATCGGGGCTGATCTCGTCTGGGCCATGAGAAACTGTGTTGCGGGGAGGGAAGAGTCCGTGTATGGACATCTGTGGAGGTAGGTGCCTCTAGCGCTTTCTTTCATCCTCATGGACAGCACCCTCCTTCTGGGAGTGGAGAGAATGCCACACACAAGAGGCCATCGGGGTGGGAAACGGCGCTCGGACTGTGGTGGGGGCACCCGGGGTCTGTCCAAGCACTGCCTCTGACTTGCCCCTTCCCCTCGCCAAGCCATGGTTCCCTCGTTTGTTAAATAAAAGAATCACACCAGACAATGTCCTTATGGTGTCTTTCTGGCTTTGAGGCTCTCTGAGTCAATGAAGCTATTTTGCTAACTATGAGCCACTTGCTGGTCACTTGACCTCCTGAGGGAAACGGTCTCCTGTCTGAGCAGAGAGACCACCGTTTCTTAAGAGATGTTCCCCCAAGCTCCCAAATCGCCCTCCCGGGGCAGCTTGGACCTCCACCTGGATGCGCCACCAGCAGCTCACACCAGTGTCCTAGAACCAAACCGTGTTGTCTCCCCTGCCCAATCATCCTCTCTCTTGGACTCCCTCCTTGCTCGGTTTCTCCCATCCATTCACAAAATATTTACTGACTGCTTCTGGCAGGCTGCTGAGCTCTCTGAAGCTGAGAGTGAGTGAGAGCAGGCCCTGGGCTCAAGGTATGAGAGGCAGAAGGATCCAAGGTGACTCCAGGACGATACGGTGGGAGCCACAGAGGAGGAAGGAGTGAGGGGCACAGAGGGGAAACCCTTGTGCTGGCCCCAGGGTCGGGGGCAGGGGTGGGGATCTGGAGTGGAGTCAGAGAGGCTGACGGGGAGTTGGCCAGAGGAGGGGGAGCAGCGGGTTCCCGGTAGAATGAGGAGAACACTGAGATTTGTGAGAGCCACAGGCAGCTCGGGTGGCTGGAGTGAAGCTTGTGGGGAAGGAAGGGCACAAGAAGCTGGGCAGATCATGAAGGTCGGATACCAGCCAGGCTAGGGGGATGCTCTGGACTGTGTAACACTGAGGTGCCAAGTGGTTTCAAGACAAGGATGAGTGTGGCCTGACTGGTTTTGGGGAAGAGTGTGAATGGGAGAAGGGGAGCGGCGAGGCCTGAGACCATGCCGGGAGCCAGGAGAAAGCAGAGCCCCGAACCAGGACAGCAGCCGCGGGGCCAGAGAGTAGGGCACTGCTTCAGGAGAGACACGTGCGTGGGCAGGACTGGAAAATGGCTGACAGGGAGTCGGCCAGAGGAGGAGGGAGTGGGTTCCAGGCAGAAGAGGAGAGGGTCTGGTGAGACTCCAGGATGCTGGTCCTGTGGGTGGGGGTGATGCCCACTGCGATGGGGAAACTGGGAGAAGGGAATTTGGGAGGAGAACTGAGTGCCTCCTGATTCTGTTAATGGCACCCACTTAGTCTGGCATCAGCGCTACTTTTTGATTCTTTCTCTCCTCTCCTCCTCCCTCCTCCACCTTCCATAGGTCCAACCAGTGACCGAGACCTGACTTCTGGACCATTTCGATTCTCCGTACAGGCTCAGGCCCGCCCAGGCTACACCGGGGCTCTGGCTACCACTGCCTGCCGCAGGCTCCAGACTTCCTCCTTCCTCCCACCCCGCGGCCCGAAGCCCGGCCCGTTAGATAAGGCCCTAGTGCTTGGCCGGGACCTCCCAGTAGCCAAACCAGTAACAGCCCAGCTCTGAAGTGTGTAATGGCGGAAACATGGGCTCTCTGCTCCGATCTCTGCCTGCTTCCAGAACTAGGACTGAGCTGGGCAGACACTGGCCTTGAACACTGTTTCTGGGTCACCTCTCCCAGGCTGCCAACCTCTGCAGCGGGCTCTGTGAGCTGGCAAGTGTCTCACTGTGTGCATTGTTCAGGGGGTATGTCCTTGGGAAAAGCTTGGTAACCCCGATCCTGAGCATCTTGGGCACATCATCTTCACATCACACTGTTAATGAGTCCCATAATAGCATACTAAGTGCACTAATTATGACAGACTGTTAGGTTTAAACCCAAATTCTGTTACTTAGACTGTCTTTGAACTTTCCACAACACTTTCCCCAGCCATATGTAACAACTGATCATATGCCATAAAAAAAGAATTAGCTACTATTCATTAATCACCTTTTACAAGCTGGTGGGTGGGTTGGGTTTTTGTTGTTGTTGTTATAAATATATTCTCTATAGTGCTTGCACCAACTTTGAAAGGAAGTAGTACTATATCCCTTTTATGAAAGACAGTAACCACGGCCCAGAGAGGTTAAGTGGCTTGCATAAGGTCACAGAGCTGGTAAACAGCAGAGCTGAAATCTGAGCCCAGGCCACCCAGCTCGGCAGCCTACATCCTCCCAGTCCACTGCCCTCGGGCAGGTGCTGGAGCTGCAGCGAGCTGGCCTGCCCTCACTGGAGGTGCACGAGTCGGGTGTGGCCTGCTGCCTGCAGCATTGCAGAGGGTTCCTGTGGCACAGACTGGACTTGATGATATCTGAGCTCCTCCAGTTTTGAGAAGGGCCGCCCACAGCAGTATAGGCCACACTCTGAGGTCAGTCACATCCGGTGCCTCTTGTGACAAGTTCGTGGTCCCCTGTAGCCACAAACTTCCCTTTCTGTGACCAGATTTCAGCTTGCTCATTCATTCATTCATTCACTGATGCATTTGACATTTGCCAAGCACCAGCCATCAGTGTGGCATGTGGCCCACAGGGAGGAGTAAGCCGAGGTTGAGGGGTCTATAGTTTAGTGGGTCAGGATCTGTCCATGTGTGACCCTAAGCAAATGGGACAGAGTTCAGAAAGAAAGAGAAAAGGATCTTTAATTCTGAAGTGGGGAGTGGGGAAGGGGGCACTGGGAAATGTAGATGGAGCAGTAGGTGAAGGGAATTCAGCAGCAGCCTGCGTCTACGTGGCAGGTTCAGGGAGCAGGCTGGCTGCTCAGGGTGCTGGAGGATGGGGTTCTTGGAGGGATGTCGGGATGACTGGGCCGGGCAGGCGCCGGTCCAGGCTGTGCAGAGCCTGCCATGCCGGGGGGACAGGCCTGGGGAGCCACTGGATGTTTGAGCAAGGCTGCACTCACCCTCCACTACGGTGCCCTCCTCTCAGGCCGCCCCAGTTCGAATTACCCTTCACAGCCCAGCTCAGGGCGTCCTCTGCCTGGAACCCCTCCTGGATTTCTCAGCCCAAAGTTTCCTGTCTCTCGGCTCCTGGACCCTTTACAGTAGTTTCTGACTTTGTGGTTACCTGTACAGTTTCATGTTGTTCTTTAATGCTTTCCTGAGTTCATTTTGTCTAGAGAATTCGTGACAGAACCCTACCTCCAAGTCCAATCTCATTTGCATGGATGCAGAGGGATGTCCTTTAACTTGTCCTGTGTCAGACTGTGGGTTAGGGCAGAGCTGAGCTAGGACCTCAGGCCCCGCCTTCCCTGCCAGGGCCCTTCCCTCACCCGAGTCACACTCCATATCTTTGTTCTTCATATCCTTCATAGGATGAAAGGGCTTGGCATTGAGTGAGCATTTAATAAAAGCAGCTGTTATTTTATTTTATTTTATTTCTGGTCAGCTCATGGCCCTTCTCCAGAGCCCTGCCTGCCCTCCCTACCTGGGGCAGGTGCTTGCCCCTCAGAGACGTGAAGACACGCCGCATGTGCTTCCATTCCTGCGCCACTTGTGACGACGCGGTGATGCGCTCACGAGTCTGTCTCCTGTTCCAGACAGAGCTGCTGCTCAGCAGGGACTGAGCTCTCTGTGTCTCCGTGTTTCCCTGGGGCGCTGCAGAGCACAGCGCAGAACACTCCAGAAACATTTGGAGAGCTGGAGAAAACCAAGGATTCTGTTCTACAGCAGACAGTACTTCCGAAGGTTGCTCACACTTGGGGCTTTTCTCATTGCTAAAACCACCTCTAACCCCCATGAGCCCTGAGTCAGTAAGTCCCTGTGGGGACGAGTTCCCCTTACTAAAGCAAACGTTGGGAGTCTCCCAAGCTTTCAGAAACTCCATCTCCCTAGACTGACAGGAGGCAGCCCAGGACTGCTGCTGAGTGAAGCTGCCCTGGTGGTGAAGAGCTGGGGGCAGGAAGGAGCACCTGAGCGTCAGGGGCAGGTAAGGAGAGGAAAACGTGATTAACACAAGCCTAGCACCTTCTTCAAGCTCATGGCAACTCACGGCAGCTTCAGCTCCTGGTAGCAATCACAAGGGATTACCTCCCTTCCACCAGTTTGGGTGTGTACCATAGTGAAGCTCTGGGCACACTGGGGAAACCCCACCTGTTAGCTGTGCCCCTGGTACCCCAGAGCACCTGCCACAGCTTCTCCTGTGTCATGAAGTGAGGGGGTCACAGGGACAGGATGATCTCCAACCACATTGCTGAGGGCCCACTGTCCCTTCCGCAGAGGATCCATGGGTGGAACCCTGTCATGAGGCCTGATGCACGGTGTAGCTCTGGCACAGTCCCTGCAGGGGCAGAGGAGGGTTTGAGACGACGATGTCCCTCTGTGGGTGGGTAAACTGGGGCTCGGTGACCCCTCTGGTGGCTGTTTGTGCTGGGAAAATCTATAAGGAGAAGCCTGGGCCAATCACCTGCCTCCCTCCCCACCCAGGAATGGCAGACCGAGGTCCAGGGTGAGCCATCTCCTGGAGGCTTGGTGGACCAGATGCTCCTGGGCTGCTCCCTTGGGACTTTTAAACAACTGCACGGTCACGGTCAGAGCAGCTGCTAGAGCAGGAATTTAGGACCTTGCTGACCAGGCAAAGTTTTTAAAGGAGCCAACTCATACTCTACCTGCATTTCCTCCTGCCCAGTCCCTCTGCCCCACCTCACCTGGGGCCTCAGTACCTTTTCCACTGGACCACGGCCTCAGGATCCCAGCGTCAGGATCCCGGTCCCAGTCTCCTCACTGCGATGTTCTGTTACCGGCTGCAGGAGACATGTCCCTCCAGCTCTGCTGTGAGCACACTGCTCCCGACTAAAACGCCTCAGCAAAGCCCGATTTCCTACAGGACCCAGTCCTGACTAAAGTTCCCTTTAGTTCCCACATGTTATGTATGACTTAGCCCCAAACTACCTTTCCAGCCTATTTCTTTATCCTCATTAGTCATTCATTCGCATCGTCATTCTGAGCATTTCCCGAGTGCCAGGCGCTGCACAAAGCTCCTTAATGCATTATCCACGTGGTCCCCACAACAGCCTGCACCATAGATGCTGTCAACGCCTTCGCCAGCGAGAACCCCTGCCATCCCTCCCCGAACGCAGAGTGCACTTTCCCAGCCCTGTGTCGCCCATGCTGTTCCCATTCCTGGCACGCTCCTCTCTCCACACCTCCAGCCACTAAAATACTACACGACCCTCCGTGCCGGGCTCAAGTGCACTCCGCTCCAGGGAGCCTTCCCCACCCCACCTCCGAGTCAGGCTTGTCCTGTGTTTTCACCTCTGCACCACCCACTGCCCTTTATCTTAGGTTACCCGTGTAGAGTTCGTCCTTCCCTTCCAGACTGCAATCGCTGGGGGTCAGGACTGTCCTGCCACATCTGTGCAATCCCCACCGCCATGCCTAGGACAGGAATTCCCAATGCAGCCTCCACCTCAGCAATGTGAATGGCTAAGCAGGAAGTCCCTGGGCTGCCCCAGCCTGGGAGGGGCATGAAGGTTACTACACAGGCATCTGATGGCATCTGGCATCTATGCCACTTTCTCACAATATGTCTTCACATTCTTTGGACACCCTCCCTTAGGTGGACCTTAATCACCCTCCTCTTGAATGTGATTGAACTCACTTCCAACAAGCAGAATATGGTGGAGGCGATGGTATGCAGCTTCCAAGCCAGGACCAGTAAAGGCCTTACAGCCCCCTCCTTGCTCCCTCTCTTATATCACTCACTGGGGGACATGAAGCTGCCATGGTCACTGCTCACAGGAGCAGCCCCTATGGAGCAGTCCCTTTGGCAAGGACCTGAGGCCTCCTGCCTAAAAGCCATGTGAGTGGGCTATCCTCAAAGTGGATCCTCAGCCCCAGACAAGTGTTCAGATGACCTCATAAGAGACCCTGAGCTAGGACCACCCAGCTAAGCCATTCCTGGATTCTGACCCTCAGAAACCATATGAAATAATAAATGTTTGTTGGTTCAAGCTGCTAAGTTTTACAATAATTTGTTATGCAGCAATAGATTCTAATACAGACCTTGATCAGAGATTATTTTTTCCCATCAAAAAGAGTTAAACACCCAGGCTTCATGTCAGCAAGGCTGAAGCACTGGTGTGAGCAGAGCACAGGAAGTTCAAGTTCCCAGCAGATCTGCAGCATCAAGTTAGCTACTCGGGTCATGCTCTGGTCATCAGAAACTGAGGGTGAACATTTCGCAGCCTCCACTAGAAGGTAGCAAAGCCTCCTATGCAGCACAGATGGTACAAGTGCACCTGCCTTGGGGCGGGGCCGACTCAGAAGCAGAAACGAGGAAAGACAGGCCCTCACAGGAGAAAAGGACCACTCAGTGCACACAGCACAGACGGGGGGTGGGCAAGTGCAGGCAGAGGTTAATGAGGGGAGGGGGAGCACAGATGCTGAGCCAGGGGAGAGCTGGTGCTTCGCTGGCGAGGGCACAGGGGATAAACTGGCTTGGCCCAGGCTCTTATCCTTGGGCCACTCCCGTACCTGTTCTGAACTTCAGCGAGCTCATTTGGAAAAGACAGACTCAAGGCCTCCAAAGAGGACTGGACATTTGCATCAGAATTATGAAGTTCAGAGTGGGCAACTGTATATTAATGTGTTTGGTTTTCATTACAGAGCTGTTTGTTCAAGAAAAATGACTGCCTTCTATGTCCTAGGCACTGGGGTGGGGGGGGGTGGGGGGGCGTAGAGACGCAGTGGGAACAGGCAGGGGCAGCTCCTGCCTCCGGGGCCTCACTGTTAGGTGGGGCGAGCAAACGGCCACACAGACAGTCAAACTGTCTGTCCAGCTAGTGTTATAACTATGACCACTGGAGCCAAAACAGTCTGGTGTCCAGCGTGGGCAAAATCTGGGCAACAGCTTGCAATCCAGGTTTATTTCTGAATATTTAGACTCGAACAAAAAAGCATTCAATGAATGCTTGATTAATTGACTCTCCAATACTGAGGGTCCACTATAAACAGATGTTTCCTTCTTAAGGCCTCGTCTCTCTGAGGCACATTTTCTTAACAGTGACTCAAGGGGAGATATTGAAAGAGCAGTTATAAAGGGAGCGACTGAGGCAGGCGGGAGCCGGGTGATGGATGAAGCCAGTCTCCAGAGAGAGGGGAGGGAGACATCAGCTGCACGGCGAGAAGCTTTGGCCTTGGAAAGACAGTGTGAGGGAAGAAGAGAACAGAAGCTGGCCTTTCACGTCTAATTTGAAGAATCCTGACATTTACGAGACACAATGAACCAGAATTGTACAAGAAACAATTTTACTGCTGTGAAGAAAACACACACGTGTTAATTGTTACAAATCACTTCTTGACAGAAACGGAGACTTAGAGTAATGGATTATTGCCAGTTACTATCATATGTAAGTACCACTTCTCTGTCTGTCGGCCCCAGATTTGTTTCTTATGTATCTAGTCCTTGGAAAATAAAATGCTTTCCTCATCCTCTTCACAACAAAATGTTCAACATTCCTCCACTGCTTTATAAAGAAAGAAAAAGTGTGCGTTAAGATTGCGATGGTCTAAAATCTTCCTACAGATTTTCATAGCTCATTTATGTTGTCATGGAAACATATTAAGTCTCTGTTCAAAACTCTGGTCTGCATTTGTTACTAAAGTGCTCTCTAGGAGGCAAAGCAGGCGCCTTCACGAACCCCAACAGAGGCGGTCCCCGGAAGCTGTCCGTTGCCAGGCTATTGTCAGGAGTTGGTTAGGGGACGTGAGATCTGCAGTTGTAAAAGGAAAGACGTCCCTGAGCCCAGAGGACTGGGGGGTGGGGCGTTAGAGAGGGGTGTAAAATTGCTTCCTCTTGGCAGAAATGACTGGATTAAGAGAGGAGTTTTAAGATCTATTCACGCGTGTCTGCTTGAATGTGTCTTTCAGATTCTTTTGTGTGAAAGGGAGTAGAGAGTTTTACAGAGAATGCCGACATTCTAACCATTTAGCACGGCTCTTTTCGGTATTCATATTCGAATAAACGCAAGCACACCAATAAACCATGTTTGATGATTTTCTAAAATGAGAAAGCACACACTTGGGGAAAAAAATATCTGTATGTGAAGAAAAGCTTGAAGCTAATCTAATGTGATTGGAGAGTAAGTAGAAAAGCACCCTGCCTTTTCCTTACAGGGGAAGATCTGACGCGGGTAACAGTCGGCAATGACAGCCGTCTGGACCGGTTCCCTTCCTCAGGAAAACGGCTCATTCTGCAAAAAACTGCCAAGTCTGTCCTGGCTGCACGAGGCTCACAGGCCCCGTGCACCTGAGAAACGGTGTCGCACACAAAGAACGCCCTCGTGAACAATGTGGAGAGAATTATGAGGACAGTTAAAAATGGAATCGGCTCGAACTAGGAGTCAATTTGATTCTTCACAAACTGATTCAGGTTGCAGTGTTTACAGAACACTCACTGTGCTGGGAACCGTAGGGCAGAAACAGGGTGCACAGTAAGAAACCTGCAGCTGTAGAGGTGGAGGCTAAGAATGGGGGAGTATGAGGGAAGACCCCCCAGAAAGATTGGAATGACCTTCTGGAGCAGGGGCCTCTTATTGCACAGGCTTCTCCCACTAAGGGTGTTCTAGGGCCCCCCAAGTATGAGCGTACCCGCTGGTGTTGTTGCGAGAAACTGTGTCTGTCTTCAACAAGTTTGAAAGAGAATACTCCTTCAGCACGCTTGCCCATTTCATGACAGGTGATTTATGAGCACACCTGCCCACACTGAGCTGAGTGTTCAGCAGTTTTTGACCATAAAAGGCATGACCCCTGTGTCCCACCCTCCTTCTCTCCTGATCTCGCCCTGAGCAACGTTTTTGTTTCCCCAGATGAAAAAAGTCCTCAAAGGGAAACGTTTTGCCGATGCAGAAAAGGTGAAACAGAAAAATGGCAGGAGCACTAAAAGGCATCAAATCGAGTTCAAAAACTGTTCTGAGCAGTGGAAAAAATGTCTCAGTAGGTGTATTGCATCAAATGGAGAGTACTTTGAAGGTGACTGAAGCTTAAACAGGTAATGATAAATACACAATTTTTTATAAATAAATTCTGGGTTTTGGGGGTCCCCCTCATATGGTGATTAAAATAAGTACACATACAAATACACCTCAAATAGAAAAAAATAAGAGCTGAATGAGAGGTTATAAGAAAACTGTAATGACCGTCTCCTTATCCTGCCTCATCCCTCGGTTCCCGATTATTATCTGGTTTGTTTGCTAGTCACAGGAATATCTCCTCCTGTGCCGGGGCAGTGGCGCCGCAAGGCCACAGAGTATCCAGTTGAAGTTGAGGGAAAACTTCACTCTTCTGGCTCGTGGGGTCCCCAAGCATCTGTGTCCATGACCTGCAGAAAGATGGTTCTAAGCCAGAAGATGGGAGTGCTGAGAGTGTGCCCTGAAAGGGAGGAGACAGTGCTGCCTCCTTCTGGGGGTGAACTTGGAATCCGGGGGCATGCCCTGCAGAGATGAGCTGTGCGAAGTGCCAGGGACGCCGTATGACACAGCCCGTGAGGTGCTCTGTCCCGTGCACAGGGAGCGGTATGCACTGTAAGTGTCTTTTTAGCAAATAAAGCTGGTGCTGCAAAATAACATCATAAGACCCATGTTAATTTACTCTTCTAAATGTAGCTCAGTAATAAGGGAGTACTAGGAAACAACTCTGTGTCTATAAATTAGACAACATGGGTAAGATGGACAAATTCTTAGAAAGATGGAAATTATAAAAACGGACTCAAAAGAAATAGGAAATCTGAATCAATGTGTATCAATAAAAGAAATTGAATTACTAATTGAAAATCTTTCCACAAAGAAAATGCAGTCCCAGAGGGCTTCACTGCTGAATTCTAGAAAACATTAAGGGAAATATAAATACCAATCCTAACAATCTCGGTTTTAAAATGGAAGAGAAAACATTTCCCAAGTCATTTTAAGATGGGCAATACCAGGTACTACCCAGGTACCAATCCAGTCAAAGACACTGTTACAAAACTATAGGCCTATATTCCTCACAAATGTAAATATTAAAACCCTTAATAACCCATAATCAGTAAACCAAATCCAGCAGCATATAAAAATATGTAAGCACCATGAACAACTGAGATTTATCGTAGGGACTCGAGTTTGTTTAACATCCAAAATGAATTAATGTGATATGCCATTTTCAGAGAATGAAGAGCAGAAACCATATGATCACCTTAATAGATGCTGAAAAACACTTGACATAAGTGAACAACTTCCAACGATTAAAAAAAAAAAAGAAACGCAGCAAACTAGGAATGGGAGGGAACTCCCCCAGCCCCGCAGACCACATCTGCAGTGACCCTGCAACAAGCATCGTGCTCCGTGGGAAAGTCTGCACACTTTCCTTCCGAGATCGGGAGCAAGCCCGGCATGTCCGCCCTCACCGCTCTATTCAGCGGTGAACTGGAGGTCGTAAGTAGTATAATAAAGCCATAAAAAGAAGTCGACGGCATGCAGGTTAGAAAAGAAGTGGTAAAAATATCATTATTTGCATATTGCTCGACTGTGAATTTTAGAAAATCCTCAGGAATCGACAATAAATCCTAGAACAAATGAGCCAGTTTAGCAAGGCTGCTGAATACCCGATTAATACACAAAAAATAACTGTATTTCTATAGACTAGTAACAAACACTGGCAAAAGTAAAAATTTTAAAAATTCACCCTGGCTGATGCGGCTCAGTGGATTGAGTGCCGGCCTGTGAACCAAGACGTCACCAGTTCAATTCCTAGTCTGGGCACATGCCTGGGTTGTGGGCCAGGTCCCCAGTTAGGGGTGTGCGAAAGGCAACCCATGAAATGCATTTCTTGCACATCAATATTTCTCTCCCTCTCTTTCTCCCTTCCTTCATCTATCTCTAAAAGTAAATAAATTAAAAGAAGAAATAGAAAAATTTAAAAAATCCATTCACGATAGCATCAGAAAGAATAAAATGCTTAGGAAAATTTTTAACATAAGAAGTACAAGTATGTACACTGAAAAGTACATAGCATTGCTGAGAGAAATTGAAGGTCTAAATTAATAAAGACACATACCATGTTCATAAATTAGAAGATGCAATATTGTGAAGACGGCAATTCTAGAAACTGGTCTATAAATTCAAAGCAATCCTTACCAAATCCCAGGATTTTTGTAGAAAATGACAAGCTTTTCTTAAAAAATTGTCAAAACAATGTTGAGAAAGAGAAACAAAGTCTGAGGATTTACAGGGATTTCAGAACCGATTATACAGCTAGAGTAATCCAGGACCACAACAGAATTCAACACAGGCTTTGTGTCGGAGCTGGCTTGCTCTGGCTCACACAGCCCATTGTTAAATTTTCAGTAGCTTGAAATCAGCCACGTGAAAGTATTCACATCAGGAAGCTGGACTACAGATCAGGCCCCGCCCCCTTCACCGAGGGCCAGTTGTTAAGCATTTACCACCACACACACCACTGCTCACATATACGGTGATTTATTTTTGACAAGGTGCTAAGGTAATTAATTCAAAGGACAGTCTTTTCAACGATTGATGTTGGGAAAACTGGATATCCACACGAAAAGAAAATGAATCTCACCCATTATAACATACACAAAAATCACAGCCACGTGGCCCTTGACAGCAAGGATATGTTCTGAGAAATGCATCATCAGGCAGCTTCGTTGCTCTCCGAACACCATAGAGTGCACCCTCTCAGACCTCGATGGTGCGGCTACTACTGTGATTGTACGTGCTAGGACTGGGAGCATGTGAAGTCTGCTTACACCAGTATCACCACAAACTCATGAGTAACGCGTTGCACTACAACGTTACCACAGCCACAACATTCCTACAGCTACAATGTTACTAGGTGGTAGGAAGTTTTCAGCTGCCCCATAATCTGATGGGACCGCCATCGTATATGTGGTCCATTGTTGGGAAACATCATTATGCAGTGCGAGACAGTAATTAGAAATGGACTACAGACATAAATGTAAACCATACAACCAGACAACTTCCAAAAGAAGACATAGAAAAAAATTTTTGTGACCTTGGAGTGAACAAAGATTTCTTAGATATGAAACAAAACTTGAAAAACAATAAAATAGAAAAATAATAAATTCAAGTTTATCAAAATTAAACATTTTTACTCTTGAAAATATACCCTTAAGATAAGGAAGAGATAACCTGTAGTCTGAGAGGAAATATTTCAAAGCATATATATGTATCTTATGAAGGATTTGTATCCAGAATATATAAAGATCTCTTAAAACTCACTGAGAGGGCAAACAGAGTAATTTAAAGATGGGGAAATATTACTAGACATGCCACTGAAGAACACATACAAACGGCCAATGAGCACATGGAAGGAGGGCAGCACCAGCAGTCTTCAGGAAAGTACAAACTAAAACCACAGTGAGATGCCACCACATGCTCACGAAAGCGGCCAAAATAAAGGACACTGATAAAGCTAAATCCTGGTGAGAATGTGGATCGACCGGATCCCTCGGACATTGCTGATGGAAATGTAAGATGGTACAGTTACCTTGGGAAAAAGTTTAAAAGTTAAACTTACAATATGACCCAGCAATTCTACTCTGGAGTATCAAAGAGAGATGATAACACGTCCCTACAACTTGTACATAAGTGTCAATAACAGCATTATTCACTGTAGCCACAAAGCTGGAAATAACCCACATGTTCATTAATGAATGAATGAATGAATGAATAAACAAAACGGATTAATCCATACAATGAAATCATGCTCAGCAGTAAAAAAGGAATAAACTAATACAGATGAATCTCAAAAATATCATGCTAAATGAGAGAAGCCAGACGGAAAAGACTGCATGTTATGTGATTCCATTGACATGAAATTTCTAGAAAAGACAAACAGTAGAAGCAGAAAGAAGCTCAGTGGCTGCTGGGCCCGGGGTGGGAGGGGGGACTGACTGCACCTGAGCATGTGAACAGCAGCTTTCTAAAACCTTCTCTCAGGGATGGTTGCACCACTGTATAAATTTACCAGAGCTCATCAAACTGCATCAAACTGTACATTTAGAAGGGGTGAATTTTATGTTATGCAAATTATAGTTCAGTAAAGCTGTTTAAAAATCCAGCCGGGACATCCTCTTCCCAGACACCCCCCTGCCGGCAGGGAGGCGATCCCTGACTGCTTCCGTGTCCTGGGACCTCCCTGCACCAGCGACTTTGTTTGATTTCCCACACTGTGTTCTTGGTTGTTGGTTCCCCGAGCCCTTCCGTGAGGCTTGGGGAGGCAGAGGGGGCTCCCAAACCATCTCTGTGCCCCGGTGCCTGGTTCGGAGGCTGAGGTTCAGCATGCACTCCGTGTTGCTGAACAAGTAAACACTCTCGTCTTGACTTTTTAAAATATGGAAGTAACACAGAGTAACTACAATAAGTTTTCTTTTACCTATTAATTTGTAAGAATTCTCTATATGTATTAAAGATAAGAATAAAAGGTAATAATTCTTTGCAACTATATATCCCAGTTATCTTTCCCTTATCTATGGATATATAGAGAGATAAGATATGGATATAAAATATATTATATACGATATATTGCATACATATGGATATATAAAGCCCACATGAATGTATATATCCATATATATAATATGCTATATATTGTATATATATTGATATATGCAACATGTAGAGAGATAAGATATGGATATATGTGTATCCATATCTATATATCCATATAAAAGGTTTAAATTTTCACGTGGCCTAACCTGTCAATCTTTTTCTTTATCCTGTTTATTCTTAAGGTTGTGCTTTAAAAGTCTTTAACCATATAAATAGCTGTAATGTCTTCTTTGCACATTTACATATTTATTTATGACATTTAAATCTTTAAGTGATTGGGAACATATTACTATTTCTTTTTTTTTTAAGATTTTATTTATTTATTTTTAGAGAGGGAAGGGGGGGGAGAGAGAGAGAGAGAGAGAGAGAAACATCAATGTGCAGTTGCTGGGAGACATGGCCTGCAACCTAGGCATGTGCCCTGACTGGGAATCAAACCTGCGATGCCTGGTTCGCAGCCCGCGCTCAATCCACTGAGCTACACCAGCCAGGGGGGACATATTACTATTTCCACGTAGCCTGCCCAAGTGGGAGAAAGGGCCCGCTGCTTGCCAGGACACGGGGGATGCGGCTGGGACAGCACACCGGGCGCCGCTGCAATGCCAGGGCCCAGCAGAGTGCCCTGTGCGTCCCCAGGGCTCAATGCGTATTTGTTGAGTATGTGGGTTGGTGAATGAAGCCTTTAAAAACTGCTGTCCTTTGACTTTATTTTCAGGAAATTGTCATAAAAAATAGCTAGACAAAAAGCATTTTGTTCATGTATGATAAGCTCTTGATTATCATCACGTGTGGAAGCTGCAAACCATTTCTTTGTTCGGAAATAGGAATGCATCTAAGTCTGTGAGTGCTGAGCATGAGGAAATCTCAGAAATCATTAAATACTACTGAACATAAAAACATATTCTTCAAAGATTTTATTTACTTTTTTTAGAAAGAGGGGAAAGGAGGGAGAACAAGAGGGAGAGAAACTTCAATGTGAGGGAGAAACATCAACCAGTTGTCTCTCTCACACAGCCGACCAGGGACCAAACACCCCCCCCTCCCCAGGCATGTGCCCTGACCTGGAACAAACTGGTGGCCTTTTGCTTTGTGAGACAACGCCCAACCAACTGAGCCACACCAGTCAGGGCAACATAAAAATATTAAATAGTGATCCTCACGATGCCATTTCGGGTGCATGTGATGTCATGTTTGTTTCTTGTTGCCAGTGAGTCGTTGGAAGTGATACTCGTTAAAGTCCGCCTTTGGCTGTCCATACTGCCCCGCCTGAGGCCATGGGAGCTGGGGGCACCGGAGGGGAAGTCAGCCGGGCACCAAGGCGTGGCCGTCTGGTGGGCAGAACTATGGACTTCACTCACCCAAGCACAGCTGACCTCTCACGACTTCGGGCCCTTTCTTTCACTTCCATCAAGTCTCTCAGCAACCTGCTAGCTCTAAGGAAGTAAGAGGCATGCTCAGAGACATCAGAGTCTGAGAACATATGAGACTGTTCTTCAGACCACAAACACTGAAGGATTTCCTCAAAAATGGAATCTAGAACTTCTTCATGCAGCGTAAAACTCAGTCTTGTAATCACTTGCTTGGGCCAGCAGCTGGGGCAGCAATAGGATGCTGTGGCCTGGGAGGTACTCTGGTTGGGTGACTCCGGCCACTTGGCCACAATGAGAGGCTGGGGATAGGCAGATACTGGAGGCTGAAGGTTCACAAGTGTTTTATTTAATAATGACTTGAATTAAAACTTAGTGTCAACTCTGCTAACAAGTTATTTAATTCATTTTCCGAGTGTCTATAGCATTTATAAGGTGGTTACCCTTTCCTGAGGGCCTACAAAGGACCAGGTACCTTGCACTCATTATTCAGTTTAATACTCAGAACCACCTTTTAGAATGGACACTATTACTTTTTATTTTATGGACGAGGAAATGAAGCTCAGAGAGGTGAAGTTACTAAGTCCTCTTAAGACCTTGAACAAGGACTTGTAGTCAAGATGGAGGCATAGGCAGACATGCTTTGTCGCCTTGCACAGCTATAAGAGGGATCACAACTAACTTCAAAACAAAATATACCCAGAACTGCCAGAAACTTGAACTGTATGGAAGTCCAACAACCAAGGGGGTAAAGAAGCCACATTCATCCAGATGGGTAGGAGGGACAGAGATGGGGGTCGGGGCAGAGAGAACACCGTGTGGTGGTGGTGAGGAGGTGGTGGCAGCCGGTGGAATGGGCGGTTCCACATTCACATGTGGTGGATAAAAATCAGGAGGGATACCTGGGGAGCCAGCAATTCTAGCTCCAGGCCAGACATGCAACCCTGGGTTGCAGCACCAGGGAAAATAAAGCCTCATAACTTCTGGCTATAAAAACCAGTGGGGGCTGGGGCAGAGGAAGAAACTGCTGGACTCTCAGGAGAGTCTGTTTAAAGGGCCCACACAGTCCTAGAATGTGCACAAGCCCACCCACTCTGGGAACTGCCAGCAGGGCAGCAGCTAGAAAGGCACCAGTCCCATACGGGAAGTGGGTAAAGTGACTAGACGTGGGGTGAGTGCTGAGCAAGCTTCCGGCAGCCAGGTAGTAGCATCGACCCCTCTCCAACCTCTCCCCCCGCACAGAGTCACAAAGTGGTGAAGTGGGTTGCTCCACCCTGGTGAATACCTACGGCTCTACCCCATATAACTTAACAGGTGCACTAAGACAGTGAGTCAAAGCAGCTCTACCTAATACACAGATGCAAACACACAGAGGCTGCCAAATTGAGGAAACAAAGAAATACAGTTCAAATGAAAGAACAGAACAAAACAAAACAACAACAACAAAAATACTAAATGAAATGGAGATAGCCAACTATCAGATGCAGAGATCAAAACACTGGTGATCAGGATGCTCAGAAAACTCAGTGAGTATGGCAAAAGCATAAGGGAAGACATGAAGGCTACAGTAAGTGAAATAAAGAAGAATCCACAGAGAACTAACAGTGAAGGGAAGGAAGCCTGGGTTCAAATCAATGATTTGGAACATAAGGAAGAAATAGTCAACCAAAATAATGAAGAAACAAGAATGCAAAATAAATAAATAAGTAAGTAAGTAAGTAAATAAATAAATAAATAAATAATACCGAGGAGAGAATATAAGAAGACTCTGGGACATCTCCAAAAGTGCCAATATCTGCATCATAGGGATACTAGAAGAAGAGGAAGAGCAAGAAATTGAAAACTTATTTGAAAAAACAATGAAAGAAATTTTCCTAATTTGGTAAAGGAAATAGACATACAAGTCCAGGAAGCCCAGAGAGTCCCAAATAAGTTGGACCCAATGAGGATCACACCAAGACACATTATCATTAAATGACCCAAGATTAAAGATAAAGAGAGAATCTTAAAAGCAGCAAGAGGAGCCCTGGCTGGTGGCTCAGTGGACTGAGCGCAGGCTGCAAACCAAAGGGTCTCTGGTTCAATTCCCAGTCAGGGCAGGTGCCTGGTCTGTGGGCCAGGTCCCCAGTAGGGGGTGGACAAGAGGCAACCACACATTGATGTTCCTCTTCCTCTCTTTCTCCTTTTCTTCCTCTCTCTCTAAAAAGAAATAAAATCTTTTTTAAAAAAAAAGCAGCAAGAGGAAAGGAGAGACTTACCTACAAAGAAGTGCCCATAAGACTGTCAGCTGATTTCTCAAAAGAAACTCTGCAGGCAAGAAGGGGCTGGCAAGGAGTGTTCAAAGTGTTGAAAAGTAAGGACCTACAACCTAGATTACTCTCTCCAGCAAAGGCACCATGTAGAATGGAGGGGCACATACAGTGCTTCCCAGACAGGGTAAAGCTAAAGGAGTTCACCATCACCAAGCCCTTGTTATATGAAATGTTAAAGAGAAGTATGTAAGAAAAAGAAGATGAAAAAACTATGAATGTTGGAATGGCAACAAATGCACAACTATCTACAACTAAATCTGAAAAGCAAACTAAGCAAACAAGCAGAATAGAAACAAACTCACAGAAATGGAGATCACATGGAGGGTTATCAGCAGGGAGGGGGAAGGGGAGAACAGGGGAAAAGGTACAGGGAATGAGATGCATAATTGGTAGGTACAGAATAGACGGGGGGAGGTTAAGAACAGCATAGGAAATGGAGAAGCCAAAACATTTATATGCATAACACATGGACACAAACTAAGGGAGGGATTGCTGGGAGGAATGTGGGTACTGGGCAGAGGAGGGCAAAGGGGGAATAACTGGGACAACTGTAATAGCATAATCAATAAAATATACTTAAAAAAAAAGAAAGACCATGAACAAGGCGCAGTGTTAGCACCTGGGCTAAGGGAAAGGAAGCTCACTGTCTAGTGAGGGGCAGAGGAGAAAAATAACTGGACTTGAGTCATGTGGTATGTGAGGTGCTGTAACAGAGAAACACGGGGGCTGACGAGGTCCCGGCCAGAGCCTCTGATCACTTCTAGTAGCTGACGGATGACGTCTTACTCTGCTGGGTGACAGAAAAAAGGCATCACGAGTTGGAAACAGGCTTACCATCCTATCATGTATCTCTTCTCATTTTGGAGCCAAACTAGACGACACAAAACCTAAGAAGAAATGACTGAAAGCAGCAGAAAAAATATGCAGAGCATCATTGCATGAGGTTTAAAAATCATCTTCACGCTTATAGTCATTTGACACAGGAGCTCCTGCATGTGATTTCCCAACAATGGGATTAGCCCCATTTTTCTGCCTCAGGAGACTCCGGGGCCATTAGGGGACTCCCAGGGAACCTGGGAGAGAGATGGCAGACAATCCAGCAGCAGATGGCCCCACACAGGACCACTGCTTAATTAGGTTGCTGTGAGGGACAGTATAACGAGATAAACGGAATGGTGGGGGGAGGGGAGGACAGGGCCCCAAGGATGCTGGTTATAAGAAAGCCAGCATCAAAGGGGGCCAGGGATTGACACCCCCAGATAGCCACTACTCTGGACATGTCGCTGTGCTCGCGTGAACATCCCCTGTGTGTGTGTTGTCTGTGTGTACACTCCCGCCAGGCAGTGAGAAGGGAGAGTGGTCATGTAAATGAGGGGCTCTTCCCAGTCAGGGATTGATTTGCTTTGAGATTAATCATTATAATGGTGGTGATAGTCAAAACAGCTTACATTACAGAGAAACTTCTCTGTGCCAGGAACTGTATGAAGTACGTTTTATGCATATCTCATTTAATCCTCGTAGAGACCTCATGAGGCTGGCACTATTACTTACTACTGTTCTTATTTTACGAACGAGGAACTGGAGCTGAGGGTGGTCAAGTGCTGTGACCTTGGCCAGCAGTAAGTAGAGATACTGAGATTAAACAAGAATAATACAGTAATGGCCGTGTCCCAGGAATGAATGGAAAATTCAGCTGAGGCACTGATAACACTATGTTCTAAAGTACAGCATGAGATCACAATGCGGGATTTTCAAAGAAGGGCTGGGAGCGTGGAGGCCTGGTTAGAGGGGAGAAGTCTGCGTGCTGTGAAGGGTGGAAGGGAACGCTTTGCCTTCCACTGAAATAGAGAGAGGCTCAAGGGCACCTGGATCTTAGGGGCAGTGGATCTGGGGGCATGTGGACCAATAGTGACTCTTCTGAGAAGTCTAAAGGGTCAGAGATAGCTGGTTACTCTGTCCAGGAGCAGAGAGGAGGAGAAATGGCTGTGCTGGGGGGTGACTTGGCTGTCTGTTAGTTAAGTCAAAGAATGCGTGGTGGGGTTTCCACGGCTATGTGGTGTCAAGAGGGCCACCTCAAGGAGCAAACAGACCTCAGCAGAAAGAAGCTGGAGGGACTACAGGATGCCCACTGTGGAGCAAGGAGTATGAGTCCAGCCAGAGGAATTTACCTTTAGAAAGGTACCTGCAGGGAGAGGGTGCAGTGGTGAGTGGGGCGTCCAGAGAACCCAGCAAAGCACCCACAAGACAGAGTCCTCCCTAAACACCTGCTGGTCCAGAGAGCTGGACCACATCAGTCCATGCAAGGACCCTCCTGCTCCCCTCAACTCCCACTCTCGCTCCCTGAACCCCAACCCTGGGCAGGCTAGATACTGGGGAAGAAGAGCCGCACAGGTGGGGTAGAAATCCACCGCAGGCTTCTCCCTGGGAAGAGGCCAGAGCTGCAGGAGGGGGAAGGTATAGGCTTTAAATTGACTGACATGTTGACTGTAACACAAGGCCAAACATTTTAATGACTGGAGGGCTTTTATTTATTGAAATTTGTTATATAAATGATAGAACTCACCCTAAATTTTGTGTAAGGGTTGGGGAAGAACTTGCCACACAGAATAAATTTAAAAGAATAGTGGGAAACAAAAATAAAGTCACTTTATGCCCTGACCAGTGTGGCTCAGTCGGTCGGGTGTCCCAGAAAGTGGAAGGCGGTCAGAGCACAAGTCTGGGCTGTGGGCTCAGCCCCGATCCAGGCTCATGTGAGAGGCAACCAACTGATGTTTCTCTCTCACACTGAAGTTTCTCTCCCTCTCTTTCTCCCTCCCTTCTTTCTCCCTCTCTCTAAAAATAAATAAATAAAATCTTTAAAATCGTAGTAAAGTCGCTTTACAATTACGTCCTGAATTGCATTTGTTGAAGGTAATAGCCATGTTTACAGTTAGTGAAAATGCACTGTATACCAGAGGCTTTCATAATCGATTTACATACTTCATCTATGTTAACCTCCAACCAGCACCTCGGGACAGAAGTTACTATACCTATCTTACAGATGAGAACGTGGAGGCTCAGAGAGGTCAAGTGTCCTAAGCCACAGAGCTGGCAAGTGGCAGTGCCAGGACCCATACTCACAAAGACTCCAAGCCTGAGTCATTCTCTCGTCCTTGCTTGGGACGCTAGCAGGCAGCCTGCACCAGAAAACGTGGTGCCCAGGAGGGGGGCTCTTTTGGCATCCTGAAATCACTAGTGCGTTTATTCTGAATTAATTCTCATGCATTTGATAAAGACTTCACTACACAGGATAAAAGGCTTTGCTCTAAATACGGAGTGACACAAAATGTGCTTTAAAAATTTTTGACACCAAAGGGAGAGGAAAGAAAACAGTGGATTCCATAGCTCCCATCACTTGACTGTTTGTCAAAGGATTAATACAAACTGCTACAGTCGTAGCCAAATAAAACGATCAAAGCGGCTGGATCCAGATCTGAATTCAAGTTTGTAAAGCAAGGCTGGAGACACGCTGGGCGTGCGGGGGTGGGCGTTCTTACAGGACAGTGAGGGGACCCGGCTGGGCGGGGCGGACGAAGAGGAAATGTGTCAGTGCGTGTAAATTTTACTGACTCAGGAGCCAAAGTCCCAATCCTTGTTCACAAGATATATGTTGATTTTAACACCGTCTACTAATGCGCTGTGAACACCCACAGCAATGAGGTACCCAGAACAAGAAGACCAGGGCCTACCTACACTAGAGAAGTGTGTTTGACATGGGACTCCCAACTCGCGTCTCTGTGAGCGTGCACAGGCGCTGTCCTCTCCACCACCCTCATCCTCGCTGTCCTCGTCCTGCTTGTGACCGATCTTTCGGTCTCAGCCCTGTCCTTGGAGTGTGCCTGCTACGGTCAGAGAACCAGCAGGGGACGTGGGCGGGAACACTTTCCGCCTCCGCGGGTGAGTCTCGTGCCTTTGTCTGGCTTTGCTGTCAGCGTGGCGCCGACTTTACAGGAGGAGGGCGCAGTGTTCCCCTCTCTTCTGTTTTTGGAAGAGTGGGAAAGATTGGTGTTAATGCTTCTCTGAATGGTTGGTAGAATTCACCAGCTTAATGTCTCTGTAACCCATTGTACCTAATGAGTAGTTGATGTTTATAAAGGACATCAAGCTGAAATAAATTGTTTCTGTAATTTTGTATTTTCTCTGATACAATTTATTATGAATATTTTACTTAAATGTTGAAAAGGGACTACTTGCTATATGACAGAATATCCCAGAAGTCCAGACTGAAGACCAAATTTCAGATTATTTATACCGGGACTTGAATTTTACAGTTGTGACCTACTAATCAGCCCTAAAAATAAATTCCCTCAAGTTCCTCTGGGTGCCCAGTAAAAATCACTCAGCCAAGTCCCACACCGAGTTCCAGCTTCCTTCCTGTACCCCCTAAACTCATTTACTAAAGGGCTTCATAACCACATTTTAAATATGAAACACTTAACTTAGAAAGGCTTCAAAACAGGAAGTGAGAGATTTCAAGTGTTTCATCAATAACAAGGATCTATCACCTTTTAAGAACAACTGTTCTCAAACCTTGAGTGCCAAACATGACCAGAGAATCCTTCCACCCCGGGGCGGGGCCCTGGAGTATTTCATCAGGTTCCTTGGGTGATTCTGATACAGTTGGTCAGAGGAACACGCTTTGAGAAAGAGAACTTTGGGGTTACGGTGGCCACGTGGGTGAGAGGTGACGGTTAACAGAAACAGTGTCTGAAGGGCCGGCACAGCACCTGGCTCCAGGCAGCCTCTGCAGGTGCCAGGAGGACTCGTTCACATACAATCCAAATCACCTGGAAGAGGGTTACACTGGGTGAAAATTAATCACTGGTGGGACTGCAGGCCACGTCTCTTCCCCAGTCCCCACTCGTGCTCAACAATAAACCTGGCATATCAGACAGAGCTTGGGTTCGGAGCCCCAAACAGGCCTCCATCAGCATGTGACTTCAGGAAAAGTACTTGACCTTTCTAAACCTCAGTCTCCTGATCGGTAAAACAGGGATCATGTCACCCCCCTCGTGCGGCAATGGGAATATTTAATGAGATGCAGTTGAACTGTGTTTCTTCACGGCCCTTTGCCTCATCCCCTTCCCGTGCTTCCTCCTTCAGACGGAACCATTTAACAGAAGAACACGGTGCAAATGCACTTTCACAGCTATGATGATGGGTAGCTGTCAGGTGGCCGCCTCAGCTAACAAAACTCAGAATGAACGGGGTGGCACGGGGAAATGAGAGGCAGATTCTAAGGCTGGTGACGGAGGGTCAGGGCGACTAGAAGACCACATCTGCACCCAGCTTCTTTCACTGTGTGCTCTGAACACAGACCTCAGCAGGAGGCAGGCAAAATTCAGTTGAAGGAGAACATGCTTATATCCTCGGGTGCTTTGATATATTTAGGAGGAGACAGGAAGGAATATCAAGGTCAGGTCTAAAAGGAGATCAATGAGCAGCGATCGTTTCTGCTGTCCCAGGAGGCAGGTACTGGGTATCCAATTGTGTTACTCAGATGGAAGAATACAGCTCCGCCCAGCAAATGCCACTTGCAAAAGCATCTCTGCTATGTTTTGCTGCAAGGGACACCAGGCGCATGAGTAAGTCTCTACCAATGGTGAAATTTCCTCTTTGGGCACCATCTAGACATGTCTTACTTTAAATTCATTAATTTAATCAATAGTTTAAGATGATAAAACAGTTTCTTTTGATACCTTTTATATCCATTTCCTACTAGGGCTTTGGGGTTCGAGTGATTAGTTCTGTGACCTTGGCGGCAAGTTAGTTCACCTCACTGAGCTTTCTTATTTAATTCTCACTGCAACCCTATCAACTACATTCTATTTCCCGAAAACTGAGGTGTGGGGGGTGCCTTACCCAAGGTCACTTCCAAGGTCACTTAGCCAGTGAGTGGCAGACCTGAACCCCAACAGACTCTCTCTGTGTTCTCCTCTACGCCAGCTCCGGGGACTTGCCCAAGGTCACCAAGTTAGGTGGGCAAGACCTCTCTCAGTTGTCCTTCTGGTTCTTTCCATGTCCAACCATTTGACATTATAATCTGCCCGAGAAAGATTCAATGTGTAATACTTGGGCAAAGTGTGTAAAGAAATGCCTCTCTGAAACAGACAGCCACAAGCAAAGCAGGCTCCGTGGACTTCATATGCTCCTCCAGTTCTTAGATGGAAATAAACATCTCTCTTCTTCCTTTCTCACAGAATACATATCCTCAGTTACCACCATTTCTGTTTTTTATGATTCTAAAATGTTCTATTTTCTGTCTACCACTCAAAGAAAATATAGAGACCTCGGGGGTATAAAGAGCAGGGCTCTTTTGGACTCAGTAAGAGTGGAAAGACAGCAGGAAGAAGAAACTAAAAATGACCCGGAGAGTTAAGACTGGAGAAACGGGGTGGAAATTACAGTCCTCCATCCAACCCTCCAAACAGCAGGCCAGCCAGCAGCTCCCAGAGCCTCGAACTTAAGAGCTGGTGGACGTTCAGAGGTCATCTGATGCAGTGTGCTGGTTTTACAGACGGGGAAAACGCAGTGGGCAGAGGAAGGTAACTGTGTGAAGCCACACAGCGAGCCCGTGGCAGAGGTGGAACCACACTCAAGCCTCTCATTTCCTCGTTTGCTTTTTCTCCCCACCAGAATAGACTGGTTATTTTATTTTATTTTTACTATTACGTTTTAACATTTTTATTTTATTTCAGATTTGATTTATTTATTTTTAGAGAGAGGAGAAGAGAGGGAGGAAGAGAGGGAGAGAAACATCGACATGTGAGAGAAATATTGAACAGCTGCCTCTTGCACACCCCCATCTGGGGACCCGGCCCGCAACCCCAGCATGTGAACCAGTGACCTTTTGGTTCACAGGCTGGTGCTCAACCCACTGACCCACAGCAGCCAGGGCTAGATTGGTTATTTTAAAGTTGCTAATAGATGTTGTCATTTAAAACAACAACATATAATATCTGCACAAAACTTAACAGCTTGCAAAATGCTTTTACATAAGTGTTTCATTTGTGTTGCCAGGTATAGGGCATTAGAAATTACTCCACCGTGTTCTACAAGTTTCGTGGTGTTTGCTCATCAGTCCTGTTCCACGGGACTTGTGAAGGCAGCTGATCTTTCCAACAGGTCCACCTGCCTGCGTCCTCTATGGTAATCTGCATTTAACTTGAAATCAAATCTCCCTCCTTTAGCAGGTACTCTGAGCAAACTTATGATTTTCCATCAGGAAGTGTTTGCTGAAGGGTGTCTGGCTGGTGCTCAGCGATTCTCTCATTCATGTATTCCACATACATTTCGCCAGGTGCTGTGGACAGGAGCCTAAAATACACCAGAGGACAGAAAAGACAGAGCCCCAGCTGTCTTGGAGAGCAGCGGCTTACATGCCAGGGGAGAGACGGACAACAAACCAATGAGCAGTTCTATAACGTGTCAGGTGGTGTGAAGTTCTAACAAGGCTAATAGGGCGACAGAGAGTCCCATGTGCTGTGCCTGTGCGTATATTATATATGCGCTGTGTTACCCACGGTCAAGGGCAGCCTCTCTGGTGAAGTGACTTTCGGACAGAGACCTGAAGGAAGTGAGCCTTGAGGACACCTGGGGGAGAGGCAGCCTGTCCCGGCAGCCTGCTAAGACCCTGAGGCAAGTGGCGTGTGTGAGGCACCAAGGCCAGTGCTGGGGGATTGGGGCTAATGAGGGGGTGAGGGAGGAGCGGGAGATCCCGGAGAAGGAAGAGCAGATGGGGTTGGGCCTTGCACAGCCCTGTGAGGGATGTGATTTTATTCTCCGTGAGGTGGGGAGCCACTGGAGGGTCCGAGCAGGCCCCATGCGACTCTGAGCGGCATGTTTTGCCTTTTGTTTTTGGGCGTAAAGAACAGACACTGCTGTGTATACAGGAGGCTACTTCAGTACGAGAGGTGACAGGGGAGGGGCCACAGTAGCTGTGTCCTATCACCAGGCCAGGCAGAGGGGACTCTGAGTAAAGGTATTTGCTGAATGAATGAATACTATTACATGGGAAGTCTGCGAAAAGCCCTAAGGGCAAATAAATGAGAGGATTTACTCTACCTTACGAGAGAGGGGACAGAAATGTAGAAGAGGACACGAGTTGACTTTTGATGAGTAAGAATTCACCGAAGACGGGACACATAGAGCTTTTCATGGCCAAAATGGAGGAGGCAAATTGCACCAAGGCCCCCAGCACGTGGCTGTGGTCAGGCTCCTGGAGGCCAGGGAACATGGGGCTGCACGCCAGTCAGTGGGGCCAGGGCTGTCTGCTGAGGAGCCCTGTGATGCTTCCCCATTCCTCCTGCCGAGACCAGGCCAGGCAGGCTGAGCAGGACAAAGTTTCTGCCTCAGGGCCTTCCGGTTTGATTTCGGTCGGAGGGACTTTGAGGTACTGGTGCTGGGGACCAACGACTGGGACACTGGTTCCGTTGTCGGACTGGGCATCGTCTCCAGTCTCTACAAAGCCCTCTCTCACCTTCCCTCCCCACGCTGGGCAGGGGAGCGGTGGAGCGTGTGAGGCTGGTCATGATTGCAGCTGCTGCTCTTCTGTACTACAACTCTCAGAATGCCTTCACTAGCTTAGAAACAGGCTCTCCAGACCACAGGGAAAACCTGGGCTCTTCAGAGAAATGTGTACCGACTGAGAGATATGCTGACATACGCTGACACTTCAACATACAGTGCAGGGGCCCAGCCGGTGTGGCTCAGTTGGTTGGAGAGTCATCTCACAGGTTCGGTTCCTGGTCAGGGCACATACCTAGGTTGCGGGTTGGGTCTCTGGTTGGGGCGAGTGCAGGAGGCAACGGATTGACGTTTCTCTCATATCGATGTGTGTCTGTCTCTCTCTGTCTGTCCCCCTTCCTCCCTCCTCTCCTCTCTTTGGAATCAATAAATATATTTTTAAATAAAAAATCACTGGCTGGTGTGGCCCAGTGGATTGAGTGCTGGTCTATGAACCAAAGGGTCACTAGTTTGATTCCCAGTCAGGGCACACGCCTGGGTTTCAGGCCAGGTCCCCCACTGGGGGCATGCAAGAGGCAGCCACACACTGATGTCTCTCTCCTTCTCTTTCTCCCTCCCTTCCCCTCTCTAAAAATAAATAAATAAATATTTTTTAAAATGTTAAACGTTTTGTGCAGGTAAAATTCTTTCTTTTCTTTTAATGATGGTTTAAGGGCTATTTAATGAGGGCTTAAGGGCTATTAAAAACCCCTTTATTTGTCATTTGTAATCTTGTAGCTATGAGAGGCTCTTTTATTGTTCTTTCACTGAGCTTTCTCCTACCAAATCACTAATGAGGTAATTACCAACATAATAATTACTGTATAATTACTAGGAGGGTGGGAAAGAAAACATGGAGCAGACTAAGCAACCAGGATTGGGGTTATGTCAGGGATCAGATAAGAATTATCTCTGTGAAAGGCAGCAAATTGAATGTTTTTCAATTCATAAAATGAGAGAGATGCATCACTAGGGGTTTATAAAAGTAATTAGTTGGAACCATGGCTTTTAACCTCCCCCTGCAAATCCAACATCTTCTCGGAGGCAGTTTGGAGGCAAAACGAGGGGCTTCTGCAGTCAAACAAAGCCTGCCCGAAATCTCATTCACACTCTCCTTCCCGTGAGACCTTGGGCAAGGAATAAATACACCTGAGCCTTTATTAGAGCAAAATGCGGAAAATGGACCTCATGGGTCTTCTGTGAGGATTAAAAAACATCAACACCAAGGTCAAAGAGCGGTGCTTACTATGAATTACTCCCCTTGACCGCTTTAAATCACCTCCAGTTCATAAAGCATCTATATGCCAAAAACCTAATTAGGCAAGGCCAGAGGACTTAGCAATTATTCAATAATTCTTACCCATATGTTTTCCCTTGAAAGTGCCAACATGACTTTCAGCTAGTCTGTCAGTTTCTATTTTTAACAATTTGAGGTGAAAATAGAAACCCATGGGGATAAACATGGAATCTGAAATCACACAGCTGCTTTGGAGGCTGAGCGGCAGCAGTACGTGGAGCCTGCGGCAGTCTGCGGACTTAGCTCCTCGGTGCCTTCCTTCCGGCGGCCCGGCAGTCAGAATGCAGCCTCCCCAGCAGCTGGCCTCACCCAGCCCGAGCAGCAGGAGGCAGGGCCTGGGGGTGTGTCTCTTTGTCGTCCCTGTGTTTAATACCTAGCCCAGCAGATGCTACGTGGGGTGGGCAACCCAAACACAATGTTCGTTTAAGGAGCCAGCACGTATGAGATTCTGAAACAGGGTCAAGGCTACAGTTGTAATAACTACATAAAGATCTCTTTACATATGTATAGTATTTGACCCTTGAGAGCTTAGAATGTGCCTCTCATTGTTGTTTTAGGCTGGTCTCCAACTTTGGTGTTCCCAAAAATCACCTAGGGTGGGTGCGAAGGACTGGTTAAATGCCGGCTCCTGGGACCCACCCTCACAGTCTGAGTCTGGGTCCCAGGAGGCTGAATTTTAAACCAACGGTCAATGCGGTTCTGATGCAGGTCCTGAACAGTGCACAAAGAGAGAAATACTAAGGTCTTTCCCCGATCTGCACAATTGTGGGATATAAACAGAATAAACATTATTTAGAGGGTTTATGTAATTTGCCCAAAGTGGGCCACTTGCCTGTGAGCGGTGGGAACTAGGACTCTGTTCCTGTACCCAACCCTGCTGAAAAGCCTTTGTCAGAACAAGTATTCTTAAAATAATCTCTTTCTCTTAACACCCAGAGTGTGCTTCTTTTTTGTTCCTTATGCTGGAATTCAGTGGCTGCCTCCCCTGTGTATTAAGCATGTCTTTTTATTCTGGTGTTTTAACATCTGTGGCCTTACTGACCCTGGGGAAACCAACCCCACCCTTACCCCAGGGCTGGCCATTCCTAGAAAGAGTAAACGTTCCTTTCAAATGCAAACCAACCAACCCAAACACCACACCCCACACGTCCTTTCTGGGACTCTCACACTGGGGCACTATCCTCCTGCCCTCACCACCCCAGGGCCAGGGACCAAATCCTGCGCCCCAGAACCCACCCAATTTATTCAGACTAGCCAATCATAAACCTGCTTAGCCTGCCTCACCCATTTCTTTCTGGAAAACCACAGTAAAGGCCTTTGATTCCTTCTGTCACTATTTCTGCCTTCTGACCAATCCTGGTGCTTCCGCATGTAGCCCTGCCTGGCATGGTGTGTGACCTGCCCCTCCCTCTTGAGAATAAATGTCTTTTCAGCGGCAGCTGCCACCCGATCTATTGGTCTGCTGCACCTGATAATAACAAAGCCTGCATGTTAAAGCAGCCTCCCACACTGAGCTGGAAGCAAATCGAAGATAAGCTCTTCCTCTCTCCGAACAGTTACTGTATTAACCCGGTGTCTTGTTCACTATGGGTGTTCAAAACATACTTGTTGAATTAATTTTAAAAATTAGTCAAGAAACTTAAATAAAGCCTTCTATTGGTGATTTTGTTCACTTTGGGGGCGGTTAGAATTTTAAGTTAATTTTTAAGCTACTTCCAAGCTTCATGCTGTTTTTCTCAAGCAGAAGTATAACCGTGAATGGCAGACCGGGTGGAATGGCTGGGTTATCATGAGCGACCTTCGATCATGCAAGGGAAGTATTTACTAAGTTGAAAAAGACACAGTTCCGCCTTTGTAATTTGCCATGAAAACAGACAGGGCTGACTTACAAATATAGATTTAAAACACATCCAATAAAATAAACTCAGCTATTTATAGTGTCTTAAATGGGCTAACTTTAAAATATTTCTACACGATGAGGCCTTGGTCAGGCAGCTCAGTTGTTCAGAGGGTCACCCCAGTACACCAGGGCTGTGGCTTTGATCCCTGGGCAGGGCACATGTAAGAATCATCCAATGAATGCATAAAAAAGCGGAACAACAAGTCAATGTTTCTCTTCTTTTCTCTCTCTCTCTCTCTCTCCCCCTTCCCCCCTCTCTCTTCCTCTCTAAAATTAATAAATAAAAATTTTAGAAATAAAATAAAATATTTCTATACGATGAGATGTGAAATATTTGAGCAAGCAAAAAAAGAGAAAAAAAAAGGATGGAGCTGCAGGTTGCTTAGTGAGAGAGAAGAGAGCACTGGACCAGGAGTCTAAAAAGATTTAGAGTCAATTCCCTACCATGGAGCCCACTGCTGTGTGCCACTGGGCAAATCACAAACCCAGCTGCCGTCCTCAGCTGTCTCATCTGTAAAGTGGCAGGTCAGGACAAAGTCCTTCTAAAACTCCTCTGCTCAGCAAACTGCCAGTAAATTTAAGGATCTGAAATGGGGAAAGAAAGAAAGAGAGAACGAGAGAAAGAAAGAAAGAAAGGAAGGAAGGAAGGAAGGAAGGAAGGAAGGAAGGAAGGAAGAAAGAAGGAAGGAAAGAAAGAAAGGAAGGAAGAGAAAAAGAGAGAGACAGAAAGAGAGAGAAGGAAAAGAGAAAGGGTTGGGAAGGAAATGACCATTATGAGTTTTGAATTAATAGTGGTGAAAAATTAAAAGCAAGTAAAATGTCCAGTAATAGGAGAGATTTAAAAAAATACGCTACAGTATATACACTCATTTAACTGATATAAATAAGAGCTTGTAGTGCCCTGGGAACAATTCAAAACGACTAAGCTGGCCCTTACCAATCCCTTTTGTAAGCTCCCCTCCCACATCACTGCCAGCCCTTGTCACGGCTCTCGGGTGGCTGTGTCATCCCTGGGCAGTGTCCTGCTCAAGACCGTGCAGAACTGGATGAACCGAGTAGTCTGAACAGTTAATCTGAGAAACACTGATGGCAATGGCATCTCGGCTTCTCCAGCAGGTTTGCACATTTCGGCTGGTGAGAGCCTACTCCTCTCAAACGTGGCTGGTCTGGTCACTGAAGGCTGCAGCGCCTGCCTTCAGGGCGGAAGTGCTCTGGGGGCAACGGGAACGGTCTCCGGATGTACTCGTGAAAAGGAGAAGTGGTCCAGATGTACGCTTCTCACCCCATTACATCACATTCTGGGGTCAACACAGCATTTAGATGTTTCCAGAAATATCTAAGCAAAACAATCCCCATTCTTTCTCCCTGTTGGCAGAATTTTTTTCTTTATGCACAGTCATTACCAAAGTTGCTTCAATACACAAGAAATGCCCAATTAAAAACTGGTAAGATGACTCAAATGGGCACCTCTGCCTAAGATGGCACAATAGCACTCACTTAGGAATATCCATTTTGGATCAATATGCCACGTGGACCCCAGTTATTCATTTTTTTTTAATAAAAATCCAAAGCAAAGAGTATCCTACAATTGCATTAAGTAAGCTTTTTTTAAAAAAAGATTTTATTTATTTATTATTTTTTTTTAGAGAGGGAAGGGAGGGAGACAGAGAGAGAGAGAAACATCAATGTGTGGTTGCTGGGGGCCGTGGCCTGCAACCCAGGCATGTGCCCTGACTGGGAGTCGAACCTGCGATGCTTTGGATCGCAGCCTGCGCTCCATCCACTGAGCTACACCAGCCAGGGCCAGTTATTCATTTTTAACTGGGGAGATTTGGGATGTAAGTGCAGGGGACTGTTCACACCAAGCCCCATGATTTTCTCTCAAAGCTAAATGCCTTGCTCAAAAGAACTTTGTAGAAAGTGGAACACAGAACTGGAAATGCATGATTTCAGCCCTATAAATACATGCATAGAGAAAAAGACAAACTAACACCCAAAGTAAAGCATCTGCTTATGAGGGGGGGATTTGAGGTGACTAAAATTTTTGTGTTCTACTTTTCTACATAGTTGTACCTTAAAAGAAACCCCTAAATTTCCTTTAAAGGAAGGAGGGAGAAAGGGAAGGAGGAAGAGAGAGAGGCAGGGAAGAAAACAGAGAAACGCTGCCGTTCCGGTGGCCTCAAGTGGTCCTTCTGGGCACAGCTGTGCAGGGCACAGTGCTTTCTGGGGGTTTCCTCCGAGCGCCTGCATGCTAGGCTGGCTGTGCTCATGCCCGCCCTTGCTCTCAGCCGACTGCCTCCCACACCGTTAAACACACACCAGTCTGTCGCGTTTGGTTCCACTTGATTTCCACTCTCCCTTCTGGCTGGCAGCCATCAGTCCTCTTGGCAACCTCCGGACTGGTTCCCATGGATACTCTTGACTCCCAGACAGGCGGCAGCTCTGAACAGATGGTCGCCAGCACTGGACAGGGAACAGGCTGAGGGGACCTCCGAGTTATCCATCACCCTGCAGCCTTCTGTTCACCCCTTCCCCAGCACAATGCACAAACACACGCACACACAAATACATCTTTTCCTAGGTTCTGTTTGGTTTGGCCTTGACAAGGGACTCAGGACATTTTAAATATCACAAAAACTAAAACAACAATTGCTTATCTTTTCTGAACGCCTATTAGACAATGGCCTAGGAAGTGTTTTGCACACAAAGGGAAAGAAATAATTTACTAGAACAGTTTAAGGAATTCAGTTTTTCTGATCTATTCAAGCACAATTGTTCGGGCCAAGTTTTGGGGGATTAGTGTGGACTGTTGATGTGCATACGAATAATCTCAGAAGCATTCTGAAATGTCAGGTTCCTGGCTAGCCTTTAGAAATTCAAGTTCAGAAAGTCGGGGGTAGGGCCCAGGAGTCTCCAGGAATGGCCCCCAGGAATCTGCACTGTAAATAAGCACTCCATGGGATTCCAGTGCAGGTAGTCTGCACCACCCGAGAGAAAACCTCCCCTAGCTCAGGTGTTCTCAGACTTCACGCTGCCTTGTCTCTTGAAAATGCAGTCTGACCTGGTGTGTCCAGGCTGGTACCTGAGGCTCTGTGTTTCTGATCAGCTCCCAGGAAAGGCTGGTGCTGAGGGTCCACAGACTGCACTTTGAAAAGCAGGAATCTAGATGGTCAGCCTCCCAGAGGCTGGTTCATACGGCACTTACCTGCCAAAAGCCCAATTAGAAAAGCCAAAAGACTTAGCAATTATTCAATTGTTTGGTTCAGAGAGCATGGAGCAGTGACCCCACTGCCTGCCGGTGCACGCCATGAGCAGGAGTAATCCTTGACACTGTGCCAGCAGTGCCCACATTTCTAGTCATATCCCTGCCGTTCCCCAGCAGGAAGACTATACCCAGGCCTCTTATACCATCCCTGCTTCCTGTACTTGGCTTCTCATACCTCGAGCCTTTGCACATGCTGTTTGGGGCATCTGGAATGCCCGACCTTTACTTCTTGACCCGTGTTACCTGGAACCTTGCTCACTGTACCACAGCATCACGGCATACCCTATATATACACTATCTATACCTCACTAGCAACCAGTCAGAAGACACAACAAAAAATCTCATTCACAATAGCAGCAAAACCTAGAAAACTTCTGGGGAAAAAAAACAAAGAAAAAAAGACCTTTTTGAAAGATATGAAAGAAGACCTGAGTAAATGGAATGACATATCTTGTGTATTCATTGAAAGACTCGATATTATACAGATATCCATTTTCTGATTAATTCATAACTGTAACCCAAGCCCAATCAAAATCTCAATAATAATTTTTGTGGCGCAGTCCAAAATAAATATGGAAGGGTGAATGTCTAAGAAAGACCAAGGCAATCTGAAAAAGAACAACGAAAAGGTAGACCTGCCCTGTTAAAAATCAAAACATATGACAAAGCTGTAATAATTAGGTAAACATGATATTTGTTAGGAATAGACAGTTGGTCAGTGCAACAAAACACAGAGCCCAGAAACAGATCCACACAGAAGAGGGAACTTGTTATAAGACAGAAGAAACTTTTTAAAGCAGCAGGGGTGGGGGCGGTTGGGGAGGAAGTGGTCTGTCACACAAATGGGTTTGGGACCACTGGCTTTCTACAGAGAACGTGAAAATGCACCCCTATCTTACACTATGCACAAAAAACGAATTCCAGATGTATTACAAACCTAAATGTGAAAAATAAACCTCATAACCATCAGAAGAAAATATTTTTAAAAACTGTCTACCACTTCAGATAGTAAAGTATTTCTTAAATTAGGAATAAAAAAAAATAAGCCATAATGGCAAGGACTAAACAAACTGAATACATTAAAATAAAAAAATTTCTGTGTGGTGAAAGACACTATAAACAAAGGTAAAAGACAAGCCATAGGAAAAACAGATTAGTAATCGGAATTAATGTAGATCAATAAAGAAAGATAACACTCTAATAAGACAATGGGCATAATCTGAATATACAATCCACATAAGAGAAAGGCAAATTGTCAATAAACACATGAAAAGCTCTTGAATTTCTCTAAACATCAGGGAAATATGAAGTTAAAAAATACCATTTCCACACTATGAAATTGGCAAAATTTTAACTGACATTATAAGTAAAAGGTACACTTTTATACACTATTAGGTTGTTGGGAACTGCCCTGCCTGGTTTCAGAAGCTGTAACCCCCCGGGGCTAAGGCTGAGTGAGCGACCTTGGGACCATAAGCCACTAGGGAGACAAAGCTAATCTCCTTGGCAGGGGCACCACCTCTGCCCCCTTTACTTCACCCTGCCTGGCTCCCAGTACATGGCCAGTTAGCCAATGATGAGTAAGATTCCTCAAGGGAGGGAGGACCTAGGACAGGTGTGGTCACAGGGGACCCTCAGGAAAGGACTTGGGAGGCTATAACAAAAGAGGGTGATGGACCCTCGCCCCTCAGCTTTGACATAGCCTGAGTCCTCATTCTGCCTGTGAGAAGTCTCCTAATCTCTTGGCTGCCTTACTTCCCCGCCTGATTTAAGCCTGAAACAATGACAGAGGGTGGTGCAGCCCTGTGCTGGAAAGGGCTGGTTCCCTGGGTGATCAGGCCTAAGAAAGAACACACAAAATCCGTGCAAACTGTTTTGCTAAGAATGCTCTCAATTTTCTGATAAGGGTCGGAGCAGGATATGAGTTTGTTTCCCAAAGTTTTGTAGCCCTTTAGCTAACAGATCCGGACTCAGAATAAACCCTCGTAGTTCTTTGAATGTTATCTATTGTTTGATCCTTACTGCCTGACAATGATTGATGGGCTTTACCTGTATTCCTGTGCAAACTGAACCCAATAAAACCCACTGAGGAAAAGGCTCCTGGCCCTTCTCCTTTGAGAGATTGGCCACCTTTCCTCCCCAAGCGGATCAGGTCTTGGTAGATTTATTCTCATCTGCAGCGGCCAGGGGGCCCTGCAGGCACAGCCACCCACCACGTTAGGTGAAGTATAAATGAGTCCAATCAGTACAAGGAACAATTTTCCAACGCCCAGTGAAATGTGAATAACCCAATACCCAACAATCTCACTTTCAACTCAAATTCATTTCTGTATAAGACACGTATAAGGATGTTCAGTGCAGCATTACTTGTGGCAGTTAAAAGTTAGGAAAACCTAAATATAAACAGAGAAGATGAATGTGTGATATATTCATATGCTGGCAGATTACACAGCCATTGAAAAGAAGGAGCTGTATATGAGTGGGTATTTATGTAGGCTTGTTTATATTTTTTCAAGATACATAATGTTAGTGACAAAAATAAAGTCACAGAACACACACATTGGATGTCATGTAAGTGAACACGCACATGGGCCACGATGCCTCACGCAGTTTGTGAGGAAGGGGTGCACACGCAGACACACGGCGGCGGTGCCCTCCTGCAGGGCGGAGGGAGGAGCAGCATGGTCCGGGCCAGGTGGGCAGAGAACTTTACTATGAAAAAGGTGTTTTAGCACAAAGAAAGCTAGACGTAAATGTAATAAAACGTTACTTTTTAAAATTCTGACTAGTGACAATATGGGTGTTATACTATTCTTTGTAGTGTGGTTTTTAAAGTTCTAAAAAAAAAAAAAACACCAACAGAAAATGCTTTGAAGGTTTCTCAGACAAAATGCCACCAGACATTTAGATGGGAGTGAGGGCAGTATCAGGTGCATGAAACAGGATTCTTGGCCGTGGGCTCCCTCTTCAATGCCCACGGCCCCTCCTCTAGCTACCCTGCTATCTATGGCACCCACATGACGCGGGCGCTTTGGCATCATGCACTAGGGTCTTTAAGGGCATCTTGGAGTGCGGTTCAATGTGAGGTGATTGGGCCAAAGCCCTAGTGGCAGGTGGGGAAGATGAAGCCAGAAGGAGAGGCTTGTCGGACATCAAGGCTCATCTTCATCCTTCAGGGCTTAGCGCAAACGCCACTCCTTCAGAGGACAGCTCCTACTCCTAGTCCAGGTTAGGCCTGCCAGTTCCCATTCAGTGCTCTGTTAGCACCTTGTACTTCCCCTGAGTGAAGTTCATCAGAGCAGTCTTTAATACTTAGCCATCCGAATGCACGTAACGCCTTATCTGTCATTACACTGCTCGCTCCCGGATGGACTGTGTCTGCTTTTTCACAGCTGCAATCCAAGAACTTAGCTCAGAGCGTCTTCTGAGTGGCTGCTCTCTTTGAGTCTGAACTGGCATTCATTTGGATTCCATGCTCATTTACAAGTATTAATAGTTATAACTGCAACTGCAAAGACCTCCATGCTTACAAAACATTTTCACATTCATGCAACCTATGGCATGGATAATACTGCCCCATTTTCTTGAGGAGAAAATTGAGGCTCTGAGACTTGAAATAACTCCACCAAAGTAGTATAAATGGAAAGGCTGGGATTTGAACTGAGGTTCATCTTAGTTCAAAGATGTTTGGTTGACCCACAATTGCACCGTGGCTACCAGATCAGTAGCTGTGACTACTAATTTCCCTGGTGTTCCTCACCCTTTCTTCAGAAATCCTCCCTCTTCCCTCACCCCCAGCCCTAAAAACCCTTCTTGGTTAAAAGTGTTCTTGCTTCTGCTGTTGCATCATCTCCTCCCACCTCCTCTTTTTCCTCCATCATCATCATCATCATCATCATCATCATCATCACCATTGTCTTCATCATGACATTTCTCCCTACTGTTGAAGTAGGAACAGACACAGAGTAAATCAGGATGTCCTAAACTGTGAACCTCATAGTCATCCCCAGAGCCTAGGTCAGTGTCTTACTCAACAAATGTAAACTGAATTGAATTAAACTGAATGAATTGAATTAAATAGAATTTGTTCATTCACAAAGTAATAGTCTGTACCAAATTCACTCCATTTAGATAGGGATTAAAGAAGCACTTAGCCCTGGCCAGGTGGCTCAACTGGTTTAGCACTGTCCCCTGCACCAAAGTTGCCGGTTTGATTCCCAGGCAGGGCCTATACTTAGGTTGCAAGTTCAATCTCTGGTCAAGGCACACACCTAAATTTTGGGTTAGATCCCCAGTCAGGGTGTATACAGGAGACAACTGAATCTTTCTTTCTTTTGTTCTTTCTTGCTTTCTTTTTCCTTCCTTCCTTCCTCCCCCTCTCTCTGTTTCTCTTTCTTTCTTCCTCCCTCCCTTCCTTCTTTCTCTCTCCCCCCTCCTCTCTCTCTCCTTTGCTATCTCTCTCTCTCAAATCAATAAACATATCCTTGAGTGAGGATTTAAAAAAAAAAGAAGCACTTATAAAGCATTGCCTTTTCACAAATGTGGTTTGGATTAGAACTATTGTGATATGCTAAAGGGCTCCCCAGAGGATGGTGGTGTTAGATTAGAGTCTTAGCAGCCAGAAACACCAAACCTCTCTCCAATTCATAGCCAGCCTTTGGCAGACCCCAAAAAAGCTGGGTCAGGGCTTCTTTGAGAACTCATAACAACCCTATCGTGGTAGAGCTCTCTTCTGCGTTTCCTTAGGTGCTGAGTCGTAGGCAAGTGAATTATGGCCCCATGTACCTTTTAATACCACTTACTCCTTGTCGATATTTTTTAAAGCCTTGTTCCAGCTGCTGGGGAAACCCCACACAAAATGGTCACAGCAGCCAGAGACTAATATTATTTCACAATGACAACTCCTGTAGCTTGTATCTCTGGTTGCTGTGAGAGACGGGTTGGTTATCCATTATATATGAAGACAAAGAAACTCTCACACATACATCAGTGCCCAGATGCTTTCAGTTGTAAGGAAACAAGAGAGTGACTATGTCACTTGGGGAGCATAAATGATGTGCTTGATAAGGCACAGTCAAACGACGTATTCTCAGGCACTTCGTCCAAGAGGTTATTTGCTGATTAAATGCAGAGTCTGAAACTTGGCAGCACAGCATCCTGCCCTCAGTAACACAAGCACAGGTTGGCGAACTATGGTCCATGAGTCAAACCTACCCTTGACCAGTTTTTGTTTGGCCATGAGTTGAAAAAGGGTTTTATAGGTAAATATTTGCAATCAATATGATGAAAAGGAATGCTAATTTTGAATCCCATTTCAGCAAATATTATTCCCCAAAAAAACTACTCTTCTCATGAGTAGTAGACCTGTATTACAAAAGATTTGTATTCAATGTTTATTTTATTTTTAATTTAATCAATAAAATGTTTGGAAAATTTGTTCTCTCGTATTGTATAATATTTAAAGGCAAAGCCTAAAATATTTGCTATCTATCCCTTTACAGGTTTGCTTTTTGTCGATCTAGACCTTTCCACACTTGTCTCCTGCCATGTCGTTCCTCACACTTGGAACACTCGTCATATCTGAGTATCTGTGGTTGCCCAAGTGCACATCCAGCTCTCCGTGCTCCAGCCGCTCCTTCTGCCTGGAATGCGCCACTTCCCTGTGCTCCCGATTGCTCTGCCTACTGAAATCAGACTGATCTTCCAAGGCCTAGCTCAGAAGCTACCCTCCTTTCTGATGTCTTCCCTGATCTTCCAAGCCAGACTAAAAAATACTCCTAGAAAATCTTTTATCTGCACACTTCATGGCTCTCTTTAAAGAAATTCAGAACCTCTGCACACAGGAATGTAAAATTACCTCTTTATATTAGCCAAGTGGTAACTCAAACCCACCGAGGATAATGATGAAGAGGATAGTTGCTCTTTATTGAGTGCTTACTATGTACTAGGCACTATGCTAAGTACTGTACACACATCATTCATTCATTTGTTCAATTAAGATCTATTAAGCACCTCCTAAATACCATGCACTAAGCTTGGTGCTCAGGGTGCAATGGCAAATAAGAAAGGTAAGAGAGTCAAAGACTTAATGGAAGGTTAAGTCTTTGTAAGACTTAAGCTTGCAAGGTGGGTATTATTGTTTCTACTTTACCAATGAGGAAACAAAAATCAGAGAAGACAGGGTAAATAACTTGCCCGAAGATATGGGTAATAAGAGGTGAGCAGGATTTGGATGCAAAGTCCCAAACAAAGCTAGACATCTAAGAGAAGCTGGAATTACTAGTATTATACTCTTAAATTGCTTTCTTTGTTTTTATATCATTGTTAAAGACCTCAAGGAAAGGACAAAGAATTCCTAATTTTTGCCCTCCTAGTGGAAATAGCTCCATGCTTTTGACCCACTGCACAGGTCCACCTCCTTCAGGAATGGCCCCTGATTTAGGTTGAGTTAGAACCCACTTGCCCCTACACTCTCTCAATACCCTGTGCATCTTCCTGTTATTGTACTTACTACCATTACTATAATTCTTAAAGCATGCTTCTCTCACCTGACCAGGATCTCTTTTAGGACACGTGCTACATTCATTTCTGTGTTCCCAGGTCCTAGCATAGTGCCTGATACAGACGTGATAGAGGTTTACTAAGGGAATAAATAAAAGAACTTCATCAGTAACCTACTCTGGTGATGATAAAAGTAGCCAGCACTTACTGTGCCATTTTAAGGGCCACCAAGTCCTTCACAGGATACCTCCCAGGACTCATGCAGCCATCTTTTCCTCGAATCCACCAACAATTAACCAACCTTTGCTGTGGCCCTTGAGAGCTCTGGCCCCTGATTTGAACCCTTGCCAGGCCCTGCCTGGCACTTAGACACTGGCATCTACGTCACTCCCTCATGAGACAGCAAGCCCCTGCGTGCAGGGGTCAAGGGCTCTGAGCTCGTACCTCCAGCCGTCTCATGCTCTTAAGATGCTGCATTGAACTCGAAATAAAAATAATATTAAGCCCACTGCATTATTATTGTGAAATTATAATCAAATAAATCCAACCTAATTCCCTGCTTTTATAGTATAAGCTTCTTTCACAATGGACTAAAAGCCCCGAAGCATAGCAAGGATTTAGAAAGAAGCTAGGAGGAGGGGAGGAGGGGAAACCGTGGGCAAAATCTAGCTGTCGTTCAATGTGGCGCTTGTCAAGGCCCAGCTCAGGCTGTCATTTGGCTAGATCCCCTGCTCAGGCCCCCGTGACTTTAATGTAAAACCAGCACTGAGAACCTTCAGGAAAAAGCATCAGATGTGTTGTGAGAAGCACTGGGCAAAAAATGCTGGAAGCACCAGAGAGGTCAGATCCTAGAAAGCCTTGAGGCCACCGTGCCTGGGCCTTGCCCTGGAGATGAAGGGGATCCACGGAGAGTTCAGGGTCAGGAGTAGTGCGACCACCTACCCCTCGCCACTGCAGAGACAGGCTGGTGAGGGAGAATGGTCTGGGCTTGGGAGAGCTGGAGCCACAAAGACAGCATGAAGGGTGGGGTGGGGGTGCACAGCAGCCCTCCCAGGAATGACACAGCAAACTGGGGGACAATGCAGGGGTCCATGTGAGCACACAGCTAAGACACGGCTGTAGGCTGGAATGAGGACAACCAGGTTCCTGAGCCAGCTCAGCCATGGACTGGTTGTATGACCTGCGTCCCCAGACCTCCCTGACTCATCTTTAAAGAGAGAGATGTTTACCTTAAAGGTCATTACAAAGTCTAAATTTTAAAAAACATATTAAAGCAATTGGCACAAGGTAAGCACTCAGCAAATGAGGTTGAAACTCAATTACATCTGTTCTAACATTCTGTTCTTTTGCATTCTGCCATTGTCTGCCTTATCCCTATCACTATAGTTTAATAGAAAACAATTCTTAGGGGCTGAGAAGATTGTAAGCATGCACTCTAGGATATGCCGCACACGGGCCAACGTTTTAAAATCACTGCATGAAAAGACAGTGGGCACAGCGCACGGCGCAGTGGGGGAGGCAGTGCTTCAGAGAGGCACCTACGGTGGGTTTTGTGGCTTGGAGCCCGGGCTCAATTTTCCCACCATAAAAGGTTACACCATGCTTGGTCCAGCAAGCATGGAGAGCAAAACCCTCTTCATTCAGTTGGAAAGCAAATACACAATGGCAGTGAACTATGCAAGCATAGGGAGAATAGAGAGGCGTTCTCTGGGCATGCACATGGGGCTGTTCCTGCAGGTACCCCCAAGACCAGAGGCAGGGAAGGCGGGAGGCTGGGACAATGGTGAGGCCTATGGTCTCACTCTCAGAGGGGGATGACACACAGACACCACAGGTCCATCCTTGACCGACTCTCCTTCCGCGCATCCCTGTTAAGTTGACATTTGCTGGGTCTGGCCTTCTTCCTCTCGCCCTCTTCATTCTCCACCCACCCCGACGCCTGCAGGTGTGACCCTCGGTGACAACTCAGTGTCCAGACCTTTTCACTGCTCTGCCCTTTCTCCTGAGCGTCCTGTGTCTCCATTCACTTAGTTTGTGACTTGTGTTTTATTTTTGGTTGAGGGAGAACATATGTAGAATAAAGTCTGTAAACCTTAAATGTTCATGCGTGTGGACCCACACAACCACCACCCGGGTGAAGACACAGAACATTTCCAGAACCTCACACGGTCCACTCGTGCTCCTCCTCAGCCTGCTGCCCGCCCATCCCTGGGGGTCACCGCAATTTTGACTTCCATCGCCATCAATTCTTTTTGCCTGTTTTTCAAATTCATGTAAATGTAAGTGAGCTTGTATCTGGTTTCTGTCACGCATCGTCGCGGAGATCTGTCCATATTACCGATGGTGCAGTGGTTTCCTTGTTATTGCTGTAGAGCAGTGGCTCTCAACCTGAGGCACTTGGCTACGCCCCCCTGAGGGCGGGTGGCTTTTGCAATATCTGGAAATATTTCTCAAAAAAATGTTGACGTCTCCTGAGGGCATTTTGTCATTGCTTTTAGAGAGAGGGGAAGGGAAAGAGGGAGGGAGAGGGCGAAGCGTCGGTGTGAGAGAGGAACATCAACCAGCTGCCTCCCGCATGCCCTAGACTGGGGACTGAACCGCAAGCTGGGTGTGTGCCTTGACTGGGAATCAAACCTGCAACCTTTTGGTTACCCGATGGTGCTCCAACCAGCTGAGCCACACAGGCCAGGGCTGGAAATATTTTGACTGTCAGATCTCAGGGTTAGCGCGGTGGGGAGTGCTGGTGGCATGGAGTGGACAGAGGCCAGGGACGCTGCCAAACAGCTCACAATGCACGGGACCGCCCCTCGGAGCAACGGTCCAAAATGCCAATGGTGCCAGCACTGAGAGACCCTGTACGCTGGCTTCCTACAGCTCCTGTAACAAATTGCCACAAACTAAATGACTTAATGCAACATAAATGTATTGTCTTAAATGTGTGACAGTTGTGTAGTTGAGAAGCCTGAAATGGACCTCACTGGCTAAAATCAAGGTGTTCCTTTTGAAGGCCTTAGGGGAGAATCCATTTCCTTGTCTTTCCCAGCTTCTTAGGGGCTGCTGACATTCCTTGGCTCGTGTCCCCAAGCTAACAGGGGCTGGCCGAGCCTTTATCACACTGCATTGCTGTGGCATCATCCTTTCACCTATGAGGATATCTGTGATTACAGTGGACTCATCTGGATAACCCAGGATATTCACCCCACCTCAAGATCCTTAACTTAGTCATATATGCAAAGCCCCCTTTTGCTTTGTAATATAATATATTCACGGGTTCCAGGAATGAGGGTGTGGGTGGGCAAAGGGAACATCACTGTTTACCACACCCTGCCATATGATGTTCCACTGAATGAATATACCACAATTTACCTATGCTATTGTTGGTGGACATTTGGTCTGTTTTTACTTTTTTGTTATTATTAATAAAGCTGCCGTATACATTCTTGTACAAGTCTTCTGCACGTATTTCTGTTCAGTATATACTCAAGCATGCAGTTGCTGGGTCTTAGAGTAAAACATGTTTAACTTCAGTAGATAAGGCTAAAGCTTTTTATAAAGTGATTGCACCAGTTCACACCCTCACCAGCAGGGTGGGTTTCTCTTTCACTTTCCACTGAACAAGTCCCTGACTGCAGACCTCCCAGAGGAACCTCAGATTCAACTTCTCCACACTGCACTATCTGGCTCAGTGAGCGACTGTTTCCCCAGGTATCCAAAGCACGAAACCTGGGCAGCACCAAGGCTCCTCCCTTTCTGCCCACTTGCACTGGCCTCTCCATTACTTTGTTCTGTGGCATCAGCGCTTGTTGACAGTCTTTCCCTGCTGGGGTCTTCATCTTCTCACCTCGTCCTTCCTGGGCTCTGTCCTCCCTGTCTAACCCCCTCCAACCCGACCTTTCCACTGCGGTCACAGTCACCTTTTCTAAAATCCGAAACCTAACCCTGCTTCTTCCCTTTGCTTGCAGGGTGAAGGAGCTGGCCCCAGTCCCCTCGCCCCATCTGTCTCCAGCCATCCTATCCTCATTCGGTGAGACCTCTCAGTTCTACCTGCACGGAACTGCTTACAGTTTGCTCAGATTGTCACTTCTCCCACTTAATGTCTACTCGTCTTTGAAGAGTAAGCCTACTAGTTCCTTCTCCATTGACCCCTCTGCCTGATAATGCTCAGACCCAGTAGACTCACCCCCTGCTCTCCTCTGTGAACCACCACACCCTGCACAAACTTTCTGTTGGAGCACCTGTAACTTTTCACTTGTCTCTGCGTAATAGACACACCTTTTAAGAGCAAGGACTACTTTGTAATCCTAGGAATTAGCCTGCTGTACGGTAGACACTAATCAATGTTTACTGGAATGAAACTGAGTTGACAATACATGTTAACGTAACACGGAGGAAGTGCCGTGCAGGGAAGTGTTGGTGCTGGTATCATCTCTGCAGGGCTCCTGTAGAGAGTGCAGGAGAAAATGCCTCTCAGGTTTCTAGCAGCCTGCCAGGCACATAGTAGGCACTCAATTAGCTACTATTATTATTTCTAATGGTGAAAACCAGATCTTCAGTGAGCATGAAGAGGATCTTTAGCTTACTGGTTGAGACCCATCTTGCAATTTTCTTCATTTAGTAAAGAATTATAAGCTCACCTGTCTACATGTATACACCTGGCATAATTTGTAGAGCCAAAACTTCATGGATTAGGGAGATGGCTCCTTAAGCCAAGTAGACATTGTTATATCCTTTTAGTTTTGTGTCTGGAACACTGATTAATTTTTAGTGATTGTTGATTTAGAACTATCCTGGCTTGACTTTTTTTCAAGTTCATATATGCATTGGATGGCAGTTTTTCCTAGGAGAGCAACCGGGAGTGGATTGTGTTCACCTTGTCTCCTCTCTTCCTTGTGGGCCAGTCTCCGCAGCATTACACCTCCGCGAGGTAACTGCACAAGGTCGACCAGTGACCTAGCCAGATGCTCTGCACACGGTAATTCCTCAGCAAACATTTCCAAATGGGCATAAAGTGTTACTGACGTATTCGATGTGGTCTCCACGATGTCTCGCTCCAGGTCTTCTTCCTCTTCCTTGGCTCACTCCTTCTCTGTCTTCTTCATGGTGTTCCTTCTGCTGTCCGCACCCCCAGATACCTGTACCACTCAGAGCTCCATTCTCTATGGCTAATTTTCCCTCTCTGGGAATGATTCCCCTCCTCCCATGGCTTTAACAATATCCGCAGGGTGTTTCAAATCTACATTTATAGACCATCTCTCTCTCTTGTGCTTACTCAACACCCAAGAACACTCCTTGTCAGATGTCCCACAGAAAACTCAAATTCCAGATACTAAAAATAAGTTCAACTTCCACTCCTGATGTGTTTCCCTCCTCTAGAGTCATCGTAAGTCTCCAGTCCCACAGCCACAGTTCTGGCCTTGTCATCCTCTGCACATCATTTCAATGGCTTCCTCACGGGCCTCCTGTCCTCCGACGTCCCAGGTCACCAGCCAGTGGGAGCCACTTAGAGTCTGCTAGTGACTCATTTCTTTAGGAGAAAATCCAAACTCCCCAACCAGGATATAAGACTACTCCTAACCTAGCCCCTGCCTGCCTCTCAGAACAGAAAAAGAAAATAAATAGTAAAAAACAAGAGCAAATTTTACTGGAAAAAGAGAGAATCAACCAAACCAAAATTTGATCCTTTGAAAACACTGAAACACTAAACCACCTCAATAAGACTAATCATGAAAAAAGAGAGAGAGAAAGAGAAGGCACAAATTAATATTGGATATGAAAAGGGACATAACTACAGATAGAGATTACTTTGAAAGCCACAAGAAAATGCTATGATCAATGATAGGTCAATAAATTTAAAAATTAGAGAAAAATATAAAATTTTCCAGAAAATACCAATAGCTAAAATTAGTTCCAGAAGAAATGCAAAAGCTGAATAAATGAATAAAGACAGAAAATCGTCGGTAAAAAAATAATCTATCCATGAAAAAGACACCAGGGACAGAAATCCTCACAGGAGAATCTGATCAGACATTTAAGGAGTGGCTCTGGTTGTATGAATTGTTCCAAACAGCTGAAAAGGAGGGAAATCTTCTTATCTAGTTTTATAAATATAACTTTGATTTCAATATCACAAGAATACCATAAAAATAGGAACAAACTGTAAACTAATTTTACTTATGAATATGTATGCAAACATTTCTTTAAATTTTTTATCAATTACATGGTTCACACTCACTATTAGTTTGTATTAGTTTCAGGTGTGCAGCACAGCGATGAGACAATCACATACTTTACAAAGTGCTCCCCCCATATTTCCAGGACCCACTGGCACTGCACGTATTTATCTCACTACTGATGACTCCATTCCCTGTGCACCCCCACGGCTACTTTGTGACCAACCGCCCATCTGTGCTCCTCATCCCTTCACCTTTCCCACCCGGTCTCCCGGCCCCCTTCCCTGTGTGCAAACATTTCAAACACAAAACAGCAAACCAAGTTCAGCATCATAAAACAGATTTTTCTCTAAGCAAGGTTTATCTTAGCGATGCAAAGATGATTCAATATCAGAAAAACTTAATAGATTTCAAAAGAAAAGCTATCTGATTATCTCAGTGATGCAGAAAAAGCATTCAATCAAATTCAATACCCATCCACATTTTTAGAAACCCCTAGTAAATGAGGATAAAGGGAAGATTCTTAACCTGAAATGATGCTATTTCATAAAAATAAAAAGCAAACTGCATACTTAGTGATAAGACTGTAGCAGCATCCCTGGGTCCCGAGAAAAAGGTGCATGTTAGCGCCTGCAAGCAAATCTACACCAATGTGCTCACCAAGGCAGCAACACACATGCACTGCAAAGCTACATAAATATTGGAAAGGAAGACAAACTAGTATTTGCTAAAAACATACATTATCTTCACAGATAATCCAAGAGTCTACAGCAAAACTAACTTGGGCAGTGTGGTAAGATTGCTGAATGCAAAATTAACATATAAAAATTAATGCATATGAGCAATAACGAATTAGAAAATGTAAAAAAGATGCACTCTTTGCAGTAGAAAGAACACTTTAAACAGCTTAGACAGAAACAGATGATAGTTTGGCATTAGCTCAGACTAATGGAATAGAACAGAGACCTCGGACATACACATATGCAAGCAAATGCAACCCTCATGTGAAAGAGGAGATGTTAGTGGGGGAAGTTGCCCTTTTTAAAAGGGTGTTAGGATAAACGACTTTCCCTATGGGGAAATGGAAATTAGCTCCCCTACCTCATTCCATACGTAAAGTAAACCTCCAGTGAGATAATTAAGACTTAACTATAGTAAAATAAAACGTAAAAACTATTGTGTGTGACTTTTTTTTGGAGAAAGTTACAAAATGTAAGTGAAGGACATAAAAGTCTTAAGTAAATGGCAAGCAACACCATGTTTCAATGTGGGAAAATGCAAAACCTTAAAGATATCAAATCTTTCCAAGCAGTGTTTTCCCAAGTAAAGCCTGAAGTTCGCTTGCATCAAAATGACCTAGAGTGCTTTTTTTAAAAGATTTTATTTATTTCTTTTTAGAGAGGGAAGGGAGGAAGAAAGAGAGAGAGAGACAGAAACATCAATGTGCAGTTGCTGGGGGCCGTGGCCTGCAACTAGGCATGTGCCCTGACTGGGAATAGAACCTGCAATGCTTTGATTCACAGCCAGCCAGGGCCTAGAGTCCTTTTTAAAATGTAGATTCTTAGGCTCCATTTTAAACATACTGAATTGGCATGTCTGAGGATGAGGCCCAGGAATCTGAATTTTAGAAAGCCCTCCAGATGACTCTTTTCGTGTGCCAAAGTTCGAGAACTTTGCCTTAGGGAAGGAGGTCATAACCTGAACTGCACATGAGAATCATGTGGGACAGTTTTTTAAAAATTCAGATTCCCAGGCCACACCTCAGACCAATTAAATCAGAATTTCTGGGCAAGGTAGCAGCACAACAGCATTTTAAAAGTTCTGCAGTGATTCCATCGTGCAGCCAAGGTTGAGGACCACTGCCCCGGATGAGAGGGAAGCGAGAGTCAGGTCTGTAAGGTCTGCTGCCCTTCGACATTTGAACATTTGCTGCTAGTGCTAGCCTAGTAGGAGACGGACTTTACTTTGATTAAGGAGGACAGTTTCCTTACATAAGGTTATGACTGATCCATTTGGTATCCCCGGAATACGTCTGATATACAGCGGGAGCTTGGTGGTCATTTTCTGAAATGAATTCAACTAAATGAAACTGAACGAAATGAATCGGTATGTAGGGGAATAAAATTTTCACCAAATGCTAACAATGCCTCCGGATTCAACCAACCTATATGGCACCTAGGCACAATATTACGTATGAGCGGTTGGGAGTGAACGAAAATGCAGCTCTTCTCTCCGAGTGTGCATGATCTGGTCGGGGAGGCAGAAACAGATCAAAGTGTTTTTAGAAGTGTACGAAACATAGAAAGGGAATAAAGGAAAATGTGATTCTGAAGGGCAGAGCCTGGAAGGCAGCGCTGAAGCGTGGCCCCGAGGTATCACTGCGACTTCCCAGGAAGAACGAGGAACCGCGCAGACGCTGCGGGCACAGGGCAGGCCCGCACAGCGCAGGCCAGGTCAGGGGGCCTTTCTCTAACCTTCACAGAGACTGTAGGGCACACATTAAAGGGTTCTTTTCTTTCTAATTTCCTTGTGACGCCTCTCATTTTTCAAGTATTTTGCCTCCGGTTTATTAATTCTACCTCCTGGTGCCTCGGCTGATTTCTTCCAGGAAAAAGTTTCATTAACATTTCTGTGGGGAGCACCTGCTACCCCATCTATCCCTATTAACGGGAGGTGAGGGCAACGGGTTGCCTGAGAAGGGAATTTAAATTCCCTCCCTGCAACTCTTTATTTTACACTTGAGAATGCCAGGTCTAAAGTCATAATGGCCAACCTGTGAAATCCATTCTTAACATTAAAAATGATAACAAAGACGTGCTTCTCAATCATCTGTGTAATATGAATATATTGAAAATTAATCAACTTTATGATTGTGAATAATTCTAAAGATACCTTAGATACCATCTGAATGCCAAAAATCCCAGAGTAGTGTGGGTAAGTTATGAATTAAATGAACTATTAAATAGGGAAGGTTTCTCAAAACTCTAGCATCAAAAGACATTGATATTATTTACTGAATGTATGTTGTAGGCAAAAACCAATTAATATGTATATGACTCTGGATGCTGAATGCATATGTTACATTATATACCAATAAATTAAGGTGATGGATTATGTGTCCTTTATTTAAGCAAACTGCCTGCATTGATGTCATGTGGCAGATGTCCTTTGTAAAGCCCATGAGATAAGCCAGTCACCATGGGGTAAACCACCATGATTTATGTAGAGTAAACCACCATGATTTATGCAGGGTGGCAGAAGAAAAGGATTCGTAAATGAAATTATCATTGAAATGGAACCCAACTTGGCTTCTAAAGGTGGGTGAGGCTCGTTTACAGCAGACCCAGGGCGTAGATTCACCAGAGACTCAGAATCATAGCAGGGAAAAGAACATGAGAACAATAGGGAGGGAAAATCAATGTTCCTGATAAGCCTACAATTTTCAGGCATTTTTCTTTATATTGAATTAATTCATTATCTTATTTTTTCATATCTACTTTCACATAGGCAAAAATGCATTTCCCTATTACTGGTTTATTTTTCTTCTGAAACGAACAAAAAATGTTAAATTTCAAATCAAATTTGTCATGCACTTATATTGTCCATTAAAGAAACTGACGTCTCTTATCAATACTCATTCTCTTAATATTTCAAAACCTTTCTGATTATCCAGCAAAATGGAACTGCCACCCAAAATTACATGCATAATAACATTTTATAAAAGATCCAAATTAGAAAAAATATTTTTGAGTTGGTCAGAGGGTTTTTTTTTTTTTTGGATAGACTATGAAGGCCTTCTGCTATTCAATCCAATCACTTACAGTGTGTGTGTGATTCTGACCGGAAAGCATGACAGGCTCCCTGCAGAGCAAAGGTGCTGTCTGGGGCAGAGGCTCTGCAGAACACATGCAGAAGCCAAATATTTGGAGTGAGTTGTATCTGAAGGGCGGGCCATCCCCTGACTGTACAGCCAGTCATCCATGGACAAAGCTAGTCCCACCCACGGGGGAACATAAACTGAGTGGGATCACCCAAGCAGGTGTGAGAGTCTGGAATCTCTCTTGACTGGCACTGACTCTATGGGAGTGAGAAGAGGCAGTTCCTGCCTGGTGGGTGTTAAGTTTCCACCTGCCACAGGGTCGTAGTAGGGGAGTAGGAAGATAAAGAGGCCAGGCCAAGGATCTGTGACCTTAGGGTGCTCAGGGAATGGAGTAAGGCCCTGTAAGCAAGAGAGCCACAGCAGAATCACAAAACCACATCTTGGCTTTGATTTTTATGCCACTTGCTTATTTACCTCTTTTCTTTTCTTTTTGATGCTCCCTTGGTAGCAGCATGGAGATTTGTGAAAATTTTGCCTCCTGAGGGCTAAGAATCAAGGAAAAGGATCGTGTTCTTGCTTGACCCAGAGTTTCAAAGGGAAGTGGTGCACTCCTGGGGGACCAGTGTGGTCATGGTAACGATAAACCAAGAGAAAAATGCCAAGTGGGACGTGGAATTCAGGAAGATGGAGTCGTGCCCAACAGATTAGCTGCCCCTTCTCACTGGGAAATGCTTTCCAGAGTTAAAACCTGGGAGGAGAGGGGATTTTGTCTTAGCAAGAGAGGATGTGTATCTATGCTATTCTTCCCTCAGCACACAATAAAGTGGTTGTTGTGCTCGCTGGGGAAGGACATCAGCCTGCCAGGGGGCTGCACCTAGGATCTTGGCAAAAGACACTAACCCTGCAGTCCTCCTGGCCACACCCTCCAGGCTGCAGGAGGCAACTAGTTGTGGCATCGATGAATGACCCCATGAGCCACACTTTGGACACCTTTTACCCAATTATCTGTCATGCAATCTGTTCCCCAGAAACCTCCATGCCCAATGTTACATGTTCAGAGCCAATTGTGATCTGTTAGCTGGTTGATTTATGTTGAACATAAGGGCAGGACCGAAAGCTAAGCATTCAAAAATACATATTGGATATAAGGATGAGAAAGCAGGCTGGAAGGGCTGAGACTACAGCAGAGGGAGAATTCTAGAAGAATGGAGACAGAGAGAGACGTTGTGCCCTTGCTCGAAGACATTCATTTTTGGGAAACTTAAATGTGCTAAAAAGGGGGTTCTTGGCGGTAAGAGAATGGGAGACGCATCTGTAGAACGTGAAGGGACAGGAGAAAAGACTCATCGGTAGGAGAGAAGGCTGGACGTACCTCGGAAGTGGAAATCAGAATAACGAGGCATCATGTAGAAGGTTGGAATGGGACCAAAACGCACTAGTGATCTACGATGTACTGGGCAGAATTCTCCCCCAGATCCATCGATTTAATCCTCACAATGTCTAGCATAGTATCTGGCACAGAGCAGGTTTTCAAAAATATGTTGAACATTCATATTAAATTAATAAACGAGTGAGCACTTCTAAGAGAACAATCTATTATCAATCACAGCAGGTAAGAACCCCAGGCCCAGAAAGGTTAAAAAACTTGCCCGATGTATCACAGCCAGTAAGAAACCTAAGGAGTCTGACTTCAAAGCCTCAGCTAGAAGGAGGGTGATCTATACGGATCCTCCTTCCGGGAATCCAGAAAAGGGTGTGGTGCTTGGGTATCTCCCAGGCACTGAGAGACTGGAGGGAAGAAAGGCCAAGTGAACTGGGCTGGGGGAGGGCTGTTGATCGCTGGGCAAGAACTTTTCTTCTGGAAGGATGGGGCCCTGAGGGAAGGCACCAAGGCTGGTTGGTGTGTGGCAACCGAGCCAGCAAAGGCGGCATCTAGACTAATGCGGCTGGTAAATTGAAGTTGAGTGGGGCGGAATGGAAGCTCAGCGTGTGAAAAAATTGCCAAGGGTCTTTGTTGGGCGCGTAGGGATTTGTAGTAGGGCGGGATGGGAAAACAGGTGGCTGAGGTGGTAGAGTGAAAGGCCAGGGCAGGCCCCGGAAAGGGCGCAAGGGAAAGAACAGAAAGAAATCAGCCGTGGCAGGGTGCCTGGGATGGGGCTGGGGAGAGGGTGTGGCCTGGGGCGGGAGGGAGGCTGATGTGAGGCCTGCCATGTGCAGATTGAGTCCTGGGCAGTCTTCGGTAGAAGGAAAGGGTGACCAGCCCCGTTGCAGGAGCTGTGTCCCGCATCTCACCTGTAGGAGCTGCTCACTGCACTCGCCACCTCCTCGCGGATTTGCCTATTGAGGGCATCAGCCGCTGCACGCCCCTTGCCACCCTCGGGGCCCGCGACCTGGGCCTGGGCTGCGGGCAGCGGCGTCTGCTCGTGCCCCAGCCCCTCAGGGCGACGCACCATCCAGGCGGGCCCGGCCTTCCTGCGTGGATCACGCTCGTCCGCACCCGACGCCTTTCCTGCCGCGAACGCACCAGCTCCACCAGGGCCCGCTGCCTGCTCCGGGGCCTCAGCGGCGGCCTGCACCGGCCAGCGCTCCTGGCTCTGAGGCCGGCGCCTGGGCGCCCCGAGAATAGGCGCTGAAGCCTGGGAGGACGTGGGGATCTGCACGGGTTTGGGGATCCACGGGTGGTCCCCGCGGCGCGGCAGCGGCCAGGCGCGAAAGTCCTTCTGGTACTGGGTCTCGCGCTCGAAGGGCGCGTCGGAAGGCTGGTACTCGCTGCGCGGCCGGCAGCTCGGCTCGGGCCGCTGCACCTTCCAGGCGCGGTAGTCCTGACGCATCACGGAGTCCACTGGGCCCGCGCCCGAGCCCAGTGCGCTCCGACCAGAGGCAGCAGCCGCCTCGCGTTCGCCACTAGGCCCAGGCGCCGGCCCTGTTGCCCGGGCAACTGCATCCAACTCGCCTTGAGCCGGCTGGGTCTCTATGGCGACCGCCCGCGCCGAGGGGGGCGCGTGCGCCGGCTGCGCGGGCTGCTGCGGCGGCGGCGGCGGCGGTTGCGGCGGGGCGCCCGGGTGCTCGGTGGCCTCCGAGTACTTGGTGAAAACCAGCGGCACGGCGATGTCCGCCTTGTCCAGCTGGTTCCAGAAGCGGGCGATGCAGCAAGCCCGCGTGATGCACGGCCACGCCATGATGTTAGCTGCAAAGCTGGCCTTCCCTTCTTTTTGTGTTTCTAAAGCAAGTCTCTAATCTTCCTCAGTCCCTTGGCGCTTGACCAGCCAATCTGATTCCCACCGTTTTTTCCTTGGTGGCCTGAGTACCTCGCCCTCCTCCCTCAGAGAGCACCGGGGAAGGTCAAGGCAGCAAAGCTGTCACGGAGATAAAGTCCCTCGATTACCGACAGCAAAGGTCTTGGGAACGCAGTCTGCTGCAGGTACTGGAGGCTAGAGACAAGGCGTCCCCGAGTCCCCAGGCGAAGACGTCTGGGCGCGCCCCTCCCTGCCGATGCGGCGGTGCTCAGACCCCGGCCAAGCCAGGCGACGCGAGGCGAAGTGGCCGCGGGCTTAAGCCATGGCGCAGAGGAAGGGCAGGACAGTGAGGCAGCGGGTCCGCGGATGAGCCTCTGTTCTCCTTCCCGCCGGCGTCCCGTCGCAGCCGGCTGCCTAGCAGGGCTGGGAGGAGATCACCTCCAGCGGAGGCCAAGCATTGCTGCCTCTGCCGCTGCTCCCAAAGATGCTGCAGCAGCTGCTGCTGCCGCCGTCTCTGCTGCAGGGAAGCGGCCCCACCCTTTTCTGCCACTCAGCAGGAGGAGAAAAAAAAAATCCAGGAAAGACTGAGAGAAAGCTTGCTGCAGAAAAAAAAAATCACCTGCTGTCGTCAGCGTGCGCTGCTGGGAGCTCGCCCTCTCTCTTTTCCCTCCTCCCTCCCCTCTAGCACCTCCTCCCTCCTCCGCTCCTAGGCAACAGCAGAGTCCGGGGCCGACGTGGGTTCAAGTCCTAGACTCCTGCTACTGGCTGTATTCGTGCTGGCCGTTTCCCTTCGGGGGCCTTTGGTTTCTCTTTTGTAAAATAGGGCCCATTAAGGGGGTAGGGGGAGGTAACTAAAAATCTTGGAGGAAACCACTAGTGAAATGCCTGTTCCCGGATAGACACTTAAAAAAAAGTTACTGTTATTGGCCAAAGTCACTGGATCTGAACCCAGTTTGGCTGGCTCCTGATACAAGCATTTACAGTCTTGTGTGCAGGCCTTGCTCATATGTGTGGGGAGGGGGACCACCAGGCTGGTGGTCCCCTGGCTGTTCCTTTCTGAGGGGAGGAGTGTCTCAGAGCCTCCCAAGAACCACCTAGTCCCTGTTCACTCAGCTCAGGGGTAACACTGGGACAGAGGCAGTGAAACCGAGATCCTCGAAAGAGGCCTCAGTAGTGAGGTTGGGGTGGCTGAGAAACAGAGGGGCAGTGTCCTAGGAGAGGGTAGGGCCTGACATGTAGGGGCTTTCTGGCAGGGCCCTGACCCCTGGCCTTTGGTCTTCCTCTGCCTGGGGGGGTAGAGCAGATTTGGGAGTCAGACAGACCTCATTTGACTCTGACACTTACTATCTGTGTCACATGGGCAAGCTGGGTCCTCCCTGGGCCTCGGTCACCTCATTTGCGAAGTGGAGGCAGTAACAGTTACCGTATTTTTTTTTTCGGACTATAAGACGCACTCTTGCCCCCATTTGGAAGGAAAAGGGGGTGCATCTTATAGTCTGAATGTAGCTTACCTGGCTTGCTGTGGGGGTGGGGAGGGGCGGGGCCTACGTTATTTATGTTATTAAATATTTTACCACAATTTTGCTTCAAAAATTTGTTTTCCTGTTTTTCTCCTCTAAAACCTAGGTGCGCCTTATGGTCCGGTGCATCTTACAGTCCAAAAAATTTGGTACCTGAAAGTGGTTTTGTGAAGATAGTTAAGGATTCAGAGCAGCTTTGAGTCAAATCAGATCCTTGGGGATTCACATCCTAGTTCTTGCATTCACTGCTTATCACTACAACTTCCTGACTTTTAGTTTTGTTTATGAATGGGGGTACCCATTAGGAACTTGTAAGGTTGTTCTAAGAATGAAAATGGGGTAATTCACTAAGCACTCACTTCAACATCTGGCATGCAGCAACGGCTCAGTAAATGGTAGCCATTAGGATTCAAAGAACCCACCCAGGAAACCCGTGGGTGGGGCTTCCCGAGCAGACCAGCCACTCGAACACCGTCTCCAGGAAGACCTCTTGTTCTTCCAAGTACGTTTAGGTCTCTCCTCGATGTCCCTCCACTTAGGTCTCCTACACTATCTTCTACTCCTTACCCTTCGATACGTTTGCTGGCCTTCAGCTCTGTTTCTCTCCGATATAGACAGAGTTTTCAGACTCAGTGAAGAAGGGGCATTGGTGTTTCTTGGGAAAGAGTCAGTTATGTGTTTAGATTGGGAACTGATCACAAAACACAGCTGTTTTTTTTTATACCTTGGAATTAAACAAGATGAGAAGATAGTTCTGATTAGTCAATTATCTGCTGGACTTCCTCTTGCTTGGGCCTTTGCCTCTTGGTAATTTGATTTGAGTTCCACAAATAAAATGATGCCTGGCCTTGTTTCCCAGCCATTAGGAAACACATCTCTATAAACAATATAATTTGATCTGACCCTTCCTACCCCACAGTTGAACTCTCCTGATGCCTGCTTTGGGCGTTGGACACTGTGGAACATAGGTGGAGTCTAGCTCTGGTTGTGGGGGGTACTCCATTAGAGAGACACGCTGTGGGAGGACCAGGAGACCGGCACATGAATAAATGATTAGGAAGCAGTATGGTCGGCACAGGAAATATTCACTCACTAGGTGCCGAATGAATGACTAATGAGATGCGAGTAGGGCTCTTGTATCAGAAATACAAGTGTGTCAGGCAGTGCAGATTTTGGAGTTAGACCTGGTTTGCTCTGACCCTCTCTGTGTCACTTCTTTTCTGAAAAAACGGATGTGGGCTAGCGGCGAATCACCCTGCCACCACGAGGTGAGAGGCTTGAAGAGAGACATGGCAAACTGAGAGTTGCCGAGGGAAGGACAGAGAATCTGGCGTCAGTGACGTCGTGGGGGCGCTGCACCAGCCTACTCTGGACACTCGTTTATTTTTCACTTAAATTTTTTCTTTTGTTTATTTCTATAATTCTTTTTGCAAGAGAAGATGTAATTTCTGGTTAGGTCACTTTCATAAAGCTTGTAACAGAATGCAAATCCTAATTAATATTGATAAGGATCTGAAAGACAAATACCGTATGATCTCACTTATATGCAGAATCCTATGAACAAAACAGAAACAGAGGAATGGACACATGGAACAGACTGACAGCTGTCAGAGGGGCTGGGGGACAGGATGAAAGAAGGTGAAGGGATCAGCTGAAGAACGTGTATGCAGGACCCATAACACGGACAGCGGTATGGGGATGGCCTGAGGGAGGGGGAGGGCTGAGTGGAGAAGAGCAAATGGCAGGGTGGGTTGTGGGGGGAATGGGCAAATCTGTGATAGTGTCAACAATTAAAGTAAGGTTAATAAATAAATAAGCACCCTTTTTCTATTTAAAAATACCAATTAGGTTATAATTTTTTTTTCATATAAATAGCCAGTTCTTTAAGCATGGTTGGGTATTATTTATTTATTTATTACTTTAAAAATTTTAATATTTTCACAACTGTGGTAGATGAGAATATTGGAAATAAGTTTGTAAAACATCAATTTTTTTAACACCTTAATTGGCCCTTTGATATTCAAGCACCTAAGAAAATGAAAAGGATGTGACACAACAGGCTGCTGTGGCTATTACAGATGGTTGGAGATACATCCCACTATATAAAGATGTTGACAAGCTGAGGGCATTTTTTACAGAAAGATTAGGGACAGCGGACATAGAGATGAAGTTTATCTGCCACAGTTTGCTGGAAGTTGGAACCGAGGCAGGCCAGCCGTGGAGGCTGCCTTCTCTCCGCAGTTCGCACTCTATGGCTCAGCGAGTCCAGGGACGACGGCTGGATTACTGTGAAATCCTCTGGCTTGTCCCCGGCTTCTGCCTCGCCCCCATCCGTGTACCCTCCACACATTCCCTGTGATACATCTGCAGAAAATCACTGGGCAGTATGTCTGGAGTGGCATCTCGTCAGGGACATTAGGAGCCATTCTGGAGGTTGGGAACTCCAAGAGAGGGGTCCCAGCAAGGTAGGTCCCCTCCTGAGGTCGCCTCTCTTGACTTGTGGGTGGCCACCATCTTGCTTTGTGCGTAACCATGGTTATTTAAATAGTCTATCCTTTCCTCACTGATTGATAGTGCATCCTCTAGTATATGACATGTTTTCATATGCATGTGAATCTGTTTCTAAATTCTGTGTTCTGTTTTATTAGTCGATGTATTTACCCCTGAGCCTATCTTATGGGCTAAAACTATTGTAAGCCTTAATATGTGATATGGTAAAACTCTCTTCCGTCTCTCATTGTCCTTCTTCTTCTAAGTTGTCATTCGTTTGTTCACAAGTGTTTTTGAGCATCTATCTACTAGGTGCCAGGCACTGTTCTAGACTCTGGGATGTGGGATTAAACAAAAGAGACGAACGCCTCTGCTCTCACAGTGCTTATACCACACTGGAAGTCTTGCCCTCGGTCCTTCCATGTGAATCTTAGAAGCAGCTTGTCAAATTCTTTGACAACTTTTTTGAAAACAAAGTTTTATAAAATGTTTTATGGAATTGCATTGAATTGATTATTTAAAAAGTATTTCCAGTTCATGATTTTGAGACTTTCTACTCAAAAAGATGGCAAAGTTCTCTGTTTATTCGGTTCTTTGTGTTCTTCTGTAATGGTTTTTGTTGTAGTTGGAAATGGCTTTTTCTTTTCATTTTTAAATAATTATAAATTTACAAGAAGCTGCAAAGATATTACAGAGATGCCTACTGTACCCACCACGCAAGTTCTCCCCATGACAGCATCTAACATAACTACAGCACATTAGCAAAATGAGAAAACCGACATTAGTACCAGGCAGTTAGACTGGTAAGGTCTGTACCTCACTTGGATTTCACCAGTGTTTGCACACAATCATTTTTATATGTCTTTGTGTATAGTTCTATGATGTTTTATCATAGATACAAGTTTATATAAACACCACCACAATCAAAATACAGGACTATTCTATTGTCATAAAAACTCTCTCTTGCTAACCCTTCATAGTCACTCCCTTCCCTGACTTCCCTGGTTTCCTTAGCAACCACTGCTCTGTTCTCCATCTCTAGATTTTTGACATTCGAGAATGTTATATAAATGGAATCTTATAGTGGGTAACCATTTGAGGTTGCCTTTTTCATTCAGTTTAAGTTCCTTAGGATCCATTCAAGTTGTTATATGTACCAATAGTTTGTTCATTTTTATTGCTGAGTATTATTATTCCATCGGACAGACATATCTCATTTTATTTAACCACTCACCCATGGAAGGGTATTGGGTAGTTTCCAGTTTGGGGAGATTACAAATAACGCTGTTATGAACATTCACTTGCAAGTTTTTCTGTGAACCTGTTTTCATTTTTCTAGGATAAGTGCTCAGGAGTTCGATTATAGGTTTGATAGTAAGTGTATGTCTAACTTTTTAAGAAGCTGCCATCTGCCCTGGCTCCGTTGGTTGGAGCATCGTCCTGTGCACCAAAAAGTTTGTGGGTTTGACCCCCAGTCAAGGCACATACCTAGGTTGTGGGTTTGGGGCTCATATGGGAGGTAACCAATTGATGTTTCTCTCTCACATGGATGTTTTTCTCTCTCTCCCTTCCTCTGTCTCTAAAATCAATAAATATATCTTTGGGTGAGGATTAAAAAAAAAAGAAGCTGTCATCTGTTTTCTAGAGTGGCGATCCCACCAGCAGTGGATGAGAGATCAAGTTCTCTACGCCCTTGCCAGAATTTGGTACTGTCATTCTTTTTTATTGTGGCCATTCTGATGGGCATGTGGAGGCATCTCATCATAGTTTTAATTTGCTTCTCCCCAGTGGCCAGGGATGTCAAACATTTTTTCATGTGCTTCTTTGAAATGATCTATTTTTAAATTACATCTTTTATTGCAATTATCGACAACAGTACTGCTGAATTTTTGCATGTATTGATCTCTATTCAGCAACCATATTAAACTCTCTAATTAGATTTAATAGTTTATAGATGGCCTTGAATCTGTTCAAAAAGTGGCAGTTTTGCCTCTTCATTTTTTGTGTGTTTTAGGTGCATTTTAAAATCACTGCCTCTTCATTTTTGTGTGTGCCTCTCGTTCCTTCTCATATCCAATGACTCTGAATGAACGTGTAGAGTTATCGTTCTCAGTTTTAAGGGAAATGTTTCCAGTATCTCACCATTAAGTGTGACGTTGCATTGACATACAATATTTTGAAACTATTCACCTACTCCAACTTACTAGTAATTTTTAAGAAAACATGGAGAACTTATCCAGCATCCTCTCTGTCTCAGAGGTGAGTGTGTCTCCTCCACTTTGAGTTCCCCCAACACAGGTGAGTGATAAACCATGCCTGCCGTTTTGGTATGATGCCAATTTGGTTGTGGTTTGTTTTTCTTCTAATGTGTTTCAGAAATCTATTTCCTAAAATGTTAGGGATTTTTTTGTATTAACACTTCTAAATAAGCTTGGTCTGTTTTCCTTTCACTGCACCTTTTCATCAGGATGGCCGACAGTGTTATGATGACTTCACAAATAGGACCTGGACGCTTTACTTTCTGTGCACTCTGACAGTGTAGGTGGAGTTGGGGTGACTCATTCCTAAAGACTTAAGATAACTCCCTTAGCAATCACCTGCACCTGGGCTCCTGGGGGAGCTCCTTGCCCACCAGCCAGATGGGTCATGGCATTATCCTGTTTACGACTCTTCAGTTGCTTCCCACTGCTCTTAGAATAAAGTCGGACTCCTCACCATGGCCTCCAGGACCCCACATGACCTGCGTAGGTTATTAACAACCTGCTCTCAGACAGTATCCCACCGTCCACTACACTCTAGCTGCACTGGCCCCTGTTTGTCCCTGGAACGCCCCAGGCTCCTTCCACCCCCGGAACCTTGGCACCCACTATTCCTCCACCTAGAATGTTTTTCTTTCAGCTCTTTTATTGAATGGTTTATTCTCATCCTTCAGGTATTTCTTTTTTTTTAGAGATATATTTCTTAATATCACATATTCAAGCTAGCCTCCCTCACCATCTCACCTGGTGTGAGCTCCTTTGTTCTCTTTCATCACTGTTTATTTCCTTGATGTCTCACTCACTCTGCTCTGCAATTACCTCAACTTTTGACTTGCTTATTGTTTAGTACGCCACCTTTTACCCTACTGTTGACTGGGATCTCCTTTGAGCTCTCTAGGGCCTTGCCTGTCCTGTCGTTTCCATTCCCTAGAACTGTGTTTGGCACATAGCACATAGCCCAAAGAGAAGAAAATAAAAGAAAAATATTGTGGAGTGAATGAATGAATCAATCAGAGGACCAGTGAAGAGAACACTGGGAAAACAGTAGTACCATGGTCAGAAAAAGAGATAAGTTAAATGGTAATGGAAAAAAAATACAATAATAAAAAGTAAATAAAAACAAAAAAGAGATAAGGACTCAGCTAGGGTGGAGTCCATGTTTGTATAGGTTTGGTTTTAGATAACAACTAAATGAAAAGTTCTGATTGGCATTTGGAGACATAAGAATGGAGCAAATTGGAGAAGTTTATAAATGTAGATTTGAGAGTTATCCTTAATCATCTATTGGTGCACTTAATCACCCACCCATTCATCCATTAGTCCACCTGTCTCTTCATTCATCTGTCTGTGCATCCACATTCATTCATGGATTCAGTCCACAAACTTTGAATAAGTCATGAACCAAGCATTGGAGATAGACTAACGGATAGACAGTCTTTGACCTGAAGAAGTATAAGTCTGGAGGGGATGGCAGAGTAGTGGGCATAAAGTTAGACTAGCAAGCACTGCTATGAGATGGCCAAAAGTGCATTATACAAAGCATAGTTGAAAACACATGAGGGTAAAGGAAGAATTTAGTCTTGGGGGCATGCCAGAAATTAGGGACCATTGAAGAAGAGGATCTGCTGAGAGGTGACAAGCAAAGGAAGAGGTGGGTCATGCGCATAAAAGGAGAAATAAAAGAAAAATTACATCACAGTAGAACAAACCTGGGCTTAAGAGTCAGAGCGATCACATTTTGAATTCTAGCCCTACTTCTTATCTGCTGGGTAACTTTGGAGAAAACAGTTACTGATGACAGTGGTGATGGTGGTGGTGGTGCTGGTGGTGGTGGTGATGATGGTGGTGGTGGGATGGTGGTCATGATAGTGGTAGTGATGGTGGGTGGCGGTAGCAGTGGTGATGGTGATAACATGGGTAATGGTGGTGGTGGTGACGCTGCTGCTGCTGATGATGATGACGGTTAAATGGTGGTGATGATAGTGGTAATGATGTTGGTGGTGCTGATGGTGGTAGTGGCAGCGATGATGAGGATGGTGGTGATGGTGACTGGAAGACAATTTAGAGAAGTTACTCCTCGTTTGCTGAGCAGCATTTGACTCGGAGTTTTTGAGGCATGGCCCGGATGTGAGGATGCCACATGAAGTTAGGTGGAGAGCAGAAGAGCTGGCCAGGTTGTGCTGCCTTTTTTTGCAAGATGATCACAATTTTGATGAGAACTGGACACCAGCCATGCTCTTTCTGAAAGGAAGATGCATTAGCCACAATCCATCGTACTGTTTGCTGACTCAAAATCTTTTATGATGAGCATTGAAATTAAGTGATCATATATTTTTTCTATTTTAAAAAAACATGCCTTCCTGCTGGGATTAAATAGTAGGGTCAAGTGAAATGTTCAGGGGAAACAGTTTTTGGTTAGAATCAATTTTCTCTTGATGAATATGAGGGACTGTGGCTTGAAATTTGGCCAAGAGGATCCACATTTTGCCTTTTGCACCTTTGCAGAGGGGCAGAGCATCGGGGATACCGAGGGGTGGGCAGAGTGGGCAGAGTCTGTTGAGAAAAAAGAAATACTTCTCTCAGGCAGGGCTTGGTGATAATGTCACCTGCTTAAAGCACCCAGCACAGTGACTGGCACGTGTCAGATGTGAGGCCAATAGACATCTCGTCCCTTTCTCACACAGGACTTTCATCCCAGTGACCTGGTGGCATGGACTACCCAAAAAGGAAAGGCAGCCAGGACATGGTGGACCAAACTCATTGAGATCATGGGTTCAGAAATGGCTGAGGAAAGGAAACTATCCCTTTTTTTATTGTTGTTCAAGTATGATTGTCTGCATTCTCCCCCTTCACTCCCCCCACACCCTAGCCATCCCCACCTCCCTCCCCTGATTCCCATCCCCTTGGTTTTGTCCACGTGCCCTTTATAGTTGTTCCTGAAATCCCTTTCCCCACTGTCCTCTCCCACCTTCCCTCTGGTAACTGTCAGATTGTTCTTAATTTCAGTGTCTCTGGTTATATTTTGCTTGCTTGTTGGTTTTGTTGATTAGGTTCCACCTAAAGGTGAGATCACGTGGTAGGAAACTCTCCAAGGTGCCTACAGATGGCCAAACATTGTGCGAGTGGCTTCATATTTGGTCCTGACAATAGTCCCTGAGTTGGTATTATTCACCTCATTTTGCAGACAAGGAAATCAGGGCTCAGAGGGGGCAAGTGATTTGCCCCAAATCATGGAACGAATTCCGGGTTGAGCCAGCATATGAGTCCAGGCCTTTTAGAACCCAATGTCTCTACATTTTCCATTGCACAGCCCTGTGAGCTGGAATCCGGGACATGGGATACTGAGTCAGACTGAGGTGTGCGAGAGCCAACAGCTCTGATCTCTCTTCACTAATTCAGCTCAGGGCCTTGAGCTCTTTGAGGAGCCGCACTTCAAGGGAGCTACACTGGCCCTGGCTGGGTAGCTCCATTGGTCGGAGCATTGTCCCATACACCAAAATGTTGTGGGTTTGATTCCCAGCCAGGGCACATACCTCGGTTGAGGGTTTGATACCCAGTGGGGGCATGTACAGGAAGCAACAGATCAATGTTTGTCTCTCATATTGATGTTTCTCTCTCCCTCTAAAATCAATCAACATCCCCTTGGGGGAGGATTTAAAAAGTGGGATAGGGAGAGCTACGTCTGAGTCAGCAACACATGGGGTGGGGGCAGGGTGGGCAAGAGATCAGCAGGAGGGTACATGGTGAGGAGAGGAGGTGCTTGGAACTTTCTGGATTTTCTCCCCACTCAAAGCTTCTTCCCCCGCGCTCTCACCCCCAGGCCCTCTAACACAGCAGAGGTGACCTTGGTGCCAGTGTGAGAAGCTGGGAACTCTCCTGCCCCAACTGCCCAGCTCTGGTGTGAGCTCAGCCCTAAGCTCTCTGGGGCCCAGTCCTCTTTGCAGAGACCCAGCAGCATTTTCATAGTCTCACGCCCTCATGACTTGGGGACCATGAGCTTTTCAAGCACTTACATAAATATTTAAGCCCTGAGAAGAAAAATATATCGGCTCTAAAACGTAATCAGAAGAAAAGCAACATCAAAATTAATTCTATGTTTAATTAAAAGTCTACAAATGCAATATTATGCCAATTAGTCATGGGCAACCCAAACCAATTCTCATTTAGTTATAATAGATATAGTTCAAGTTGTAAAACAAAAAGAATAATTTACTCTTTACAAAACTCAAAATTATAGAAATCCTTTTCAAAACTTTTCCTGCAGTAAATGCCATTTGATGTGGGAGCAGCTTCATGTGCCTGTTGTGATGAGAGTGTGTCTCTGGTCCAAGGAGGCCTTTAAAGGATTCTGCTGGCCTTGCGGTCCTGGGTCCCTTGTGGTCACAACGGTGGCCATAGAGGACGGAAGCTGCAGCTGGTTTTCAGGTGGGACTGCGTATCACAATTCCGTAAGCAGGGTCGTGGCTGGGGCCATCTGCCCTCAGCAGGTGTGGTCTTCTAGGAAATACTGGAGAAAGGCAAGGAGCAAGGCAGCTATTGAAAACCAAAACATTCATCCTTCGTGTGCTCTGCCTGAACCAGGAGACAAACATGTTCAGATGTGGGTTTTTGCAACTCTTTCTGGCTGCTGTGGTGTGGAGAAGTGGCTGGCTGGGGTCAGCCTGGAGGCAGAAGGACTGGCAGGGGGGTGGGCAGGGCGAGGCTGTTGCAGGTCCAGCGAAGAGCTGACAGTGGTCTGGCCTGCAGTAAAGACAGTGGACACAAAGGAAGAAACGTGGGATTTGGGGGATGTGTCTAAGAAATGACAGGACTTTCTAAATAACTGACTGTGGAGAGTGACAGGGAAGAGTGTTAGATGACCGCAGAGTGCTGGATTGGAGCGGGGCTTGGGGGTGCAGTGCCAATGGCAGCCAGGGAATGCAGGAGGGGCAAGTGTGTGGTAATAGGCTGATGTCAGTTTGGGAGACTGTAGGCTTGAAGGGCTTGTGGGGTGTCCAAAGGAAACTGCCCAGGGTGTAAAGTGACAAACTGGCTTCATACAGTGGGCCAAGGTGAAGGCACAGATGAGGGCACCCACCCAGGTTGGAGACAGCACTGTTTATTAAATGGAGGACCACAGGCCGGAGCCCTCGTCTGCAGTGGGCTCTCACCTTATACACCATTCATTCACCCCACCCACGAAACCTCTAGTGATGCTCAGCTGGGTGGGGAATGAGATAGGGATGGAGGTGGCTGCGCTGTGAAGTGGGAAGGATTCCATGTTTGAGAGCTGAGGGTCTCCACTCTTACCTGGTGGGATGATGTGGGGTCAGAGCAAGCTTCCTGGAGCAGGTGGTGTTTGAATTGGGTCTGGAGGACTGGGCGGGGCACATATGGGAGAGAGCCATTCTAGGCAGAGAGGGGGACAGGCTACCTCACCGAGCACAGGTTATTGGCTAGCATTCTGCCATGGCTTTTGGGGGAGAGTAGAAAAGAAGAAAAAGTTTAGAACCAAAACTTACTGAACTCCTACCAGGTGCTGTATTAGTTTCCTTTTGCTGCTGTAACAAATTACCACAAACTTAGTGTCTTACACACACACACACACACACACACACACACACACACACACTTATTCTCTTACAGTTCTGGACGTCAAAAGTCTGAAATAGTTTCCCTAGGCTAAAGTCAGGGTATTGGCGAGGCTGTGTCCTTCTGGAGGGTCTGAAGGGAGAATCTGCTATTTTGTTTTTTTCAACTTCTAGTGCCCATTGGTGTTCCTTAGCTTGTGGCCCCTTCCTCGGTGTTCAAGTTCATCACTCCAGTCTCTGCTTCCATTTATTTCTCCTGTGACTACGACCGCCCTGCATTCCTCTTATAAGAATGAATGTGGTTACAGAGAGCGCACCTGCATAAAACAGAATAATCCAGGATAATCTCACACCCCTGAATTTAATCGCATCTGCAAAGCCTTTTGGCTCTCTAAGGTAGGGTTCACAGGTTCTGGAGGTGAGGATGTGGTCATCTTTGAGGGGCCATTATTCAGCCTACCCAGGACATTCACCATCAGCAGAGCATGGGCGGCCGCACTCAGCCCCTGGGAGCCTGTTGGTCCAAGACCCAGGCTCAAAATTCTCCATCCTGACCAGGCTGGAAAAGACTTAGCTCTTCTCTAGCCAAAGCCAGTAGAAATAGATCCTTTGGCTATCTCTGTAAGTCCCCCTCACAGCTTTGCCTGTCAGCAAAGGGGGACTCCTCCCGAGCCCTTTGCTAACCCTTCTCTGGAAAGAAATGTTCAGCCTGCCCGCAGCTCCTCAGAATGACCACCAGAGAGAGCACCTCACAGCTGGTGCCTGCTGGCTCTCTCCTCCCCTCATTCTCTTGCCCCCTCTCCCTCCCTGTCCCCTTTTCTGTGTCTTTCATCAAAACTTTCCTCTCATCTTCTCTGTGCTACACTCTGTATCTCATACTGAGAACACAGGAAGCCTAAGGTTGAAGATTTGACACACTGTGCAAGAAAGGAAACCATCAGGAGGTGGAGAGATTGGGCAAAACGGAAAAAGGACTCAAGGACATGGACAGCAATGTGGTGACTGCAGGGGGAGGGGGTTTAATCAGGAAATGCAAATCAAGACCACGACAAGATATCACTTTATACCCTAGCAAAAAACCAGTCTGACCATACCAAGGGTCAGAGAGGATATGTATCTGTGAGCTCTCTCCGACATTTCTGGTGGGAGTGCAAATTGGTGCTACTCTCTCAGAACACAGCTGGGCACTGTTCCAACGCCGGAGCATCCACACACTCTGCCCCGTTGTGCTGAGACTGTGGGAGGCAGAGTGGGCAAGCGACAGACCAGTTAGATAGCTGGTGGCAGAGAGGCTGGCGGCAGGAGCAGAAACAGCTTTTCAATGCAAGAGATATTGAAATCAACAAAAGACTAGAACGAGAGCTTCCCAGAAAATATCTAAATGGCCAATAAACATATTAAAATGTGCTTGCCCTCATTAGGCATTGGGAAAATAATTAGGAAAACAGCGATATACTATAACTACAAAGAAGTACCTCTACACCGCCGCTAGGGTGGCTAACGTGTGGAGGAGAGTGTGGGGCAACCAGAATTCTCACATAGGGCTTGTGTGCGTGCAAATTTCTGTGACTGCTTTAGAAAACTATGTAGCTTTACACCAGGGCACCCAGCAATTGTGTTCCCAGGCACACACTCAACAGAAGTGTGGGCACTGTGCACCAAAAGACATGCACAGACCGCCCATGCTGCTGTGTGATGCGTACAGGAAAGTCGGTAAGAGAGTAGATCACCCATTCTCAACGCAAAGAAAATATTTTTCTTTTCTTTTCATGGTATCTCCATGAGATGATGAATT